>JASAUF010000089.1:0-27500 GCA_030180095.1 Magnolia changhungtana
ATTAGAGTTTAGGTTAGTAGGATTTTAGGTTTGAAACTGGGGTTTGAGAATAAGTTTAGGTTTAAAGTTTGAAAGTTAAGGATCAGTTTAGGGTTAGGAGATCGGAAATTGGATTTTGAGGTTTTAGGATTGAGATTTAGGGATTTAGGTTTGAAGTTTAGGTTATGAGGTTTAGGTTTAGGTTTGTGTTTAGGTTTAAGTTATAGGTTTAGGATTGAGAATAGTTTGAAGGTTTAAGGTTTAGGAAATGGGTTTGGGTTCGGGAGTTAAGAGTTTAGGTTTAGTTTTTAAGTTTCGGTTTAGGTTTAAGGTTAGAGATTTAGATTAGGAGTTTAGGTGTAAGGTTTAGGTTTTAGGGTTGAAATAGGTTAAGGTTTTTAGGTTTAGGATTTAGGATTTTAAGTTTAGGTTTTACAAGGAATTAAAGGTTATAAGGTTTAGATTTAGGTTTAAAATTTAAGGTTTAGTTATAGGAGAATACTCATTTAAAATTTAATCATAGAGTTTTAGAGTTTGGGTTTCAGGTTATAGGTTTAGGATTTAGGTTTAAGGTTTAGGTTTGAGTTTAGGTTTAAATTTAGGTTTAGAAATTAAGTTAGGTGTAAGGTTTAGGTTTAGGAGATTGAAATAATTAGGTTTAGGTTTGGGTTTATGTTAGGGTTTAGGTTGGTTTGAGTTTAGGTTTAGGTTTAGGTTTTAGAGTTATAGGTTAGGGAGATTAGGTTAGGTTTAGGTTATAGGTTTGTTTGAAATAGGTTTAGGTTTAAGTTTAGGTTTAGCTTTAAAGTTAGGTTTAGAAAGTTTAGGTTTTAGGTTTGGTTTAGGTTTAGGATTTAGGAGTTAGGAGGTTGAGATTAAGGATTTAGGATTTATATTTTGGGATTTAGGTCATAGGTTTTAGTTTAGTTAGTTAAGGTTATAGGTTTAGGTTTAGGTTTAAGTTAAGGTTTTTAGGTTAAGGATTAGGATTATAAGCTATAGGTTTAGGGAAATTGAGAATAGGTTAAGGTTTAGGTTTAGAAATGGGTTGAAGTTCGGAGATCGGAGTTTATGTTTGGGTTTTAAGTTAGGTTTAGGTTTAGGTTGGAAGTTATAGGTTTAGGTTAGGTTTAGGTTTAGGTTTTAAGTTAAGGTTTAAGTTATAAGTATAGGTTTAGGGAGTTAGAATTAAGGTTTAGGTTTAGAAAATCGGAGTTAGGAGTTAGAGTTTATGTTTAGGTTTTTAAGTTAGGTTTTTGAGTTAAGTTGAATTTAATTAGGTGATAGGTTTAGAATTTAGGTTGAGTTTAGGTTAAGGTTTAGGTTAAGGTTTAGGTTTAGGAATTTAGAGTTGAGAATAGGTAAAGGTTTAGGTTTAGAAATAGGTTAGGTTGAGATCGGGTTTATGTTTGGGTTTAGGTCATAGGTTTTAGTTTAGGTTAAGGTTATAGGTTTAGGTTTGTTTAGGTTTAGGTTAGTTTTAGGTTAGGATTAGGTTATAAGCTTGGTTTAGGAAATTGAGAATAGGTTAAGGTTTAGGTTTAGAAATCGGGTTCGGAGTTGAGATAAGGTTTAGGTTTGGTTTGGGTTTTAGGTTAGGTTTAGGTTTAGAAGTTAGGTTGATGGGTTGAGATTAGGTTTAGGTTTAGGTTTAGGTTTAGGTTGGTTACATTTGGGTTTAGGTTTAGGTTTATGTTTAGGTTTAGGTTTAGGTTTGAAGATTTAGAGTAAAGTTTAGGTTTAGGAAATTAAGTTTGAGGTTAAAGAGTTTGGAGTTTTATGTTTGAGTTTTTAGAGTTTAGGTTTGAAATTAGTTTAGGTTAAGGTTTAGGGATTTTAGGTTTAGGTTTTAAGTTAGGTTAAGTTAGGTTTAGGTTATAAGTATAGGTTTAGGATTTGAGAATAGGTTAAGGTTTAGGTTTAAGTTAGGTTCGGGTTTAGGTTATATTTAGGTTTTGGTTTTGAAATTTTAGGTAAATTAGGTTAGAGGTTTAGGTTTGGTTAGGTTATGAAGTTGAATTTAGTTTAAGTTTTAGGTTTAGTTTAGGATTTAAGTTTAGGGTTAAAGGTTTGGTTAGAGTTTGGTTATAAGTTTAGGTTTAAGTTTTGAAAATAGGTTAAAGAGTTTAGGTTTAGAAATAAGATTAGGGTTGGAGTTTAAGTTAGGTTTAGGTTTTAGGTTTAGGTTTAGGTTTAGGTTAAGGAAGTTATAAGATTTAGGTTAGGTTTTAGGTTGGAATTTAATTAGTTTAAGTTTAGGTTATAAGTTTAGGTTTAGGTTTAGGTTTAGAAGGTTAAGTTAGGTTTAGGTTTGAGGTTGAAGAGTTAGATTTAAAATAAGATTTAGGTTTAGAATTATAAGTTGGTTTAGTTAGGATTTTGGTTTAGGAGTTTAAATTATGATTTAGGATTTTAGATTTTCAGTTTTAGTTTAGGTTTAGGTTTAGTTATAGGTTTAAGTTTGATTAGAAATAAGTTTAGGTTTAGGTTTAAGGTTTTGAGTTTAGGAGATAGTAAAGTTTAGGTTTAGGTTTAGGTTTAGGTTTAGGATTAAGTTGAGAATTAGGATTAGATTAGGTTTAAGTTTAGGATTTAAGTTAGTTAAGTTGAAGTTTTAGTTTAGGATTAGGTTTAGGAGTTTTAGGTTAAGTAAAGTTTAGGTTTAGGTTAGGTTTAGATTGATTCGGGTTATGTTTGGTTTAGGTTTAGGTTTTAGTTTGAGTTAGGTAAATTAGGTTTAAGTTTGAAAGTTTAGGTTTAGGTTTAGTTAAGGTTTTAGAGTTATAAGTTTAGTTTTAGAAATTGAAAATAGTAAGGTTTAGGTTTAGAAATAAATTCGGAGTTGGGAGTTTATGTTTGGGTTTTAGGTTTAAATTTTTAGGTTAGGTTTAGGTTTAGGTTTAAGTTAGGTTGAGAGTTTTAATTTAGGTTTTAGGTTGGATTTAGGTTTAAATAAGTTTAGGTTAAATTAAAGTTTAGTTTTTAAGTTTAAAGTTTGGGTTTTAAGTTAGGATAGGGTTTGAGTTTTTATTTAAATTTAAGTTTAATTTAGTTTAGGTTAAAGGGAGGTTGTAAAGTTGAGATGGGTTTATTTAGAATTTTAGGTTTTAGTTTAGGTTTTAGGAGATTCAAGATTTAAGGTTAGGTTTAGGTTTAAATTTAGGATTTGGGATTAGGTTTAGGTTTGAAATTTCAAGTCAGTTAGGTTTAGGTTTAAGTTATAAGTTTTAGAATTTAGGATTAGAAGTGAAGTTTAGGAAGTTTAGATTTAGATTTAAAGTTAAAGTTGGGTTTAGATTTAAGTTTAAATTAGGATTTAAGTTTAAGTTTAAGTTTGAAGTTTAGAAAAGTTGAGATTAAGTTTGAGGTTAGAGATAAGAATTTATAGTTTAGGTTTGGGTTTTGAGGTTTTAGGTTTAGAGTTATAAGTTTATGGAGTTTAAGTTTAGGTTTAGTTTAGGTTATAGGTTTTGAGTTTAGGTTTAGGTTTAAGGTTATAGGTTTAGGATTTGAGAATAAGGTTAAAGTTTAGGTTTAGGTTAGGTTCGGGTTAGGGGAGTTTAGGTTTATGTTTAGTTTTTTTAGGTTATAGGTTGGGTTTCGGGAAGTTTTAGTTTAGGTTTAGGTTTAGGATTTAGGTTTAGGTTTAAGTTAGTTGAAATAAGGATTAGGTTTAGGATTTAGTTATAATTATAGTTTTAGGAATTGGGTTTAGGTAAAGTTAAGTTTAGGTTTAGGAAATCGGATTGAGTTAGGGATCGAGTTTAGGTTTAGGTTTTAAGTCATAGGTTTTAGGTTTAGGTTGGAGTTATAAGTTTAGGTTTAGGTTTAGGTTTAGGATTTCGGTTAAGAAATTTTAAGGTTTAAGTTTAGGTTTAAAATTGAGAAATAGGTTAAGGTTTAGGTTTTAGGTTTAGGTTCGGTTTAGGATAGGTTATAGTTAGGTTTGGTTTAGGTTTAGGATTTAGTTTTAGGTTAGAGGAGTTGAGATTGAGTTTAGGTTAGGTTTAGGTTTGAGTTTAGGTTTTGAGTTAGGTTTAGGTTTAAGTTAGGTTTTAGGTTTAAGTTTAGATTAGAATTGAATTTAGGTTTAAGGTTTAAAGTTTAGAAATTGAAGTTCGGGTTGAATTTAAGTTAGGAGTTTTTGGGTTTTAGGTTTAGGTTTTTAATTTAGGTGAAAGAAATTGAGTTTAGGTTAGGTTTAAGTTTAGGTTAATGGGTTGGTTTGAAGATTTAGGTTTAGTTTTAATTTAGGTTTAAGTTTAAGGTTTAGGTTTAGGAATTGAAATGAGTTTAGGTTTAGGTTTCGGGTTTGAGGGTTTAGTTTAGGTTTAGGATTTAGTTAGGTTTAGGTTTAAGTTAAATTTAGGTTTTAGGTTTAGGTTTAGAATAATTTAGGTTTAGGTTATAGGTTTAGGTTTAGGTTTAGGTTAGGTTAAGTTTAGGTTTAGGTTATAATTCGGTTAGGGTGAGAATAAGGTTAGGTTTAGTTTTAAGATTTTAGGAGTTAGTTAGAGATTGAGAAGTTTTAAATTTAAGTTTTAAGGAAATTTAAGGTTGGGTTTAGGTTAGTTTAGGTTAAATTGAATTTAGAATAGTTATAAGGTTTAGGTTTAAAGGTTTAATTGGGTTTTAAGGTTGGGTTTGAGGTTTAGGTAATTTGAGTTTGGAATTTAGGTTTAAGTTTAGGTTTAGGTTTAAGTTTAGGAGTTGAAATTTGGTTAGGTTTGAAAATTTTAAGTTGAAAGGTTATAGGTTTAGAGTTAGGGAAGTTTGAGTTGAAATAAGTTAAAGTTTAGGTTTAGAAATCGGAGTTGAGTTGGGATCAGGTTTATGTTTAGAATTTTAGGTCATAGTTTAAATTTTAGGTTTAGGTTTAGGTTTAGGTTTAAGTTTGGTTTAGGTTAGGATTTTGTTGAAGTTAAAGTTTAGGTTATAAGGTTAGGTTTAGGGAATTGAAATTAGGTAGGTTTAGGATTAGGTTTAGGTTTAAGTTGAATTTTAAGTTTTATTTGGGTTTTAAGTTAGGTTTTAGGTTTAGGTTAGGTTAGGTTAAAGGATAAGTTTAAGGTTTAGGTTTAAATTAAGGTTTTAGTTCAAGTTTAGGTTATAAGTTTAGATCAGTTTAGAAAGGTTTAAATAAGGTTAGGTTTAGGTTTAGGTTGATTTGAGTTGGAGTTGAATAAGTTTATGTTTAGGTTTTAGGTCATAGGTTTTAGTTTAGGTTTTAGTTTAAGTTTAGGTTTAGTTTTTAGGTTTAAGGTTTAGTTTTAAGTTTTAGGTTATAGGTTAGGTTAGGTTTAGGGAATTAGAGTTTAGGTTTAAGTTTTAAATTTAGGAGTTGAATTAAGATTTAGGTGTAGGTTTTTAGTTTCGGGATTTAAGTTTGAATTTAAGTTAGGTTTAGGTTTAGGTTTAAATTTAGGTTTAGGTTTAGGTTTAGGTTTAGAAGTTTAGGTTTAGGAGTTTTGAGTTTAGGTTTAGGTTTAAGTTTAGGATTTAGGTTTAGGGAATTTGAGAATAGGTTAAGGTTTAGGTTTAGGAAATAGGGTTAAGGGGTTGGATGGGTTTATGTTTAGGTTTTAGGTCATAGGTTTTGGTTTAGGTTAAGGTTATAGGTTTAGGATTTGGAAGTTTTTAGAGTTTTGGTTTAGGTTTAGGTTATAAGTTATAGGTTTAGAAATTGAAATAGGTAAGGTTTAGGTTTAGAAAATGGGATTGGTTGGAGTTTGGGATAGGTTTAGGTTTGTCATAGGTTTTCAATTTAGAAATTTAGGTTTAGGTTAGGGAGTTGAGATTAGATTAGGTTAGGTTTAGGTTTAGGGATTTGAGAAAGTTTTAGGTTTAGGTTTAAGTGAGAAATAAGTAAGGTTTAGGTTTAGGTTTAGGTTTAGGGAAATTGGGATTGATTTAGGATTAGGTTATATGTTTAAGGTTTTAGGTCATAGGTTTTGGTTTAGGTTAAGGTTATAGTTTAAGTTTAGGTTTAGGTTTAGGTTTAAGAGTTTTGGTTAAGGTTTAGGTTATAAGCTATAGGTTTAGAAGGTGAGAATAAGTAAGGTTTAGGTTTAGGAAATCGGGTTCGGGTTGAGGATGGGTTTATGTTTCGGTTTTCAAGTTAGGTTTAGGTTTAGGATTGAAGTTGAGATTAGATTAGGTTTAGGTTTAGGTTAAGATTTTAGATTAGGTTAAGGTTTTAGGTTTGGGTTTAGGTTTAGGGTTGAGAATAAGTTAAGGTTTAAGGAAATTTCGGGTTAGGATCGGGTTTATGTTTAGGTTTTTAGGTCATAGGTTTTGGTTTAGGTTAAGGTTTAGTTTAGTTTAGGTTTAGGTTTAGGTTTAAGGTTTGGTTTATTTAGGTTTAAGTTATAGGTTTAGGTTAGGGAAGTTGAGAAATAGGTTTAAGGTTTAGGTTTAGGAAATCGGGTTAGGTTGGATCGGGTTTAGGTTTGGGTTTTCAAGTTTAGGTTATAGGTTTAGGTTAGGAGTTGAGAATTAGGATTAGGTAAGTTTAGGTTTAGGGATTTGAGAATTATTTAAGGTTTAGGTTTAGGTTATAAGTTAGGTTTTAATTGAGAATAGGTTAAGGTTTAGGTTTAGGTTTAGAAAGTTCGGTTCGGAGTTAGGGATTAGGTTTATGTTTAGTTTTAGGTCATAGGTTTTGGTTTAGAGTTAAGTTATAGGTTTAGGTTTTAGGTTTAGGTTAAGGTTTTAGTTAGGTTTAGGTTATAAGCTATAGGTTTGAAATTGAGAATAGGTTAAAGGTTTAGGTTTAGGAAATCGGGTTGAGTTAAGGATCGGGTTTATGTTTAGGATTTTTAGGTTTAGGTTTTAAGTTTAGGTTAGGAGTTGAATTAGGTTAGGATTTAGGTTTAGGTTTTAGGTTTGAATTGAGTTTAAGGTTTAGGTTTAAGGTTTGGGTTTTTAGGGAGGTTGAAAATAGGTTAAGGTTTAAGTTTAGAGGTTATGGGGTTTAGGGTTTAGGATGGAGTTTATGTTTGAGTTTTAGTTAGGTTTTAGTTTAGGTTAAATTATAGGTTTAGGTTTAGGTTTAGGTTAAGGTTAAGGTTTAGATTTTAGGTTTTATAGGTTTAGGAAAGTGAGAATAGGTAAAGGTTTAGGTTTAGAAATCGGAGTTGAGTTGGGATCGGTTTATGTTTGGGTTTTCAAGTTTAGGTTTAGGTTTAGGTTAAAAGTTATAAGTTTAGGTTTTAGGTTTAGGTTAGGTTTAAGTTAAGGTTTAGGTTTAAGTTTTAGGTTTAGGAATTGAGAATAGGTTAAGGTTTAGGTTTAGAAATCGGGTTGAGTTCGAGATCAGGTTTATGTTTGAGTTTTAAGTCATAGGTTTAGGTTTAGGAGTTAGAGGTTATAGGTTTAGGTTTAGGTTTAGGTTAAGGTTTTGGTTAAGGTTTAGGTTATAAGTATAGGTTTAGGGTTTGAGAATAGGTAAAGTTTAGGTTTAGGGTTTAGGTTTAGTTAAATAAGTTTGGGTTTCGGTTTTATGTTTAGGTTTTAGGTTTTGGTTAATTAAGTTTGGTTTAGGATTAAGGTTTAGGTTTAGGTTTAGGTTTAGGATTTAAGGTTTGAGGTTAAGAGTTTAGTTATTGTTAAGCTATAGGTTTAGGAATTGAGAATAGTTAAAGGTTTAGGTTTAGAAATCGGAGGTTCGAGATTCGGGTTTATGTTTGGTTTTAGGTCATAGGTTTTGGTTTAGGTTAAGGTTATAGGTTTTTAGGTTTAGGTTTAGGTTAGGTTTTGGTTAAGATTTAGGTTATAAGCTTTAGGTTTAGAAATTGAGAATAGGTAAGGTTTAGGTTTAGGAAATCGGGTTCGGGTTCGGAGGATCGGGTTTAGGTTTAGTTTTCAAGTTAGGTTTAGGTTTAGGTTAAGGAGTTGAGATTAGGATTAGGTGTAAGTGTAGGTTTAGGGATTTGAGAATAGGTTAAGGTTTAGGTTTAGGTTTAGGTTTAGGGAGGTGAGAATAGGTTAAGGTTTAGGTTTAGGAAATCGTGTTCGGGTTCGGGATCGGGTTTATGTTTGGGTTTTAGGTCATAGGTTTTGGTTCAGGTTAAGGTTATAGGTTTAGTTTTGGGTTTAGGTTAAGGTTTTGGTTAAGGTTTAGATTATAAGCTATAGGTTTGGGGAATTGAGAATAGGTAAAGGTTTAGGTTTAGGAAATCGGGTTTGGGTTCGGGATCGGGTTTATGTTTGGATTTTTAAGTTTAGGTTTAAGTTTAGGTTAGGAGTTGAGATTAGGATTAGGTGTAGGTTTAGGTTTGGGGATTTGAGAATACATTTAGGTTTTAGGTTTCAGGTTATAGGTTAAGGTTTAGGTTAAGGTTATAAGTTTAGGTTATAGGTTATAGGTTATGGTTTTAGGTCATAGGTTTTGGTTTAGGTTAAGGTTATGGGTGTAGGTTTAGGTTAAGGATAAGGTTTTGGTTGAGGTTTAGGTTTAGGAAAATGAGAATAGGTAAAGGTTTAGGTTTAGGAAATCGGGTTCGGGTTCGAGGATCCGGTTTAGGTTTGGGTTTTCAAGTTAGGTTTAGGTTTAGTTAGGGAGTTGAGATTAGGATTAGGTGTAGGTGTAGGTTTAGGGATTTGAGAATAGGTTAAGGTTAAGGTTTAGGTTTAGGTTTAGGAATTGAGAATAGATTAAGGTTTAGGTTTAGGAAATCGGGTTCGGGTTAGAGATCGGGTTTATGTTTGGGTTTTAGGTCATAGGTTTTGGTTTAAGTTAAGTTTATAGGTTTTGGTTTGGGTTTAGGTTAAGGTTTTGGTTAAGGTTTAGGTTATAAGCTATAGGTTTAGGAATTGAGAATAGGTAAAGGTTTAGGTTTAGGAAATCGGGTTCGGGTTAAGGATCAAAGTTTATGTTTGGGTTTTAGGTCATAGGTTTTGGTTTAGGTTAAGGTTATAGGTTTAGGTTTGGGTTTAGGTTAAGGTTTTGGTTAAGGTTTAGGTTATAAGCTATAGGTTTAGGGAATTGAGAATAGGTAAAGGTTTAGGTTTTAGGAAATGGGTTCGGGTTAAGGATGGAGTTTATGTTTGGGTTTTAGGTCATAGGTTTTGGTTTAGGTTAAGGTTATAGGTTTAGGTTTGGGTTTAGGTTAAGGTTTTGGTTAAGGTTTAGGTTATAAGTTATAGGTTTAGGAATTGAGAATAGGTAAAGGTTTAGGTTTAGGAAATCGGGTTCGGGTTCGGGATCGGGTTTAGGTTTGGGTTTTCAAGTTAGGGTTTAGGTTTAGGTTGGGGAGTTGAGATTAGGATTAGGTGTAGGTGTAGGTTTAGGGATTTGAGAATAGGTTAAGGTTTAGGTTTAGGTTTACGTTTAGGTTTAGGTTTAGGGAATTGAGAATAGGTAAAGGTTTAGGTTTAGGAAATCGGGTTTGGGTTCGGGAACGGGTTTGTGTTTGGGTTTTAGGTCATAGGTTTTTGTTTAGGTTAAGGTTATAGGTTTAGGTTTCGATTTAGGTTAAGGTTTTGGATAAGGTTTAGGTTATAAGCTATAGGTTTAGGGAATTGAGAATAGGTAAAGGTTTAGGTTTAGGAAATCGGGTTCGGGTTCGGGATCGTGTTTATCTTTGGGTTTTAGGTCATAGGTTTTGGTTTAGGTTAAGGTTATAGGTTTAGGTTTGGGTTTAGGTTAAGGTTTTGGTTAAGGTTTAGGTTATAAGCTATAGGTTTAGGGAATTGAGAATAAGCAAAGGTTTAGGTTTAGGAAATCGGGTTCGGGTTGGGATCGGGTTTAGGTTTGGGTTTTCAAGTTACGGTTTAGGTTTAGGTTAGGGAGTTAAGAGTAGGATTTGGTGTAGTTGTAGGATTAGGAGTTTGAGAATAGGTTAAGGTTTAGGTTTAGGTTTAGGTTTTAGGAATTGAGAATAGGTAAAGGTTTAGGTTTAGGAAATTGGGTTCGGGTTCGGAATCGGGTTTATGTTTAGGTTTTAGGTCATAGGTTTTGGTTTAGGTTAAGGTTATAGGTTTTGGTTTGGGTTTAGGTTAAGGTTTTGGTTAAGGTTTAGGTTATAAGCTATAGGTTTAGGGAATTGAGAATAGGTAAAGGTTTAGGTTTAGGAAATCGGGTTCGGGTTTAAGATCGGGTTTATCTTTGGCTTTTAGGTCATTGGTTTTGGTTTAGTTTAAGGTTATAGGTTTAGGTTTGGGTTTAGGTTAAGGTTTTGGTTAAGGTTTATGTTATAAACTATAGGTTTAGGGAATTGAGAATAGGTAAAGGTTTAGGTTTAGGAAATCAGGTTCGGGTTCGGGATCGGGTTTAGGTTTGGGTTTTAGGTCATAGGTTTTTGTTTAGGTTAAGGTTATAGGTTTAGGTTTGGGTTTAGGTTAAGGTTTTGGTTAAGGTTTAGGTTATAAGCTATAGGTTTAGGGAATTGATAATAGGTAAAGGTTTAGGTTTAGGAAATCGGGTTCGGGTTCGGGATCGGGTTTAGGTTTAGGTTAGGGAGTTGAGATTAGGATTAGGTGTAGGTGTAGGTGTAGGTTTAGGGATTTGAGAACAGGTTTAGGTTTAGGTTTAGGTTTAGGTATAGGGAATTGAGAATAGGTAAAGGTTTAGGTTTAGGAAATTGGGTTCAGGTTCGGGATCGGGTTTATGTTTGGGTTTTAGGTCATAGGTTTTGGTTTAGGTTAAGGTTATAGGTTTAGGTTTGGGTTTAGGTTAAGGTTTTGGTTAAGGTTTAGGTTATAAGCTATAGGTTTAGGGAATTGAGAATAGGTAAAGGTTTAGGTTTAGAAATCGGGGTTCGGGTTCGGGATCGAGTTTCGGTTTGCATTTTCAAGATTAGGTTTATGTTTAGGTTAGGGAGTTGAGATTAGGATTAGGTGTAAGTTTAGGTTTGGGGATTTGAGAATACATTTAGGTTTTAGGTTTAGGTTTCGGTTATAGGTTTAGGTTTAGGTTTAGGAAATTGAGAATAGGTTAAGGTTTAGGTTTAGGAAATCGGGTTCGGGTTCGTGATCGGGTTTACGTCTGGGTTTTAGGGCATAGGTTTTGGTTTAGGTTAAGGATATAGGTTTAGGTTTAGGTTTAGGTTAAGGTTTAGGTTATAAGCTATAGGTTTAGGGAATTGAGAATAGGTGAAGGTTTAGGTTTCGGAAATCGGGTTCGGGATCGGGTTTAGGTTTGGGTTTTTCAGGTTAGGGTTTAGGTTTAGGTTAAGGAGTTGAGATTAGGATTAGGTGTAGGTGTAGGTTTAGGGATTTGAGAATAGGTTAAGGTTTAGGTTTAAGGAATTGAGAATAGGTTAAGGTTTAGGTTTAGGAAATCGTGTTCGGGTTGGGATCGGGTTTATGTGGGTTTTAGGTCATAGGTTTTGGTTTAGGTTAAGGTTATAGGTTTAGGTTTGGGTTTAGGTTAAGGTTTTGGTTAAGGTTTAGGTTATAAGCTATAGGTTTGGGGAATTGAGAATAGGTAAAGGTTTAGGTTTAGGAAATCGGGTTTGGGTTCGGGATCGGGTTTATGTTTGATTTTTAAGTTTAGGTTTAAGTTTAGGTTAGGAAGTTGAGATTAGGATTAGGTGTAGGTTTAGGTTTGGGGATTTGAGAATACATTTAGGTTTTAGGTTTGGAGTTATAGGTTAAGGTTTAGGTTAAGGTTATAAGTTTAGGTTATAGGTTATAGGTTAAGGTTTTAGGTCATAGGTTTTGGTTTAGGTTAAGGTTATGGGTGTAGGTTTAGGTTTAGGTTAAGGTTTTGGTTGAGGTTTAGGTTTAGGGAAATGAGAATAGGTAAAGGTTTCGGTTTAGGAAATCGGGTTCGGGTTCGGGATCGGGTTTAGGTTTGGGTTTTCAAGTTAGGGTTTAGGTTTAGGTTAAGGTTTAGGTTAGAGTTGAGATTAGGATTAGGTGTAGGTGTAGGTTTAGGGATTTGAGAATTGGTTAAGCTTTAGGTTTAGGTTAGGGAGTTGAGATTAGGATTAGATGTAGGTTTAGGTTTGGGGATTTGAGAATACATTTAGGTTTTTTAGGTTTAGGTTTAGGTTATAGGTTTAGGTTTAGGTTTAGGAAATCGGGTTCGGGTTCGGATCGGGTTTATGTTTGGGTTTTAAGTCATAGGTTTTGGTTTAGGTTAAGGTTATAGGTTTAGGTTTGGGTTTACGTTAAGGTTTAGGTTATAAGCTATAGGTTTAGGGGAATTGAGAATAGGTAAAGGTTTAGGTTTAAGAAATCGAGTTCGGGTTCGGGATCGGCTTTAGGTTTGGGTTTTCAAGTTAGGTTTAGGTTTAGGTTAGGGAGTTGAGATTAGGATTAGGTGTAGGTGTAGGTTTAGGATTTGAGAATAGGTTAAGGTTTAGGTTTAGGTTTAGGTTTAGGGAATTGAGAATAGGTTAAGGTTTAGGTTTAGGAAATCGGGTTCGGGTTCGGGATCGGGTTTATGTTTGGGTTTTAGGTCATAGGTTTTGGTTTAAGTTAAGGTTATAGGTTTAGGTTTGGGTTTAGCTTAAGGTTTTGGTTAAGGTTTTGGTTATAAGCTTTGAGGTAAGGTAATTGAGAATAGGTAAAGGTTTTGGTTTAGGAAATCGGGTTCGGGTTTGGGATCGGGTTTCATTTTGCATTTTCAAGTTTAGGTTTATATTTTGGTTAGGGAGTTGAGATTAGGATTAGATGTAGGTTTAGGTTTGGGGATTTGAGAATACATTTAGGTTTTAGGTTTAAGTTTAGGTTATCGGTTTAGGTTTAGGGAATTGAGAATAGGTTGAGGTTTAGGTTTAGGAAATCGGGTTTGGGTTCGGGATCGGGTTTATGTTTGGGTTTTAGGTCATAGGTTTTGGTTTAGGTTAAGGTTATAGGTTTAGGTTTGGGTTTAGGTTAAGTTTTTGGTTAATGTTTAGGTTATAAGCTATAGGTTTAGGGAATTGAGAATAGGTAAAGGTTTAGGTTTAGAAATTAGGTTCGGGTTCGGGATCGGGTTTATGTTTGGGGTTTTTGTTTGGGTTTTTAAGTTTTGGTTTAGGTTTAGGTTAGGGAGTTGAGATTAGGATTAGGTGTAGGTGTATGTTTAGGGATTTGAGAATAGGTTAGGTTGTAGGTTAAAGTTTAGGGAATTGATTTTAGGTTATAGGTTTAGGTTATAGGTTATAGGTTTAGGTTACGGTTTAGGTTGTAGTTATAGGTTTTGGGATGTGAGAATAGGTTTAGGTTATATGTTAAGGGTGTGGTCCCTGCAAATACAGATATAAACACGGCCTGTCCAAATGGCCAGGCCCTTCCAATGCTGTACATAGAAAATGGACAGCTTCATCATGGTTAGCGGTTCCCACCTTCCAGGGAGCCCCGCTCATCCGGATAGCTCTGACCCACATCCGGGCTTGCTCCATTATTTTCGAGCAAATACATAAACACGGCCTGTCCAAATGGTCAAACCCTTCTAATGTTGTCTATAGGAATTGGACAACTTCATCATGGTCAGCGGTTCCCACCTTCCAGGGACCCCCCTCATCCGGATAGCTCCGACGCACATCCAGGCTTGCTCCATTATTTTTGAGCAAATACATTAACACGGCCTGTCCAAATGGCCAGGCCCTTTCAATGCTGTCCATAGGAAATGGACAACTTCATCATGGTCAGCGGTTCCCACCTTCCAGAGACCCCCGCTCATCCGAATAACTCCGACGCATATCCAGGCTTGCTCCATTATTTTCGAGCAAATACATTAACACGGTCTGTCCAAATAGCCAGGCCCTTCCAATACTGTCTATAGGAAATGGACAACTTCATCATGGTCGGCGGTTCCCACCTTCCAAGGACCCCCGCTCATCCGGATAACTCCGACGCACATCCGGGTCTGCTTCATTAATTTCGAGCAAATACATTTAAAAACAATATAAATATATCTAAAAGCATCTGGATACCTAGGGAAGGCCTCCCATATTTGTATTGTTGGTTACTCATCCTTTTGTCTGCAAGCCACAATTGACCAACAATTTCTATCGCTACCTGTACTCTGAAACCAACACAAATATAACTGGACTTGTACTCTGAAACAACACAAATATAACTGAGAAACAATATAAGGAATAAGAAAAAATGAATTTACCTGTACACATCATTAAATGTTTCCCTATAAGGAGGTGATATTATATCTTTGATAGCCACAACTGTATGATGAGAGAAAAATGCAACCGATCTGAGTGTTAGAATTCAAAGGAGAAAAAGATTTGTAGGCTGCATAGATATTTTAGTACATTATGAGCGGTACGCTCACGTACTCAAAAAGTCAGATTGGGATCAAGCCACTACATAGTTCTTTTTAATTAACCAAGTTACTAAAGGTCATAAATTTCATATTTAACAAAGTATCATTAAACAAGTCATCTCAAATCGTTTCTGGTTGGTGCATTTAAAAAAAAAAAGAACTAATACACAATCAATGTATATTCTTGTTACATCTCGTACTGCAACATGAGACAATGTTCTGTCAATACTTCAGTTACATTTGAAATTGAAATCCTTTAGTAACTTTGTTAATAAAAAACAAATGACAACAAGCCATAATTAATCAAAAGGATGCTGAAGATTAAATAAATAAAAAAGGCAACTTGATCAAAAAAGGATTTCAATGAATAATCAAGTTTTCGTCATACAAAATGTCCTAGAGTTCAAAAAGTTGAACGAAACTACTGAATATTAAAATTCTGATCAGGAATTTGGGCCAAACAACAATTTCACTCAATTGAATATCTTCAAATGTCCTGTCATCATTAAACAATTCTGTTGTGCGAACATTGATATCATCTATTACAACTCTGATGCATTCTGGAGGGATGCCTGTAGTATCTGACACCATCCGCCCACTAGCAACTGTCCGACCACAGATATCTCTCAATTGGTAAATTTGTTCCATCGATGGAGTTGTTGCAGAGTCTTCTCGAATACTTGAGGGTTCACCAGATCGACAGTGGGCCTATAAATAAAATAATGGTTCCATATAATAATGCTACTTTTATCTTTAAAAATAATAATTATATCATTTGATCGTGGCAAATGCAGTACATGAGATGCAGCTGTATCAGGAGAGCGATGAAGTTGTTAGCTTTGATGAGCAATTTGTTGCCTAAGTTCAGCAAATTGTTGCTCAACAATTGTATGAAATTCTTGCATTTGAGTCATTGATGCTTCAAATTTAGCCTCAATGGACATACGTGCATTCCTCTCCGACCGAGCTTCTATGATGTAGGGGGTGGCAACCTTCATGGTAGTCTTAGAAATACCCAAACCCAAACCCATGCCCCTAACCCGGCCTCTGCTATCACGACGACAAACCTAAACAATAATTTTTAAGTTTAGTAATGTGTGTATATTGTTATTTAAAAAAAAAAAAACACCAACGACAATGTATGTAAAGTGAGTAGAATTGATGGAAAACCTGTGAAACTGGGTCATGGTCTAAATCCTTGTGCTTACTGGAAGGATCACTACCAGCTATCGATAATATTATTTCCTGTTAGAAGATAATTGTTACAATAAATCCTTCATTGTACTTAAATAAAAAAATGATTAAAAACTGAAAAATTATTCTCACCGCTATTTCAAGATGTGTTTGTGTTGGATAAGACCCATCAGGTCTGCTATGAGTGGCAACAAACAAGTTGGTCCTGATGATGATAGTATTTGGATTTTCTTTTCGCTGTAATTATATAAGCAAATTAGTTAACAAGAATTTATATTCATCAATTAAATTGTCAAAAAATATAATACAAATTACCATTTTCTCTAATGTCCTAGCAGCACCTCGTCTTCCAGTCGTGTGAGGGCATTTCACCTGTGCTCTGGAAGTCTTTCCCTTCTTATGAAGATTGATTAATAATTCTGTGGATTGTAGATTAATGAAAATGTCCCAATCCTCTTACTTCACACCAATGGGACAATTTCTTCTTCTTTCTACATCATTATCAAATTTATCATATTCCTTTCGCAGATTGTATTTCCATACCTTCCAAGCTTTGCTTACTTTCGAAAATGCATATTCTTTTAACTCATCATCGATGTCGTACATGGCCTATTTCATTAAATTAATAATCAAACAATCTTATTAAGTAAGAATTAGAAATAAAATCAAGAACAAACATGCTCACCAAAACCATAGACCAAATATTATCTTTAATTGCACCAGGCACTTTCATACCAATCAACAAATGAAATTGACAAGTGTGTCCTGCCAAGTTGCCCTAAAAATGTGTTGAAAGGCGCTGATGTTTCTCCGACTGGTTGTTTATATTCATTTAATTCAACTCTCTTCCTTGTATTGCTTCCTTGGGCTGAAGCTGATGAACCACCCAAATCCGACATAATTCCTGCAATTTTATAAAATAAAATAATATCTCATTATTATGTAATTGGCATTCTATTAATATTTTGATCACTAAAAAATTGTAACAATCATTACTAAATAGAATTTAACTCACTTTCAAACTGATTTGAATCTTATTAGTTTCTTTTCCATTTCCTATGACGTGAGGTACTCGGCTCACTCTCTACCCATGATTTTTCCTGTACATCTTCTTCTTCATTTAAATCATCGATTAATGAAAGTGCTGAAGAACCTACATTCCTTCTGGCCTCAAACTCAAGTGGATCTTCAAATGCATATGTATCTTTCGTCAATCTCTTAAGAGAGTCCAATACAACATGCCAGTCATCTCTAGTTGGATCCTTACAGTAGAAGACCTGAGCTGCCTGAGATGCAAGAATAAATGGCTCATTGTCTTCCTTTAAGTTCCGTCTAAACCTTCCTAGATTGACAAATATCAAATTTATTTCGGGATCTATGAAACATCCATTCAATTTATCTTCAATATGCACCCAATCACAGTAGAAGAGTGCTACTCTGAAGTCGAAGTAGTTCAATTCAAGAATTTGTCTAATGATGTCATAATAAGTGACTTCTTCTTCTCTAGGATTCTTATCCCTGGCGCTTACCCTGAAGCTAGTTAGCGCTTTCATTGAGACTTCACTGTTCTGTGTTGTTTTGTTCATTTCAGAATTCGTAGTGCTAAAAACATATCCATTTATTAAGTATTATATGATATGCATTTGAAGTCAGGACCTTCGACAATTCTCTTAAATTGAGACATTTCTTGATTATGTAGTTAATGTCTTAACCAAGGAATGTACTCCATTAGTTTTCCTGCTGACAGATTACCCTTTCGATTTTGTCCTGTACGTGTTTGGCCCTGGATGTATGTTTGGTACTTCCTATAAATTCCAAATCATAGCAATTATTTTTATATATATAACAATGTTTATTACCATAAGCTATTTAAAAATATAAAAAAGAATAATATACTTCATTAACTTACTCCTTCCATTGATGATTTTCAACGTGATGTTGCAAAATCCATCTGCGTGCTTGTTGGTATTGCACTGTAGTAAGATCATAAACTTTTCTTTTCTTATCATTCTGGGAATCACCAGCATTTTCATCATCATTGAATATTTTATCCTTGCTTATGACCTCCTATTGTATTATTAGGATAGTATTCCATGCAATACATCATAGATTCCTCTATAATGTAGCGTTCTGCAATACAGCCCTCTGGGTAAGCTTGATTCATCACATACTTCTTATATGTTCTCATCATCCTGTTAAATATTAAAATCAGGTATTGATGAAAATATATAAGCTATTTTGAAAAAGTTAATAAATTAAAACAATTAAAGTTACCTCTCAAAAGGATACATCCATCGATATCTGACAGGTCCGCAAACTTGTGCCTCCTCCGCCAAGTGCACAACAAGGTGTGTCATAGAAACGAAAAATGATGGTGGAAAATACTTTTCGAAAACACATAATGTTTCCACTATTTTATTTTTCATTTCTTGAAGCTCCATACGATGAATTTCTTTAGAACATATGACGTTAAAGAATCTTGACAATTGTATAATGGCGGCACGCAATGACTTTTCTTTCTTGAATGAATGCATCAATAATACGGGTACTAACTACTGCATTAGAATATGATAATCATGTGACTTAAGGCCCTTGAGGTGATAGTCATCCATACTGATATGATGTTTCTAGTTTACACTATACCCTCTCAGAACTTTCAAATCACTCAAGGTTCGACAAATCAGTTCTCTTTCAGATCTGGATAATGTGAAAGGAGCCTTAGGCAATAACAACTTACCATTTTTTTCCTTTGGCCAATATTTCGATCTTATCTTCATAGTCATAAGATCCTGACAGGCTTGTAAACCATCCTTAGACTTGTCCTTCATGTCCATGATTGTTGCAATAAGGTTCTTAGTAACATTTTTCTCAACATGCATCACATCCAAATTATGACAAATGGGCATATGCTCCCAATACGGCAATGTAAAGAAGATTGATCTCTTCGACCAAGCAGTAAGGTTAGACTCCTCATCTGTGGTCTTCTTCCTCTTATTTCCTATATGCTTTCCGAACTGGGTTTGTATATTATTCATTTTAACCAATACCTGTTCTCCAGACAAATGCTTTAGAGCCTGCCGATTTTCATCATTCCCATTGAATCAAGATCTTTGGCTCCTAAAGATATGAGCTCTTGGGAGGAATCTTTTGTGCCCCATATAAGAAAACTTCTTTCCATGTTTTAGCCAAACAGAGTCAGTCTCCTCACTACAAACAGGACATGCATACTTTCCTCCTGTCCTACACCCAGAAAGATGTCCATAAGCTGGAAAATCATGTATTGCCCAAATAAAATCGCCTTCATTGTAAACCTGTTCTTCCCGAACGAGTCATATGTTATCGACCCTTTCCACAATTCATTTAATTCTTCAATTAATGGTTGTAAATATACGTCGATGTCATGCCCTGGACCATTTTTTCTGGGAATTAAAAGTGTTAGCATAATAAATTCCTTCCGCATGCATAAATGAGGTGGAAGATTGTATGGAACAATCATAACAGGCCAGCAACTATATGAGATGCTCATATGCCCAAAGGGATTGAATCCGTCTGTTGCAAGTCCCAACCGAACGTTACGTGGATCCGCAGCAAAATCACTAAATTTTTTATCTACAAACTTCCACATAGAAGAATCCACGGGATGACGCATGTACGAGTCATTTTTAGCCCCCTTTGAATGCCACAACATATTCTCTGCAATCCATGATACGCTATAAAGTCTTTGTAACCTTGGTGTTAATGGGAAGTATCTTAGCACCTTCTATGGTACATGTGAGACTCTTGATCTTACAACACTATTCACTTTCTATCTGCTTGCTTTACATGTAGGACAACTTTCCTTATTAGCATGCTCCTTCCAGTACAGAATACAATCATTATGGCATGCATGTATCACCTCATAGTTCATACCCAACGAACTGATCAATCTCTTTGCATTATAGGTACTATCCGGCAAAGAGTTCTCTCTTGGCAAAATCTTCTTGAGCAGTTGCAACAAAGTCGTAAAGCTATTATCTGACCACTGATATTTAGCCTTCATGCTCATCAACTCAACTATCACTGACAACTTTGTATACTCATGTTTACACGATGGATATAGGGGTTGTAACGCATCCTCCCTTAATTTATTGTACTGAGTATCATTGTCTATGTCATCTTGAGGCTGACTACCATGTTCCTCATTGACCTCATTCATACATGCATCTAAGTCATCAGGTTGAACACGACCAAAAGCATCATTAACCAAATCAACCATTCTGGGTAACAACTCTTCATTACAATCAGTGGCAGATGTACTAGGAGCCTTGGCATTGACACCCATATTGGGAAGTTGTTCTCCATGAAAAAACTAAGTTGTGTATGTCTGATCTATACCATTCATAATCAAATGCTCAGAAACTATACTTAGTATTTTCTTCCCACGCACATTACGACATCTAGCACAAGGACAACTATACCAATCAATACCTCTCGAATTCCTTTTTGCAAATATAATAAACGATTCAACGCCTTTAATGTAATCATCACTCAATATATTTTTTATCATCCAATTCTTGCTCGGGGGCATCAAATCCATATCTGATATTATGTGCATGCAGCATATAAAAAGTGAGATACAATAAAAAAGAGGCTTTTCATAAACTGTCAAAACATGCCACACGTGGTCACCAATCACAAAAAAATAAAGATCTATATATATCCGTAAATATATGCACATGATTAGGCGTAGGTTTTAAGTTATAGGTTTTAGGTTATAGGTTATAGGTTATAAGCTACATCAAGTTATGAGTTTTCAAGTATTGACTCGCATATGTAGACTGAAATATGAAAAGCAGTCTTACCATTCTTGCACTAAATGAAAATATGAAGTTTCAATCCATAAAAAGAAAGAAGTAATAATTCAGAAGTTATTTAGGAAACAAGAGCAGGAAAATGCAATAAACAATATTTGCTGTAATGAAGTTTTTTTGTGCCTACATTGCAAACATAACATCAATCTAAAACATAAGTATTTCATCAGTAGTCTTTAATATGGATGGTCTAGACCGTTAGATAGTCCAATCAACAATTTTACCCATCTATTTCCTATGGCCCATCTTGGATTACTTATGTTTATAAAGAATCACTTTTGTTATACAGTCTTAACCATACTATCCATGGCTTGGGAAAGGATGGATGTAGAAAGTTTGGTCAAATCAAAGATGGATTGGATCATCCAGTCAGTCTGATTTTGTTAAGTAGGCTATATAATTTATTTTTGACTCTAACGGACAGTTCAGATCTAACGATCAAGATGTTCAATTGAACAACTAGTAGTACTACAAATTATCTCTAAGAGCACTGGAGCATTTCTACTTAATTAATGTAGATTTTACATTTCGCTGCCTTTTCAAACGGGTTTTCAAAAAGCTACCTAATTAATCCATATGATTAATTAAAAATCCACTCCCTTTGCATTTTTTTTAAGGGTCGTGGGCGTGCAAGCAAATGGGTCATCCACTTGGGTGAGCCTCACTAGCTACCATGTTTATGTAAAATCCACCCTGACCATCAGGAAAGTCACCTCATGCTAGGCCAAGGTCCCAAAAATCACTCCCATCCATGATTCAAGAGAAACGGCTGATTGAAAATAATGTACTGGACAATGATAGCCCTCCAAACTGTTTTCCTTGGTAGGGTTAACCTGAATCATGATGAGTCTGAGTTTTAAGACATACCTAAATTTTGGTTTGCTATCTGATTATAGTGGATTTCGCATAATTATCACAATAGGCCTTGTAAAAATCAAGTGTAAACTTCTTTCCTCAACTGCCTTCTTTGCCTCCGAGATGGTTTCTAAAATGGTTTCTAAACAAATGGACTCTAAAACTTTAAAAGTTCCATTACCTCCAAGAAGTTCCACAACAATCATCTTTCCAGACTTTTTTCAGCCCAGAGTCCATCCTAAACCCAGTTTTCACTACTTCACAAACATCAGCCCCTAGTGGCATTCTTGTAATCAAAAAATTATGAAATAAAGTTAACGGTCATGATTAATTGTTCATATCCCTTCAGATGGATGATCAATGGATTGCTACCCAAAACATGCGGCCACCATTGATCATTTATACCCAAGGATGATCAATACGTTACCACCCCAAAACTAAGGCCACAATATATCATTTATATCCCTCCAAGGATGATCAAAGTGTTGTCACACCATACCTATAAGCAGCCCTTATCCTAAACTCTGAAACTTTTCAATCTCATCTGCAGTCCTAATACTATATATAAACATCTAATTCCAGTAAAACCAGTCCCTCTTTAGGCACAATCTCTCCTAAAATAGTCCCATTGAAACCAGCCTATTGCCCACCTATAAGCCTAACCTACAATCTGACCCCAAATTCACCTCTAATTGTTCCCAACATTTCTACAATCTGTCTCATTTCAAAGACACTAAACACAAGACCCTAAATCGACCACAGTCAAAATAAATCCACCCCATACTGTCCCAATCCTCATTTTATAGTGGACATTACAGACCAACAATCCTCATTTTATCCAAAGCTCAAGCTGGACCACACACAGGAAAGAGTGGGGATTATGACATCCACCATTGAGACTGTCATAGGGCCCACAGCGATGTTTATTTGTCACCCAACTTATTCATAAGCTCACACAGACATAGGGAAAACACAAATATTAGCTTGATTCGAAACTTCTGCTACCCTAAGCAGTTGTCAACGGTGGGTCTTCAATTCCTACTGTTTCCTGTGGTGGGCCCACTTGAGCATTGGATATGCTTCCATTTGGGCTCATGCCATGAAATGAGTTGAAAAATAGATGGCCTGCATGGATAAGACACACACATCGCAGTGGCCCCATAGAGTTTACTCGCATGTTGAGTTATAGAGTATGTAATCTACCTTATCCAGCAGAGACATTTCATCAAACACATGTTGTGCACACCTTAAACATTCACAACAACTGATGAATGGCAAGACTATCTATGTCTGCATCCATTATATAGAGAAGAGTACCTGGCCGGGGAAGAGATGAAGGAGGAAAGTGGCTGGCCGCACCAGATCCAGGAGATGATGCAAGTGAGGAAGAGAGAGAGAGAGAGAGAGAGAGAGAGAGAGAGAGAGAGTTGGGGTAGGAAGAAGCTGAGAGTCGTGTGGGTGTCCGGGACCGGGACGGCGAGAGAGGAGAGAGAGAGAGAGAGAGAGAGAGAGAGAGAGAGAGAGAGAGACTCAACGCACGTGCGGGTGTACGGGACCAACCGGACGATGAGAGAGAGAGAGAGAGAGAGAGAGAGAGAGAGAGAGAGAGAGAGAGAGAGAGAGAGAGGGCAGAGGCGTGCTGAAATGAGGGAGACATTGGGCGCAGTTTTGTTTTGAGCGCGCGCCCAAAATTTGGGCGGACCGGCCATGGTTGATGGTCGGTGCTCTGTGGGCCCCACCATGATGTACGTGTTTCATCCATTCCATTCATCCATTTTTATAGATCATTTTAGTGATTGATACAAAAAACTATGGGGATATAAATCCTAAGTGGGCCACACCACAGGATAAAAATAATAAATGGATATTCACAATTAAAATCTTCTTAAGGCCCACTGTACTGTTTATTTGACATCCAATCTATTGATTTGGTCATAAAACCCAGATGAAGGGAAAAGATAAATATCAGCTTGATCCAAAACTTTTATGGCCCCCAAAACGTTTTTAATGGTCAAAATTCATTTAACACTATTTCCTGTAATGTGGTTCACTTGAGATTGAGATATAATTCTTTTTTTCTTTTTATCATATCATAAAATGATATATAAAAATAGATGGACGGCATGGATGATACACATTCATCATGGTGAGCCCCACAGAGCACTGACCACTAGCCAATGGCTGGTGTCAGGGGGAGTGGTCAATCCTTTCCCCATCATAGCATACACATGTGATTTAATCTCCATTTAGCCTTCAATCTAGATGATTTTTGGTTTTATGCCCTATAATAATATTTTAAAATATATAGACGGCTTAGATAAGGCACGTATATTTTTTTAGACCCTATAGAGTCCCTTATACCCTAAGCATACGTATTGAGTAAACCTATGGGGCCACCATAATTTATTCATTTTATCCACTCCATCCATCCATTTTAACATATAATTTTATTACATAAGCTCAAAATTGATGCCTATAAAAATCTCAAGTGGACCACATCATAGGAAACAGTATAAATTGAATGTCTACCACTGAGAAATTTTGGGAGGCCATTAAAGTTTTGGATCAAGTTGATATTTTAGTTTTTCCTTCATCCATGTATTTGTGATCTATTGAACGGGTTGGATGACAAATAAAAATCACTGTAAGCCATAGGAAGATTTCAACGGTGGAAATCATTATTCCCACTGTCTCCTGTGGTATGGTCCACTTGAGCTTTGGATATGCTTTAATTGTGGAATCAACCACTAAAATGATCTGGAAAAATGGATTGACGGTGTGGATAAACCATGACTTTGGGCCACGAGCTTAAAAATAAAGTTAATCCATGACTTGGGTGGGCCACACCACATACTATAGTTGAGAGGGTTACCCTCCGATTAAAACATTCATAATCATTTATTGGGCCCACCTAGATGTGGTTCATAGATCCAGCCCATTCATTATGTGTGTCCCACTTGGATGAGGAGTCAGGACAAGTTTCATACACATCCAAAACTCATGTGGGCCCCACCAATTAAATGCTTTTATATGTTTTTGGGATGTCTTCACATAGTTTTAGATGTTATGGCCCACCTGAGTTTCGTATACGACTGATTTTTGGACTTTAAGGGGACATCAAATGCATGGTGTTGATGTTCTACATACATCATGGTGGGGCGCACACAGATTAACCTCATGGGAAGTTCCCATGAGGTGACCTTAGGGCCCGTTTGGCCGGTGGATTGGAAGGGATTGAATGGTATTAGGGTGGATGGCATGGATTTCTAGGTAATGATGGTGTTGTCAGTGGATTGTCTTGAGATCCATGGGATTGCTATATCACTGGACTGCTATATCCAGTCTGTTTGGCACGCCCGACCAATCCCAGGATTAAACCTTCCCATCCCTTCCAATCCCTCGAACCAAACATGTCCCAGGCAAATTTGAACAGATAAGGGTGGATTATATAAGATTTAAAGGTAATGATGGTGTTGTCGGTGGATTGTCTTAAGATCCATGGGATTAGGATAAGATCAACGACTCTGTTTGGCACGCCTGATCAATCCTGGGATTTAACTTCCAATCCTTTCTAATACCATCTAGTACTCCCTTCCAATCCGACCGGCCAAATGGGCCATTATAATACCATTTCACTATTTAGGTAACTCCTTCCAGGCCCGTTTGGCGAGGTGGATTGGAAGGGATTGAATGGTATTAGGGTGGATGGCATAGATTTCAAGGTAATGAATAATGATGGTGTTGTCAGTGGATTGTCTTGGATTGCTATATCACGGGATTGCTATGTCGAGTCTGTTTGGCACGCCCGGCCAATCCTGGGATTAAACCTTCCCATCCTTTCCAATCCCTCTAACCAAACACGTCATAGGAAAATTTGAACGAATTAGGGTGGATTGGATGGGATTTAAGGGCCTGTTTGGCTGGGCAGATCCCATGGTATTAGGAGGGATAGGATCGATTTTAAGGTAATGATGGTGGTGTTAATGGATTGTCTTAAGATCCATGGGATTGCTTATATCCCGGGACAGAGTTCACTGGGTCTGTTTGGCATGCCCTGCATATCCTGGGATTTTACCTTCCAATCCATCCAACCAAGGGATAGGATCAATTTTAAGCTAATGGTGATGTCAGTGGATTGTCTTAAGATCCATGGGATTGCTCTTATCCCAGGACAAGTTCGCTGGGTCTGTTTGGCATGTCATGCCTATCCCAGGATATTGCCGATCCCATCCCTCCTAATACCGTGGGATCTGCCTGGCCAAATAGGCCCTAAAGGTAATGATGGTGTTGTCAGTGGATTGTCTTAAGATCCATGAGATTAATATTGCTATATCCCGCGATTAGGTCACCCAGCCTGTTTGGCACTCCCGGCCAATCCTGGGATTTAACTTCCAATCCCTTCCAATACCATCCAATCCCTTCCAATCCGCCAGGCCAAACGAGCCCTCATGGGTGTTACTCCAACCGTGTAGGGCCCACCTTGATATATTTTATGTATATCGACACTGTCCATATATTTTTTCATCATATTTTAGGATGTGATTTTAAATCATGAGAACTCAATAATCTCAGGTGGGTGATCATACCAATCAAAACAATGATGAATAACTATTAAAAACCTTTTGAAGGCCACAAAAGTTTTGGATCAATTTGATCTTTGTAGTTTACCTTCATCTAGATCTTCTTTACATTATCAACAAGTTGGATTGCAAATAGACATTACTAAAACCTTACGATGAGCTCTTTATAATTTTTAATGGCGAGGTACTATATTATTATTCTTTCTAGTGGTGTGGTCTACTTAAGATTTAAATCTATACAATTTTTTATACCCAGCCAAAAAATGGGTTGGAGAAACATAGGGGCGACAAGGATATACAACAGATCATCAAAATCTCACTTTTGTTATCTAACTTTTCAATTTTTATTGTCAAAATACAAAATCAGTTTTCTTATATATATATATATATATATATATATATATATATATATATATATATATATTACAATTTGTCAAACTTTTCACAAATTTGTATAATTTCTTAAATTTTCTTTTTCAAAATATCATTTTTTTAAATCTCACTTTTGTTATACAACTTTTGAATTTTTGTTGTCAAAATACAAAATCTAGTTCTCTTTTTTAAAAAATATTTTTTTTTTTTACATTTTATCAATTTTTTCACAACTTTGTTTAATTTTTAAAATTTTCTTTTTCAAAGTATCATTTTTTTATCGAAATCTTGTTATACAACTTTTTAATTTTTCTTGTCAAAATACAAAATTTAGTTTTCTTTTTTTAAATATATATTTTTTACAATTTGTCAATTTTTTCACAATTTTATTTAATTTTTTATATTTTCGTTTTCAAAATATCAATTTTTTATTGAAATCTTTTTTTCTTCAAAATTATTAACATAATTCAAAGATCTTAATTTGTTTTCCAAAATCTAGATTTTTATACAATTATAGTTTTTTTTTTCCGGTGGCAGGAGCATTAGAGACGGTTTAAGACCTTCTCTAATATGGACGGTTTTTTACAGTCTCACATGACTACTATAAGACGGCCAATGACCGTCTCTAATTAAGACGGCCTTTGTCAGTCTCAAAATAAGACGGCCAACGACCGTCTCTAATACTGATTTCGAGCGGTCTCACTTGCTAGTAAAAAGACGGTCGGTGACTGTCTCTAATAGAGACGGTTGTTGTGATCTCAAATTATCAGTACAACGACGGCCAATGACCGTCTCTAATGTGGACGGTCATCGACCGTCTCAAATTTCTGAATATAAGACGGTCAAAGACCGTCTCTTATTAAAGACGGTCTACAGCCGTCTTTTATCCCCAGTTAACGACGGATTTTGGCCGTCTTAAATGATATGTGGACGTTAAAATTTTTAAGACAATGTTAAGGACGGTTAAGGGCCGTCTAGAATTTTAGAGACGGTTGATGGCCGTCCCTGAAGCATCTTTAAACCATGCAATTTTAGAGACGGTCCAGAACCGTCTCAAAATCTGTCATTTTTTTTCCATTTTTCACGTAGTGAAGGGTACCCATCAAACGCACATACGGGTAGATGTTGGACACACATCTTGTTGGGGCGCACTCAACTCGACCTCACCGGAAGTTCCCATGAGGTCGACTATATATATATATATATATATATATATATATATATATATATATATATATATATATATATATATGCTCACCTGCGAACACGTATTACGTACAAACTTTTTTGAGAATTCATCATATCTGATGAGTCTCGAAAATCTAAACGGTCCACATGAAGTAGAACCTCATAAAACCCCTTCGTACCAATTTTTACTTTGAACCAAAACTTCAGTGGGCCATAAAATTACAAACAGTTTCTTCCCTTAATTTGAATCTCTTTGTTATGGCCCACTAG
>JASAUF010000089.1:3897500-4344398 GCA_030180095.1 Magnolia changhungtana
AATATTAGATCCTAGGCAACATCTTTTTGATAGATTGACTTTTCAAGAAAACAAAACAATTTTATTCTTTTTTTTATTTTTTAAATAGAGAAAATGTCACATTAAAAAATTTATTTTGCTTTCGGTAATTTTTTTTTTTTTTTAAGGCATTTAATGAATGAAGATGAAGTAGTGTTCCCGGCACAACACTTACATTATTTACCACTTGCAAGCCATTTCCTTCGGATCCACCTTTTTTTTTTTTTTTTTTCAGTAGAATATCTTGAATAAGAAAAGATACAATCCATCAACCTTCTGTCTTTCAGTTCAAAGAGATTTTGGGAGCATGGTCCATCCATATAGCTGGACCAACAGACCAATTCCTCAAAACAAAAAAATAAATAAACAAATAAACAAAAACAAAAACAGAGGGCGAATCCTTCGTATCAACCTGCAACTAGCCTAGTTATTTCATAAAATTGAAGTAGAAAATCCAACCAATGTTAGATTGGATGGCTGATTGGAAGTCAGCATGGAATGGTCGTAGGAATCACCAGCCGAGATTGAGATGGGCCAAGTGGGCCTGGAATAAGATGCTCCCTCCCAAGATTGGAGCTCTCCTCTGGAAGATTATGCTCAGTGCGATTCCTGTGGATCTTGCGATCCAAAAATCAGGTATTAGTTTGGCCCCCCAATGTGAGTGTTGCAGGGTCCCCTACGTCAGTGGAGCTCCCACACCCTCCTTCGGTCACGTCGGCCCTCAGTCGATTCAGCTCTCGCTAGCCTCGTCTTCTTCTTCAAATCAATTAACAGAGGACCTCAACCACCTCTTTTGCTATGGTAAGACTGCGATGGAGGTTTGGGTGCACTTCTTCCGATTTTTTTATATGTCTCTTACTCCTAATTAGTCCATTATAAGAGCAAAATCCTGCAGTGGTCCTCCAAAGCCTTCAAATCCACTCGTTTCAAGCAGTTGTTGGTGTTGGGGGCCTTGCATAAAA
This sequence comes from Magnolia changhungtana, assembly GCA_030180095.1. Taxonomy (NCBI): domain Eukaryota; kingdom Viridiplantae; phylum Streptophyta; class Magnoliopsida; order Magnoliales; family Magnoliaceae; genus Magnolia; species Magnolia changhungtana. Next base: position 3,898,481 of record JASAUF010000089.1, read on the forward strand.
CCTTAGGATCTAGCCTCCTAAAACAAACCAAAATTATGGAATAATAATGCAATGAACTAAATCAAAACATAAACCACACCACACCAGAGATTTTTACGTGAAAAACCCTCAAAGATGTAAAAACCACGGGACCTCGTCCAGATCAACAATCCACTATAAAGCAGAATGTTACAACGATCACAAGCACACACCGCTTGGATCAAACCTTCTTCACTCACGCAAGAGTGGATAAACAATAAGAGAAACAAAGAAGACAGGGAGATCTCACCAATTACGAGGACGTGGAAGCGCTGAGATATGGTAAATCACCTCTACGAGCATAGCCTCCCTTCTACAAGCTTCCTCTCTCTCTCTCTCTCTCTCTCTCTCTCTCTCTCTCTCTCTCTCTCTTACACCTTTGATAACCCTAAGAAAAGCTTTAAAAAATCCTAGAATATCCTGGAATACACCTCAATCCCGCATACACCCCTTTTTATAAGAATAGAAAGAGGTAGAATCCAAATAAGAAATAAAATCCACAAAATCTGCGTTTCCGCAATCGCATCTGCGAAACACTTCGATGATATCGAAGGTCTCTCGATGACAGCTTCGATATCATCGATGATCCTTCGATGATATCGAAACAGGACCAAAATTGTCCAACGACCAGGGGTGAAATTTTTGACAATTATCGATGTCATCAAAAGTCTCTCGATGATAACTTCGATATCATCGACGGTCCATCGATGATATCGACAGGACCAAAAAACTGTCCAGCGACCAGCAGTGAAGAATCCTGCAATTACCAACGATATCGAAACGGGTACGATTTCATCGAACCCAGCAATCAGGAGAAAATTTTTCATCAAATCTCCCACTTTTCGACTCAGGAGGAATTCACCTTCTTCAAGCCAGCCCGATCTCTACAAACCTCAAACTTGTTCTTGAGCAAAGCCTTGGTCATCATGTTTGACCCATTATCGTCCGTGTGGACCTTCTCAAGTTGTAACACCTTCTTTTCCAAAATATCTCTGATCTAGTGATACCGAATCTCTATGTGCTTCGACTTGGAATGCTAACTTGGATTCTTGCTAAGTGTATAGCACTTTGGCTATCGCAATAGACCATGTGCTGCTCCTACTTCAGGCTAAGTTTCTATAGGAACCTCTTCATCCAAAGCATCTCTTTACATGCCTCTATGACTGCAATGTACTCAACCTCTGTCATCGACAATGCTACGACCTTCTGTACCTTGCTCTACCAAGAAACCACTCCCCCTGCAAACGTGAACATGAACCCCAATGTAAACTTCCTGGAGTCTATGTCACCTGCCATATTTGCATCTGTGTAGCCCTCTAACATAGGTTTTTCGTCACCATAGCATAGGCTCAACCTAGATGAGCCTCTTAGATACCGCAGTATCCACTTCACCGCTGCCCAATGCTCTTTGTCAGGATTGGCAAGATACCGGTAGACAACACCAACTGCATATGCTATGTTTGGGCGTGTACACACCATAGCAAAATTTTCTACTGCTAACGCGTAGGGTATCTTCTACATCTCATCTACTTCTGCCTTCGTCTTGGGACACTGCCTGTCGCTCAATCTGAAGTGACCATCCAGTGGAGTACTGACCAGCTTCGCTGCATTCATATTGAACCGCTCTAGGACTTTCTCAATATACAGCTCTTGTGACAGTCAAAGCTTCCTACTGCTCCTGTCATGGGTTATCTCCATTCCTAGAATCTATCTAGCCGGTCCCAAGTCTTTTATCGCAAAAGACTTGCCCAACTCCTGTTTCAGCCTGTCAATCTTCTTGATGTCTTTTCCCATGATGAGCATGTCATCAATGTATAACAGCAGAACTAAGAAATCACCATCTAAGAACTTGCGCGTGAACACACAATGATCCGACTCCATTCTGTCATATCCATGCTTTAACATAAACGAGTCGAACTTCTTATACCATTGTCGTGGAGCTTGTTTCAGCCCATACAAGCTCTTCCTCAGCCTACACACTATATGCTCTTTGCCCTTGACTTCAAATCCCTCTGGTTGGTGCATGTAGATCTCTTCTTCCAGGTCACTATGGAGAAAGACAGTTTTAACATCTAACTGCTCTATCTCCAGATCTATGTTAGCCGCCAACCCAAGCAATACCCGTATGGATGTCATCTTCACCACTGGTGAGAATATCTCTTCGAAGTCTATGCCTTTCCTCTGACCAAACCCTTTCACCACAAGTCTGGCCTTGAACCTCGTCTGTGAATTCTTCTGCTCAATCTTCTTTCTGAACACCCACTTGTTTTGGAGTTAACGCAGAAATCGTAAAATGAGATAAAAAATTGCTAAAGACCTTAAGTAAAATCGAAAAAACAAACCGTAAACACGGCAACAGAAAAGGGTCATGCAATCCATTGAAGCAAACGGGAAGAAAGTGCAACACCCAAGCTCTGTGGACCCACCTTCACACTTGTTTCTACAAAATCCACTCCCTGAGCAAAAATACAGTTGATTAAAACTCAAGTGGGCCACACCACAAGGAACATGTGGAGATTGGGATGCCCATCATAGAAACTTTCCTGGAGCCACATGACTATTGGATAAGCTGAAGTTTGTTATATATGGTGTCCATGAGGTGACTTAAAACTGATGAACGGTTGGATGTTGCACACATATAACGGTGAGCACAACAGAAGTTGGGTGTTTCACACGCCTCCAGTAACACTTGTTGGAGAGGGTTCCAGCACAATGAAAAGTTGGATTCTAAACGTGCTTATGAAGAAAACACACCTTTAACTAATAAAGAAAAAAGGGACCGACATTTTCAATCCAACAAAATACTACAAACTATACAACATGCAATGCAACCCCATTCTATGATATAAGCTACAACGATGGATGGTTAGAATGGAGCAGTATATCATATATGTGATGGACGGGAGTGAATCTTGTAAAAGGTTCCACCCACATAGTGTTTTGTTTGTGAAAGTAACCTCGGCCTATACATAGCTATGGTTGGGCTTTGGTCAAAGACAAAATCGGGAAGGAACATTGGGAAGCTATCTAAGGAGCAAGGTGCAAAGACGCAGGAGGAATGGGACTACATGGCTAAAGTCGCATACGCGTCAGCTATTGGGAATCTCATGTATGCTATGGTGAGCACGAGGCCAGACATTACTCAAGCAGTGGGTGTTGTTAGCAGGTTCATGAACAATCCCGGAAAGGAACATTGGGAAGCTGTGAAGTGGATCCTTAGATACCTGGTAGTACTAAGGATGTAGGGCTGTGTTATGGTGGATCGAAAATCAAGCTACAAGACTACATAGATTCAGATTTGGCAGGAGATATCGACAGCAGAAGAAGCACTACAGGTTATGTCTTTACTCCAGGTAGTGTTGCAGTCAGTTGGGTCTCTCAGTTACAGAAGATAGTATCTATCAGTACGACGGAAGCAGAATATGTTGCGGCTACAGAAGCATGCAAAGAGATGGTGTGGATGCAAGGTTTTATGGAGAAGTTGGGTAAGAAGCAAACAGATTGCAAGCTGTACAATGACAGTCAGAGTGCAATACACTTGACTAAGAATTCAGCCTTTCATTCAAGGACCAAGTATATTGTTATTGGATATCACTTCATACGTTCGTTACTGGAAGATGGATCGATTACTCTAGAGAAGATTCATACAAGTGAGAATCCTGCGGATATGCTGACCAAGGCGGTCACATGGGAGAAAATGAAGCTTTATTCAGCTTTGATTGGTCTTCAGGCTTGAAGATGGGGAGGTGGTGTACTCCGGATGAAGAAGACAAAGGTTTATGGCAATGTGTCTCCAAGTGAGAGATTGTTGAGAAGTAGAGCCACATCTGGGGCCACGCACGACCGGTCGTGGCCCCTGCTCGACCGGTCGTGGAGCCCACTCGACTGGTCGTGACCAGTCGTGGACTGGCTCTACTCAAAGTCCAGCGAGCATCAATTTTGGGTTCCGAGGTGCTCAACCAGTCGTGGCCCTGGCACGACCGGTCGTGAGGTCCTTTCGACCGATCATGCAGTCTGCTCGACCGGTCATGGTTATGCAGATTCGTTTCTGAATTTGATGCAGACTACGGATTTTTGAGTCACCTTTCGCAGGGGTGAGAAAGGGAAGTTGCCTAAACTATAAATAGGTGTCCCTAGAGCTATTCTAGGGTTAAAGTAAATATTGGAGAGTTATTCTAATGTATGGGCAAAGGGTTTTCTCTGTATTTCCAAGGGAGAGGTTAGTATATTGTCTTGTAATCTTCGTTATTCTTCATAATGGAAGTTTGCATCCGTGATTTTTTTACCCTAATTTGGGATTTTTCCACGTATATCTTGTCTTGTGGTTTGTTTGGATTGCTTTGATCTATTTCTAGTTTATATTTCTTCTTGTTTATCGTTTGTGGGTGAGACTTAAGATTAGATCTCGATTCACTGCGTTGTTGGCGTGCTTCGCAACAGTCCATTTTTGTCACACACTGAAGAGCACATCGATCTAATTTGGGCGAGTCAAATTACCAGGCAAGGCCCACAGATGAAGGACGCAGATTTCGCATAGCTCGCACCATGCTGGCATGTGTGACCAGGCTCTAGAAAAGACACGAGAGGAAGAAAAAGGGCAGAGGTGCCAAAATTCTCTTCTTTTCAAGGTCAATGGAGAAATGCGAACTTGTTTAAAGGCCTCATTATTTATAGTATTCTTTATTCCCTTAGTGTGGATAGAAGGCACCTCTTAAGATTGGCAAAGGATCACATCCTCCTGTTCTAGCGCCATGGCCCATGTCATTGTCATTTTCTAACCAAACATGGAATAAGATCCAGTCCACCTGGGAAGATAAATTTTCTACTCCGCCCACATTCTATATCGTACATAAGACATACATCTACAATGATCTGAACCAGTCATTCATTGCGGACAACCGTGAATCTTAGATAGACAAAAAAATCACATTGAATGGACAATCCAAATCATCTAAAAAATAGTATACGAAAATCACAGAATATCTATTAATGGCTTTTGTATGGAACCTTCCATGGTCAAGATTGTCTGGTCATTGTGATTTTTGCACTATGGTTTATTTATGGACGAGGAAAGAATAGTTCGAATCATCCTGCACACGTGACATGTGGACGGTAGAGAGAGTGGGACCCAGTAGACCTATAATCTGGATCATTGATTGATGAATTCCATTCCTACAAGCTGAAATCCCAATCAAGCTGTGGATTTTCTTGGGTGAAAATTCATCTGTTTCCTTCCTGATGAGGGATCCAAACTGTTAAATTTAATTAGTGGGATCTATCTTGGATCTGGATTTAACAGAAATCTTTCAAAATGGAAAATACCAACCCTTTGATATTGTGGACTAGGATCATGAAGGGATTATCATGGCCCAATAACTGACATAGGGTAAATGGTGCAATGGATCTCTACCATCAATCTAGTGAGGCCTTGCCATGAATGACGTGCGGACGAAAATCAAACCAATCCCACAATGCTATTAATATGGATGGTGGCCTTCTAATGGACGGTTGAGATGATAACTCATTCAAAAGGAAAGCAAGCGGACTGGAGCATCTACTCAGGGTGAGATTTTCTGAAAAAAAAAAAAAAAAAAAAAAAAAAGGGCCATTTACAAACAGGATCCACTAGATGGATGACCACATCCAATGCCTACATCCAAGATGGCCCCACATGATGGATAGCCTACATTGAAGGTGGGCCTCCGTCGCCAGGTGCATGGTCTACACTGATGGTAGGCCACACATGATAGTTAGTTCACATTGAAGACAGAGCAAAGGTGGGACCAACATAATGAACTGTCCACGTTGAAAGTTGGGCCCACATGATGGACGATGGATATTAAGAGTGAACTAAACAAATTTGAGAGATAATTAGTAATACTTAACGTGGAAGCGGATTGCGCAGTGAGTACGTAACTCAGTACCCTAAGCGTACTGAGTAAACTCTGTGGGGTCCACTGTGATTTATATATTTTATCCACTCCTTTCATCCATTTTACCAGATAATTTTATGGCTTGAGCCCAAAAACGAAACATAACCAAAGCTTAAATGGACCACACCACGGGAAACAGTGTGAATTGAACGTCTACCGTTGAAAATTTCTTGAGGGCCACTAAAGTTTTGTATGAAGTTTATATTTATTTTTTCCTTTCATCCATGTTTTTGTGATCTTATGAACAGGTTGGATGACAAATAAGCATCACTATTGTGCCCGGAAAGGTTTCAACGGTGGAAATCATTATTTCCACTATTTCATGTGGCATGATCCACTTGAGCTTTGTATGTGCTTCAATTTTGGTCTCAACCCCTTAAATGAGCTGTAAAAACGGATGGACGGAGTGGATTAATCACATACATTCACGGTGGCCCAAGAAAGTTTACTCAGTACAATAAGAAAGTACTGAGTAACTCAGTATGCAATCCAATTTCACTGTGTTTGTTTACTATATAAACATACTTATCTACCAAATAAGTAGAAATTAAGATAAGTTACTTGAGGTATAAATAACTTATGTAAAGTAACTTACCATCCAAACGCCCCCAAGTGTGAGTTAAAATTCTCTCTTCTAGATCAGTAGGTTCGATGTTTCATGTATGGCCCACTTTCAATAATGTTTGCATGTGTATGATAATTTAGATTTTGAAATTTGGCACATGACCAAATGCCATTGGATATTATCTTAGAAAAAGAATCCCAATCGACAAACAAGAGGAACTTATTCTTTATCACTTCTTATCTATGCAAAATCATCAAAGATTTCAAGGTCCCCACAACCATAGGCCTATATAAATGGCCCACCTCTATTTGGTATTAGCATGCAAGGTGGAGATGGACGGTAGTAGGAAGGGTGTGAGAGATTGTTTTCTTCCAAGGCATCTATCATTCACTCTCCCTCAAGGGCTTCTCTAGGGAATACCTTAGGGGGAGTCTATGAGAGCTGCCTTGTTCTTTTATTTCACTAATCTATGCAAGTAAGATGACTTCTCCTATTTATTTATCTTTTCTTGGTTTATTGTCATGTACGAATTCAAAGTTTGCTAAGTATACACACTTGCCAACATGGCACGCATGTTTGAGATCCAAGCTTCCCATTAGGTGGTCCAAGCTGTTTAGGTCCACAGACCTAGAGATCAGGCCATTTGCCATAGTACAGAAAATGGGATGGCTAGAAAGTTGTTTAAGATGCATGTACAATTGTTTCTAACAATATGGCCCACTTTAGGAGTGAAACAGATATTTTAAGCTCGAAGATCTAATCAGTGTCACCCACCTGATGGAAAGCCAGATCTTACACACGTGTTAACCATACGTGTTGGCTTAGTAAACCTGTTAGAAATATTGGGATTTTTTTAATGTAAAGCATGTTTTATTCGGATATGAATCAGAGCATTTGATTGATAGGAATAGGAAGTTGTATTGTTTCATATTGGTGAATGCCTCACATCCAAAATGAAGGAGGCCCATACTTCAGTGCTCAACCGTTCATCACATGGGTCATGCCAAGGATCAGAACCGTATGATTCTTGATGCAGGATCCTAATTCTATCAAAGTGCTGTTGTCGCTTCACTTCAAGCTTTGAGCAAACTATCAGCGGAACAAATCAGATGGACCGGTGATGTACCAATCAGTTCTGTTCAGTCAGTGGGCCTTATCACAGATGTCTTATAATTTAAAAAATAAAATAAAAATTACCTGTTAGAAAGCCCAATCCATCATCTCTTTAAATTCTCTTACTGAACGTTTGACTATCAACCACTGTTGTTTCCGAAAGCCCACTTGGTTAGACGATCAGAATCATCCAATCTAGATGTAAATAAATAAAAAAAAATTTAAAAAAAAAAAAAAAAAAAAAAAAACCCAACCCTTCTCGGTAGCGGATGCTCTAGCAAGGATGGCTAGCGAAGGGTGCCCTAGCAAATTCTACACAAGCTGAGCTGACCTCCCACGAATGATTAGGGGAGCTCTAGTGCTTGACAATGCTGGGGTAGGGATTATTAGGAGAAACCTGGAACAGGAGCTTGAGTAGAAGGAAATGTAACTTTGTAGGCCTGTTAGTGTGACTGGTTGATGGGTGGCATGTAGGAATATTTGACTGCTATGATCTATTGGTGGACTGCTATTTTGCTCAACTTGTTAGGTGGTGGCAGGGCTGGCTGTGATCGGGTGGATCATTTAGGGTGGGGATCTCTGCTGGAGCGGAAGGCTGTAAGGCCTGCGGTTTACGGCTTCTAGGTTGCTGGCTCCTATCTAGTGCTTCTTCGCTCCCAGCTCAAGGTTTGGGCTACTAGTTTTTGCGTTAGTGGCTGCCATTTCCGTATAGAGGTGGTTCAGAGTCTTATCTCTATGCTTGTAGGAGAGGATATTTTGAAGCTCAGTCATCTTCAAGGTGGCTTCACCCTTTCTTTTCCAGTTTTGTTTGTTGTGCAACATTTATTTATTTTTTTTGGGAGGTGAGGCCCGATGTATCTTTCTGTGGAGCCCTCCTTCATCTATGGTTGAACATCTCTGTTCATAATAAAAATTAGGTGGTGTGCTCCCACCTTTCATAATATATATATATATATATATATATATATATATATATATATATATATATATATATATATATATATATATATATATAGTAGGGGTATATGGACAGTCCATATTGGTAAATTACCCTGCCACGTGTATTGTAAGATAACCGCAATGGCCAAATGTGTGTGTATTAAACTGAGCTTTCCTAATCTCACACACAAACTTGGTCGGTATGCTTGTAAGGTTGTCCACGGTTTATGAAACGATTTTTTGGCTAAAGAAAAATTAGCTAGTTCTCCTTCTCTTCTAAATTTACAGGTGTTGCGCTCCCATTATTTTTAAAATAAAAACGAAAAGTTAAAAATAAAAATTAAAAAAGTTCACTACCAAATGTATGTCCGAAACCACAAGCATGTGGCTGTGGCTTTGGATGTCATGTATCTCTACTGCTTATAATTTTACTTTTTATTTTACTCTTTTTTTTTCTTTTTTTTTTTGTCCTTTTGCTGTTTCTTTGTCATGGCCCAATGTCTTTTTATGGTGCCCACCTGCAACAAAGTTTCAGGTGATATATTCTCACCTTTCAAATAATTTTTTTTTAAATAATAATAATAATAATAATTGAAAGTTCTCTTTTATATATTTCTAAAATCAAGGTTGTCTCCTGAACGAATAAGATTTAATATCTTGGGCAAGAACATATATGCGTTAGACCCATTTGAGAGACTTCTTGATATTACAGTTTTTTGCCCGGCTATGGACGCGCGGAAGTTGTATGCAATCCATCCCATGCCACACATATGTATCATGGGTGGAAGCCGTGGAGAAAAAATAAAGACTCTTGCATGAAATGATGATGTTGTCATTTCGAATATAGGTCCTAAGCTTTTATATGGGGTTCTTTAATTGGCGGTGGATAAAATATATTAAGCGCAGTCCACTTCTCCATGGTGACACATGGTTAGCACACCTTATGCTAGTTAACTAAAGCGCCATGAACAACCACAGTGCCATATTGGTGGAACTTTCATGAGATCCACACAGTCCAATAGATACACTGCTTCATGTCCACCCTAATAATCAGGACACTCCACCATTAGTTTTCCACAGGGCTATACAGTTCAATCATCTGATGTGCTTCGTCGGAACAATTGAATTATACAAAAATCACAGTATTCCAAAACTCAGGCAGTATCATGTGAAGTTAAAGCTCTTTTTTTTTTTTTTTTTTTAATTTTTATGTGGTGGTGCACCTGTGTGTAAAATCAGCCTAATTTTTTGGATCAAGGATGAACAAGGATTGGTGAACTTAATGAATGGAGGATTTTATACATGTGATATGAGAAAAATTAAAAAGTGACATCACATTTAGGAAAATAAAATCCTTTACTCTTGTTAGTTTTGTTATTGGAAAATGATTCTCATTTCAATTTTTTGTGTTTGAATTGCAATTTTAAAAGAAAAACTTTTTTTCCCATCAATTTTACCATTTCAAATATTAGATCCTAGGCAACATCTTTTTGATAGATTGACTTTTCAAGAAAACAAAACAATTTTATTCTTTTTTATTTTTTAAATAGAGAAAATGTCACATTAAAAAATTTATTTTGCTTTCAGTAAATTTTTTTTTTTTTAAAGCATTTAATGAATGAAGATGAAGTAGTGTTCCCGTCACAACGCTTGCATTATTTACCACTTGCAAGCCACTTCCTTCGGATCCGCCTTTTTTTTTTTTCAGTAGAATATCTTGAATAAGAAATGATACAATCCATCAATCTTATGTCTTTCAGTTCAAAGAGAACAGCTGCTGTACTTTTCAACTATCTACCCTATTTCAGTCTATCAATGAGATTTTGGGAGCATGGTCCATCCATATAGCTGGACCAACAGACCAATTCCTCAAAACAAAAACAAAAACACCAAAAAAAAAAAAAAAAAAAAAAAAAGAGGGAAATCCTTCGCATCCACCTGCAACTAGCCTAGTCATTTCATAAAATTGAAGTTGAAAATCCAACCAGTGCTAGATTGGATTACACTGATTGGATGACCCAAGCCCTATGAATGAGGACAATTTGTTCTAACCATCGTTTTCTTTCTACGAGCCACAAATTTGGAATCTTCAAACCAAAGTGTTACTTTGGAATCATATGCAATACAAGGTCGGATCTATCATGTAGATTGTTCAAGATCATGATTAGACTTACTTTGTTTCTCCACTTGATCTTAACTGTCCAATTTGCATATGCTATTAATGGGACACTTAAGATGATGGTTGGCATGATTTTTGCATCATTGCCCTATTGTATGAAACAGCGGACTGGTAGTTGTCGGCCGCTGACAACAGACATGGTTCCCAAATCAAGGATGGGCTTTTTTTTCCTGGCGACGAAGAAAGAAAGAGTTGATTGCCGGTGGATCCATGCAACTGCTCTCGGCAGCAGTGGCAAGGGTTACTAGTGTCGCAGCTATATTGGGCAGTGGTGGCCATGGCTGCCGCTACCACAGCTACTACCAGGGAAGCGCGAAAAGAAAAACACTACTGAAAAAGAGAGAGAAGGAGAAAGAGATCATTTTTTTTTTACTCAAGGCCATAACCAAAAACTTATATCAACTCTTGTCATGCCCCAGACTCGGTAACTGGACTCACAAGGAATTCGATGGCCGATTCTGGCTGCAACAACCTCCGTAGTACCCCATTCTCGGCTCCTGAGGCAGGTTCCGATCCTGGGATCCTATAAGGAGTATTTCCATAACAGTATAATCACTCCAATACTAGCATACCCAAGATCACAGAAAGTATATCTGAGAATAACAAAGGGCACACATCACAAAATTCACTAAGAATTTGAACTTTTACAAGCTTACATAAGGTCCAAAAGGACATACATAAGATAATAAAATAAAGAAAGGAAGTTTGCAACACTGGGTCCTCAAACTCAGCTCTAATCCAAACTCTGCCACTGCGACGCCTGCCTAAGATCTCCTGCACGCATCAATCGTGCATAAGCTTATAGAAGCTTAGAGGGTGGTGTAAGTGTGTGAGAATAATGCATAATAAAATAATAGGAGATACAGGAAAGAAGCATGATCAAGGCCAACACCACCAAACTTACCAAGACTGTCATAAACACAAGAAGCTACCCCAAGGTAGTACAATAATGTGAGAAGCCATACCAAGGCTATATGATGCAATGAGTACTGTAATGCAAAGGGTACTGGGTGTCATGCCAAGGCGATACAATATGAGGCTTATACAACCGATGCAATGCAATGTGAAGTAATGCCAGTGCTCACATCCAATCAACATATCAAGTATATTTCCATCACAAGGAAATCATCGGGGTCTATTACACTGCTGGAATAACTGCCGCTCTACAGACCCAGCATAGTCAAACGAGCGTAAGAGACCTCACTACCCTGCCTACAGACAGCCAATCACCAGCAAGGCCTGAAGGTAGCGGACCCATTCATGAGCTGGTCAGACTCAGCCTAGCAATGCCTCCTTACATCAGGCGAGTAAGGCCACACCCCTATCCAACTGACTACACGACAATGGGAGTCACGACCTAACGGTATAAGGCCCTCGTGCGCTCATAGTTTCCACTCGGTCACCGCGTTGGATCAGATCCTTAGTACCATAGAAGTTTTGAAAATTTCACCCATGGGCATCCTATGCACCCGATATGCTCAAATAACATTTCCAATGTCCAATCCTGTCATCCACGTGTAACTCTGTAGGCTACAACCCTGATGAAGCAAGGGCGATAATTGTCCATATGTTATGCAATGCAGATGCATGAATCACACAATCAACCATGCATCAATTCCAAGTATTCAACGTGCTCAAGAGGGAGTACTACATCCCTCAGAGAAGGTAACATGCAATGCCCAATGACACAATATGACCACACACACACAGTGTCAACTAAGCATACAATGATGTACATGGTTATGATGATGAATTATATCATACTATATGGCGATATACAATGTATATTACATTCCTCCTATCCAAGAAGGAACTAAGATTAGGTACTTAGACAACATCATTAAGGAACCCAACTTCTAGTGGGGGCCCATTTACCTGGGGTAGCCCACGGACTAAGTATACAAGCTACGGGTCTAAGTAATGTAGAAATGAGCCTAACAAGAGCCTAAGATGAGTATCCAATCACTCTTAAATACAACCGGGCCTAGAGGGGTCCATAATGGGGACATTTAACCACCATTCCCCAAAAAGGCATATCAACCATGAACTATATGGATAGAAGGCCCAAGGCCTACATTTAAGATAAAAATAAAGGTAACCATATATATATATATATATATATATATATATATATATATATATATATATATATATATATATATATATATATATATACATATTCCTCATAATAAGCCATAAAAAGATATAATACCACTTTAAAAAAATAAAAAAATAAAAAATAAAAAACATGAGCCCCAAGAGGGGAATTAAGGCCCAAGGCACAATTCCCAATGGCCATAAAATCCATGCATTGAGTTGGACTTGGTGGGTAGCCTGCATACACAATATACGACTAAATAAGTTTAAGTTTGGATGAAATAGGCCCCACTACATTAGCCCAATAACTAGCAATTTAAGTGGACAACCAAGGGCCTAATACTATTCTTATCTCAGCCCACAAGTCCATCAAAATGATGGAAGTCGGCCCAATATATGGCTGGGCCAAGCTGGGACGTCCCTGACCACTCTAGGCTCACTGGATGTCCCAAGTATCTGATCTTAAGATGTAGCCCTCATAAGATCACTAAAAGTGACCCAAAAGAATACACTAATTACACCCAAGATTATAAGAAAACATAAGCATGTAACACGTACACAAGTTCTCAATATAGTGGGTCCCACAGTCAAATAAAGTTTTAACCGTAAAATTGTTCATTTAAGGCCCTTTGATAAACTTTTGGCCCGTTTGACTTCTTGGACCTGCTAAGGTCCAAAAATTAGTTAACTATGTGGAAATAATCTCATGAAGGCCAATTATACCCACTGGAGGACTCCCACCAAATGGAAAGTGTGTATATATTATGAAAAGATCAAGTGAGTCTGTTACTAGATTGTGAGTCCAGCAGCAACCTAAGGCAGAGAGTGCATATACAATCGGGTGATCCAAGGCTTGGATGGCCTGGATCAAACATGAGTTAAGGTAGGTTCCACAAACATACGCATTGAGCCTTAAACAAATGGCCTAGGGTCTATGGTGGGCCTTTAACCATCCATAGAGAAACCCATGGGCCTACCTTAGGATCACCCAAGAGGACATCCAACCTTAACTGGTTTCCAAAAGGTAACCCGCCACTACTCATATAATGAAAGATCTAAGGCCTAAGCAATGTGTGGACTAGTGGGCCATCCCCCAAGCCCGAATCATAGGCCATGTAGTGGGCCCTTAAGTAAGGTTTGGGCTGAACCATAAGGATCATGGGTTCACTCATTATGGTGGGCCTAATGGGCAACCCATTATCCTAACATATGGGAAATCCTTATATTTAACACAAGCAAGTTGGGCCTCACATCTCGGCCCAAGTAAGGATTTGTTATAGTGGGCAAGCAAGGGCCCAACTACTTGAGTATTTGGCCATAAGACCCATCACAATGGCGTGGTAAATATAGGACCCAAGGGTCCAACGGGCCTATCAAAAGCTCCGGCCCGACCAAGGCTATAAGGCCCATTAATTAATTAGAAGACTAGCCCAAGAAGAATCCAATTGGAATGGGCCTTTAATCATGCATAAATTAAGCCCAAAAATAAAATTAAAATGGTAAGATACTGACTTAAATCCTCCTTAAATCTAGTGGGCCATGCTGCCCCAAAACAGACATTTATGGGGCAGCAACATTGGGCCCATTGCTGAATTTTCAGTTCACCCGCTTTCTGGGTTTGTTGAAGTCCAGCAAATAAACTAATTTATAGTATTTATTTTCTGATGACCTACACACATCACTGTGGGTCCCACCAAATGAGAGGGGAATGCACAACATGCACTAGAAGTGGGTCATGCTGCTGGAATACAGGCCCAGCAACAGCCCAAGGTAGGGGTGTCCCACGGTGGGTAGTCCTACGGGCCTGGGTATTTGGCCCAAAACTGACCCAAATTTGCAGGCCGCACCGCGGTCAGTACAGGGGCCCTATGTTCCTAAAAATTTGCAGGATGGTCCTTCCATAGGTGAACCACAACTTTACAAAATTTTGTGATTTTTGGATAACTAGAAGTATTTTAATTTATTTTTAGAAAATATTCTATCCAGAAAATTGAACTGACCTGAACGTTCCAACATGGTGGGCCAGTCCGGCCCTGAAATTATGCAAGTAGGTCCTACCATGGGTGGATCACCTACCTGTAAATTTTCATAATTTTTTGAATACCTAGAACTATTTTAATTAAATTCGAAATTACAAACTGTCCAGAAACTCTGCTAAGTGCAGAATTTTCGGTAGACCATGATTGAGCACCCAATGGGGTGGGCCCTGGATGTCCAAAAATTGGAGAAATTAAATTTAAACCTTCTCTCATATATATAGTACAAGGTGGGGTCTACCAAAGTAGCCCACCTAATCAGAAACTATTTTATAATTTTACATTTTCAAATTGCAACCTTGCTGGAATTACAGTAGAAATTTCAGCAAGTACCCATATTGGCCCACCCTTTTGGGGACCCAAATGAGGTCAATTGGGGCTAAAATTTGGCATGCTTATAGGTGGGATACCCATCTTCAAAAATCATATTTTATTTGATATATGATTTCCCACCAAAAGCCTCAAATCCTAGCTCTGAGTTGGCCCAAAATCTGTTCAGACAGATTTGGACAGCAACCTGTACTTGAAAGAAATTAAATATAAACATCATATAAGAAGAGATTTAATGTCACACCCCAAACTCGAAGAACAGGCTTACAAAATTCTAGATCGCCGAATCCGGTGCCAACAGCCTCCATAGTACCCCATTCTCGGCTCCTAGCGCTCATACGCCAAATTCCGATCCTGGGATCCTACAAGGAGGATTTTCAGTATGAATTTTTTTGTAATGGAGCATAATCACAAGCATAACTAAGTCATAAAACATCACCACATATCCACTATATCAAAAACTTTAAGTACAATGTAGAAAGGAAAATAAAGGGTGATCAAAAAGCTCCAAAATGATCAGATACGCGCTCCTGCCTCAGCGCTGTTGCTGTCTAACGACACCTACATGCAACAGTCATGCATAAGCTACAAAAGCTTAGAGGGTGGTGTAAGTGTGTGCGCAAGGCAAGTACCAAGTGTACAATATCAGAGTAATACGGAAATATGCAGTAAGTCCATGAATGTTATCGAGCTATGTGATGCAATGTATGAATGTTATCGGCCATAACAAGGTCATGCGATACGAGGCCTATGTAACCAAATGTCATATGCGAGATGCAAAGTAAGCATGTGAGTCCTCATCAAGTACACATGTCAGTACAGTTCCTCTCTGGATATCACTGGGGTCTAATACACCTCACACTGACTGCCTCCTCCCTAGCTGCACAGTCAAGCAAGTGGAAGAGACCACACCATCCACCTAACCAGTAGTCTGCCAATACTTACCCGGCTCGTCGATAGCGGACTCATTTGTAAGCTGGTCAAACTCAGCCTAGCTTATAGCCCCCTCACTCGGGCGGATAAGGCCACACCCCCTTCCAACCGACCACGACACAGTGGGAGACGCAGCCTACTGGTATTCGGCACTCGGGCGCTCGTGTATCCACTCGGTCTAAATGTTGGAGTATCCCCTGGTACCAAAAAAGTTCTGAAATTTTTACCCAAGGATATCCTAAGTGCCCACAATGCTAGAGCCAATATTTCTGGTATCTGATACGACCATCCACGATGTGCCTGTGGAGGCCACGGCCCCGATGTCGCTAGGACGTGCAGTGAATCACGACACACAATGCGAAATGCATGAGTCACACCGTCAGTCATGCAGCAATCTCGCGCGTACCACGCGCTCATGTAGGGCACTCCGTCTCATAAGGAGTCCCGTAAATGTCTCAGCCCAACGGCTTGTGCTATGATCAAATTTTCCTCATATCAAGCATACATATGATGCGTATGCGCATGAATCATGGAAGTGTACTAAGCATGTTATAAAGTAATGAACTATCCTTACACCGAAGATGGGCCTAGACGGTCTACACATAACCAGTATGGGCCTATTAATGAGCCCTAGGGAGATTTATAATGCGGACATTAAACCAACATTATTCTTACAATGTGGGTGTCAAACCAACATTGCTCCCAAGGCATAGCCCGCCATAAAATATCATTATACAAACCATGGAGAATCACACATTGCAATGGACCTATATATATCTCATTGGGCCTTGACCTATAGTCCTCAGATACATTAAATGGGCCGCCTCATATGGGCCTTATATAAATCAAGTGGGCCGCATCAATGGGCCTTATGTACATTGCAATGGGCCATATCCTATGGGCCTTTGAAAACATCACAATGGGCCTCGTAACATGAGCCTTATGTATCTCAAATGGACCACACCAATTGGGCCCCATGCATACTAAATGGGCCACACCCAAATATAAGTGGAGATAGTGATTTTTCCACCATTAAAGTTCCCAAAGCCCACCCTAACATTTATTTTCTATCCAATCTGGTCATAAGGTCAGACAGACCTGGATTAAGAGGAAAACACATTTCCTAGTAATCCAAACTTTTGTGACAACAAAGGATTTCAATGGCAGGGACTCAATCCCCACTACTATTTGCTATGTGGTCCACTTGATCCTAGATTTGCCTCATTCTTTAACTCATGCCATAAAATGATCTTTCAAAATGGATAGACGGTTTGGATGCAACATATGCATCATGGTGGGTCCCACTGTCCAAAGATTAGACAGTGGTGAGGTCACAGGGGTTCCACTGTCCACTGTGGACTGCGTACATGAACACATGCATCATAGTAGGCTCCACCGTCCGCCTGGACATGGGAATACAACACATATATCGTTATGAGTCCCACGTGGGGCCCACGATAATGTTTATCTGCAATCCAACCCGTTTATAAGGTCGCACGTACCTGGATGAATGGGAAAAACAAATTTCATATTGATTCAAAACTTCTGGGGTGACCAAAAGGGTTCCAATGGCAGACGTTAAATCTCCACTATTTCCTGTGATGTGGGCCACCTAAGCATCAGATGGGTCTGAGCTTTGGAGGGGGCCCACTTCAGGAAGTGGCCCACCCTTTGAACGGTTTAGATGATAAACATACATCACGGTGGGGCCCACGGCTGTGGCTGTGGGTCCCTACCCGCCCACCTACAACGCAGGTGCTGCCTGCGCCTCTGGCAGCAGCAGTGCCTACTATATTGATTTATTTTTTTTTTGAAAAGAGCTTTTCTGCGGTTTTTCGTGTATAGGGCTCGCATTAACAAGATCCACCCCACCCAATGGATTTTATAGTCCATAACCAATCCATCAAGCCCAATATTGGGCATCTTTCGGCGTGTAGAAAAAATTAAGATGAATTTGAATGGTAAAAATCGCTTTTGCTAAGGTATGGCCCACCAGTTAGTCGGATCAACCTCAATTTTCGACTCAACTCCTAAAATGAGTTGGGGAAAAGGATGGACGGCTTGGATTGAATACATACATCAAGGTGAGGCCTATATAAGTGGCCACCCCAAACGTCTTACACCAAGCTCATATTTATGATTTCCGTTCAACGTCCAGCGTCCCTAGACACTGGACAGTCTGGACATAATACATACGTTGAGGTGGGCCCCACCTATGGATGCGGGTCACCAGAAAAGGGGTTGGAGGGCATGGGAAATACATACATTAAAGTGGGGTCCATCTAAGTGGGCCACACGGCCACATCATCTTATACAATAGAAAGAAAAAAAAGAGAGAGAGAGAGAGAGAGAGAGAGAGAGAGAGATTTGTGATTTCCGTTCAACATCCAGCGTCCCTGGACACTGGACGGTCTAGACATAATACATACGTTGAGGTGGGCCCCACCTATGGATGTGGGTCACCAAAGAAGGGGTTGGAGGGCATGGGAAATACATATATTAAAGTGGGGTCCATCTAAGTGGGCCACACGGCCACATCATCGCATACAATAGAAAGAAAAGAGAGAGAGAGAGAGAGAGATCGAGGGACACGTTTGATGGAGGGCTCCGCCACTATGAGCCCTCCCTTGCATTCAATCATACATCAAGTGGGTCCCAAATACATGTAGGCCCACCAAATCCAAAATCAACGGTGGAGATCCCTTCTCCACCAAAATGGAAGGTCTAGATGACCCCTTCTTATGCAAGGAAATTAAACATCATGATGGGGTCCATGGAGAATGGCCCCATCATGGAATGATCATGAGAATTAAGATGGGTTATCTGCAACACCTAGGGTCCCAAGTTAGATCCATACCATCAATCGATAGGCCTCACTTGGCCCTTCATCAAAACATAAAAATCTAGCCTAATAAGCACCCACCGTTCGATATTCTCGGTCCGTTGGAACATCGGTCTCCTTGTGTCTCACTTTGATGGAGAGGATGAGAAATGAAGGGCTAGGATGATGGATTTTTAGGATGAAAAGTGGGACGCGCAACTCACTTTTCTCTCATGGAAGAGCTTGGACGTGTGATGCTCTTGCTTGCTTGGGAAGTGTGATGAGAAATGAGAGAGAGAGTGTGTGAGAGAGAGTTGTAAGGAGAGAGTGAGAGACGGGTGATGGATGTGAGTGATGGGTGAGGTGATGGTGTACTTGACATGAGAGTTGACTTGGTAGTTGCTTGACTTGTGGAAAAAGAAAGCATGGGTGTGTGTACTTGACATGAGGTGATTAATTGATGGATTGATTGATTGATTGATAGGACATGTTGTAGAGATTCTCTTCGAATTGCAAACGCGGTGTTTTCTTCGAAATAAACGTTGGCCCACATCTCTCGGCCAGGGTATTGGATCGATGCGCGAGTCGTGACGTCGGAACCGCGGCGACAGTGCGGTTGCAATGGTACCAGTCTTGGATACGACTTAGGGTCGATCGCAAACGTTGATTATACGTCTCAGGTTGCCGGAATTCGACGGGAATGATCGTGGAAGTCGACGGAACAGTACGGACTAGGATACGAGTCTTACATTTAACCCCCCAAAAAAATTATGTTGTAGGCCCCACAAATATCCAGACCTTCTTCATCATCAAAAACCCCTTGCATGTGCCCCATTTAGGTGGATTTGGGGCCACATGTCTAAGGATGGACCACCATGGACGTCCAACCTCCATAAATGGTCTGGATTTTTGGTTGGTCCACAAGGTGGGCCACACATGTATGATCAGAATGCTAACATCAGGAAAAAAATGAAGGATCCGCCATGGGGGTAGGGCCCCACCACTAATGGGCTCTCCCATGATTCAATCACCTTGATTACACATGCAACCATAAAACTATGACATGCATGGTTTATATCTACAATAGATGGTTGAGATGTCATCCCAACATGATCTTTAAGGTCTAGATGACCTTGAGATGGAGATGATCATGAAATATATCATGATGGGGTCCATGGAGAATGGCCCCATCATGTATCATGACATGCATGTATGATGGGCCCAAGGGCCACATCCATAGGGTCAAATGGGATCCCCACCATAAATTGATGGGTCCGATATGATCCATACAAGAAGAAACATGAAGATTAAAGGTGGAAAATAAATCAGCAAGAACAATAGTCACCCACCTCAAAGCTTATCCTCATTCTTCCACGCTTGGGTTCTATAGCTCGAATGGTGAAGTTTTAATGGTTGGGATGGGTTTTTGAGGGTTAGATTGGGAGAGATCTAGCTTGGAAGGGGCTGGAGATTTGGAGATTTTTGGAGGAAGATTGCTAGCTAGAAATGAGGAGGAAGAGATAAGGAGAGAGAGAGAGAGAGAGAGAGAGAGAGACCATGATGGGTTTGTAAGAGAATTCATCATTACCATAGGGAGGAGTTTACAAAGTTATAGGTTAGACTAGGCCTCTTGGTGGTGTTTGTGGTTGATGGTGTTAGTTATGGATCTTTGTGTAGTGTGTGGGTAGTGTACCTTGGAACTTGTGTCAAGGGTGATGGTGGTCCACATGCATTCCACCTAAGTAGGCCACATGATCAATGGTCATATAATGAAATGTACACAACTTTTGATCTACATATCGGATGGACATACAATACGCGTCATTGGAACCGCAACGACGATGCGAACAAGACAGCATAGGTCTTGGGCCGATCCAAGTCAAGTCAATATGACCGGACTCAAGGATGACCGCAAACACTATCTGAGGGTCGAGGGTTGCCGAAATTTGACCAGTAGGACCGCGAGACCAAAATGAACGAGATGCATACTCACACACACACATGCACACATGCAAACTCAGGTCGGGTCTCACAATCCTCCCCACCAATAAAGAAATTTTATCTTCGAAATTGACAAAACTGGAACAACAAAATGTATAAACAACATCACATATATCTCAATCATCAATCACAAGAGAAAGCAATACAAGCAATCAATCATCGAATAAATGGGGATAATGTTCTTTAATATCGGTCTCGCGTTCCCAAGACGCTTCAGCCTCCGAATGATGACCCCATTGCACCTTCACCAAGGGAATGACCTTAGTCCTGAGGACCTGCTCCTTCCGATTAAGAATACGAATTGGCTGCTCAATGTAAGAAGCATCTTCACGGACCTCGAGTAGATGTAATCAATCACGGGAATAGTGTCCGACCCACATTTTCGCAAAATAGAAACATGGAATACATCATGGATCGCAGACAACTCAGGAGGTAAGTCAAGCCTATAGGCCACAGCGCCTACGCGCTCGGTAATCTCAAAAGGCCCAATAAATCTCAGGGCTAGCTTGCCCTTCACACCAAAGCAAACTACTCCTTTCATAGGCGAGACCTTGAGATATATCATGTCCCCGACTGCGAACTCGAGGGGTCGACGGCGACAATCAGCAAAACTCTTCTGCCGGCTCTGAGCTATGCGCATCCTCTACCTGATAACATCAATAGCCTCCGACGTCTGCAGCACAAGCTCGGGACCTAAGAGACGATGCTCTCCAACCTCGGTCCAACAACTAGGAGATCTGCACGGTCTACCATAAAGTGCCTCAAAAAGAGTCATGCCGATAGTTGCCTGATAGTTGTTGTTGTACGCGAACTCGGTGAGGCGTATATGCTCATCCCAACTATCTGCAAAGTCGATCACACAAGCCCTGAGCATATCCTCAAGGATCTGGTTGACCCTTTCGGTCTGCCCATCCGTCTACGGATGATAAGCGGTACTGAGACGCAAAGTGACCCCCAAAGCCCGCTGAAAACTCCTCCAAAACTGAGACGTAAATCTGGAGTCTCGGTCTGAAACGATCGAAACTGGGATGCCGTGCAGTCTCACTATCTCCTCAATGAACACCTTAGCAAGCCGGTCCATAGACCAAGAAGCACGTACTGGAATGAAATGAGCCGACTTCGTCACACAGTCGATGATAACCCAAATAATATCGTGACCGCGCTGAGTCCTTAGCAAGCCTGCGATAAAGTCCATCGATACGTGCTCCCACTTCCACTCTGGAATGCTCAACGGCTGCAAGGGACCAGGGGGTCTCTGATGATCAGCCTTGAAACACTGGCATGTGTCACACTAGGCCACAAAACTCGCAATCTGGCCTACCATCCTTAACTAGAAATACTGCCTTGACGACAAAATAAGCCCGGCATCGACAATACAAAACTATTCAGCGGGCAAGAACATCTCATCATCCAAAATGGAACACGATAATATCATCGACCTAACACAGCAATCTTTCCAAAAATGTCGATACTGACAATCCCTTACGGCAGACTCTAATAGCAATCTAAGTGAACAAAAGCCCTTGGCTACAAAAAGGGTGCGATGCACCAAAACACAAGACTTACATATGAAGACAATGAGAATATCCGTAACAACTCCCCAAATAATTAAGGGTCCTGCTGAATTGCGCAAAATCAAGCCTGAGGTGGCTGGGGAGGTGTCTATCTCTTCTGCATCTGCGGTCTCTACTGCTACGGTTGTTGCGGAGGTCTACACTGCAGCCTCGGTTGCTGTCGGGGTCTTCGTGGCGGCTCCACAAGGGAAGAGGGCACTCACGCCTCTGATGCCCTGTCGGCCCACATCCATAACCAACGCCAGTAAATGGCCTAGAAGAAGAAGTTGTTGCATGGGATGCTGATGCTCTGACAGCTCGATAGGTTACAAACCTCTACCACTGTCAACAGTGTCGGGAGCTACCGAAGGGGGCCTGCCTCTTCCAGCCTCTCCTCTGATCATGATCCCTCTACGAACCGGTCCACTCGGCCTCACCCTGAAGTAGAAATACCGCCAACGGAGCTCGCTGCAGAGTCGAATCTCATAAAAGGGGCCTTGCACGTTCCTACTCTGCCTGTCCGGGTGCCTCAGGAACGGGCTGACAGGTCTGAAGAACATCAGTGATGACCTGCATCAACTGCTGGAGATGCTCAGCTCCTACAGGAATCGTCAAATAAGCAGGGGTAGCATTGGCCTCTGATGGAGGCACAGGTACGACGGGAGCCTCAGGAATAGATACGGTAGGCTCTAGAGGGAAAACAAGAATCTCAGGTGGTGGAGCAAAAGTCACTTGGACTGCTGGAGTAGAATGAGAACCATGTCCATCTGCACCTTGACTAGATGACATGATCTACAAAAAGAATAAAGGTGATGGACACCTAGGAATTAGAATCTTTGAAGGCTCAAACGGAACGAGGGAAATGCACTTGGGACACTACTCGTCCTAAGCTTGCAGCAGATATGTGATGTTATCCCAATAATGATTATCTAATTATTGGTTGGTGGACATCTATTCAATATTTAAATGGAAAAAAAAAAAAAAAAAAAAAAATCAATGGTTCTATTTGATTTTTGCTGTTGTGAATAAACCATTGGGTTCTATAATTTAAGGTTCTCATTTGAGTTAATTATGCCAATTAGTCTCTAAGTGAAAATGATATTTAAATTTTATTTTGCACTTTTTTGTTGTAACGTATTTAATTTTAAGAGTCAATGGCCAAAGCTGCAGTAGCAAGAAAAGTATCATCAATTATAAGTTGAAAGAAGTTTTTTTTTTTTTTTTTTTTCTAATGAAGCTGAAAGAAAGTCATCCCATTGCAAGTGGAATGAAATTCATCCCATTGTTGGGAATGTATTAAGGACAAATTTATATGGAGAAATGATACCTTAAATAATATTTTGAACCTTGATATGGGTTTGATTTTTTTATGATAAAAAATCAAAATAAAAAAGGTTTCACAATTATCAATCTCTTAACTAAGTGATTTGAATCCCAATACAACTGTGTTTGGCAAGGTTTTCATGCACTTATTAGCCTGCTTGGTCTTTTCTCTAATTAAACCATGTAATACCAAAGGATAAGAGAAGGGTTTTAAAGCAAGGTTCGTGCTTCAGTTTGCGGCCCCATCTGTGATTACAGCACATATCAGAGATTTCATCCATTTATTAGGTAGGATAAGCTGTCAACACGCCATACCCACTAACCAGGTAGATCAAACTTATATAACAAGAAATGGGCGATGGAGAGAGCATCTAGGCCATTGGGTTGAAGCTAAATATTCAACATCCTCCATTAACAAAAACATATCTACTCTTCCATGGGAGATACAATACAACATATCTGTTACCTTGTAAGTAAGAACCTCCTCAAGGCCGGGTAATTCCATCATGAGAGGCATCTCTAGCAGCTCGCCTAACCCACTCGCCACCTAAAATTAAAAATTTTATTTTTGAAACACATCAACCATGCAAAAGGCCAGTAGATGTACGGACCTGGCTGACATATAATCTTGGACAGGACACTGTGGAAACATGGTCCCACCATATCCTCAATTAATTGGGATAAGGATTAGATGGTGGTGATTGTGCCGGTGACCGTCCATCTTCAAAGCAAAAGGACTGAATTTCAAATGGTTAAAATAAACCAATTCAAAGAGTTTATCTATTATCTACCATAAAAGGTGAGACTCCAACATGTAAACGGTTCGATCATTGGAAGACAGCCTAGATTCAAAGGCTATGTTCAAGCAGATGGCAAAAACAAACACGTGAATATGGTGGAATCCTGTGGGCAGGGAAAACCCCCCTCAATTAACAACTTTCTGTCTCGTCAACAACGCTGGTTTCCATGAAAAAAAAAAAAAGTTTCAAAACATGGAAATAAACAGTCAGCTTTCTAATCATACTGTCAATAGCACGAAAAATCAGAAGTCAAGCTCCAGTAGAAAATGAAATAGGTCCAGACATCATCTTGAACCATGCAGTTAGCATACCACCTTATGGATTGTTTATGATTCCAAAGAAGCAGAATGATTTGATATTGCCAGTCATCCCATATATATAACCTGTCGAAAATGAGCAGCTGTACAACATTCAGCAGATCAGAATCATCCAATCAGTGTGATTTTTTCCCAGCACACAGCTTGCCTTTAGAGGTACGAATGTGACCAGCTCAAATCGATAATTGGCCATCACACATGCTAAACAAGGCAGACCAACAACATGAAAATTTGATAGTTGAGATCAAACAAAGAAACAAAATGCCCCATCATTATTATCTTGAATCATCCATTCGTATACATATGATTCAAAAAACATGTTTGGTTTGATTATGTCATGCATGGCTCATTAAAAAACAGACAGTTGTATCAGGACTGCCCATATTCAATGGGTCAGGATTATCTGATTGGTTTGATTTTTGTACCATGCTTAACTCCAAATTGTGCAATTTAAGGGACCATCAGAACCTGAGATTGGCAGTAGGATGTGCGGATTAAAAGCCTTGGGGATGTTTCTATCACAAAACACTTATAAATCCCTAAGGGCCTGTTTGAATTGGTGGAAAGGGGGATTCAACAAAGGAAATAAAACTGATTTCCAATGAGGTGACAGTTTCCCTCGCTTGCAAAAGCCAAGGGTGAGGAAATTGGTTTTAATTGTCTGATTTGCTCAGGAAAGCTTTTTCCTCTCTAAAACCTAAGAAATGAAGATTTCCACACGTTTTTGATAGACAACTGTCACTTTTTGACCACTGACCATTCCACATTTCCATTAAAATCATATATGCTAAAGCAAACAGGTTAAGGTTCTTTTCCACAAATTTTCTTTTCCATAATTTTCCTCAAATATAAAGTTTTACTTTCCTCATCTGCTTTTTCATTTCCACCAATCAAAACAGGCCCCAAAAGACTGCACGCAGTCCACCTTTCAGGACTTGGACCTAACTGTTGGTGTCGGGTTCATTAGACGACCCTTGTGACCAACATCTTTGTTACGTGCCTTTTGTGATCATCCTCGCTCGCAATACATGCAGCATATACAAGATGCTTTTCCATTATGTGCAATATCAGATTATTTTCAAGTTTGACTCAAATGGAATGGGTATTCATATGAGATGGAAACAAAAAAAGAAAAAAAAATGAGAATGCCTAATACCACAAATAGCCCATTGCCCCTCAAAAGGTATGGCAGAAATGTGGTTATCCAATTCTTTTAAAAATAATAATACTAATAATAATAAAGGAGGGACAGAAATTAAGCAGAAACAAAGTCGATTTTCACTCAACCCATAGTTTTGGTAGTTATCACAAGAGGCCTCAGACTGCAACTACCAGCAAAAAACATTCATTCTTTCATAAACCAAAATCAAAAGCCAGCAACTACATGACATTATTCTGGGTTTATTGATCTTCAACCCATCAGAAACATGCTGGGAAATGTTCACCATGATTCTGTTTTGGGATTGGTTTCTACTGCTCCGGCTCAGGTTTCTCAAACTGTTTCTTCAACCAATCGAACGGCTGCAAAATAAATTGAAAAGAAATTAAGTAAAAATAGAAAAATTTATTGAAGGGAACAGAAGTACAGGAATCATCTGATTTGAGTAGGAATCAATCCATTCTTTTTGTGAGTGGGTGAAATGGAGGGTATTTGCATATACTTAACAGTGAGGACCACCATATGTACCCTTCAGTGCCCCACACGCTTGCAAGGTTGGCACACGTGCTATTTGTAAAAGGAACATGAAGAAAGGTTGTTTATGGGGCTAGAAAACCCCATGGACATTACTGCACACATATAGTGCAAACACACTGCTCAGCCTAATTTGATAGGAAGCCAGATCAAACACAGCAACAGCTCCTCTGCTGATGCAGGACTATCCAACCATCCAATGGGAGACCAAAAAATGTCTCCATTGATAGGCCCAGATTAGTCCATTAAGGTTCCCAACTACAATCAGGTTTATCCAACCATCCATATTGAAGATCTGAAGCCTAGCAGGGTACAGATTGGCCTAATCGACCATCTGGATCAGATCATGGTTTTAAATATCATCTGATACAACTCGGTATGGTCTGAGTCACGATGTTTTTAGTGCAAAAAGAAATGAGTCATCACACCATTATGGAGCCAAAACGGGCCAAGTCGGACTAAGTCGGGGTGAGTCATACCATTTACGGTCCCCAGGGGAGTTGCACAAACTGCTCTACTTAAATTCATGGTCCAGATGGTTATCCTGCACCAAAAATAGGATTCAATGATTGATCTGGGTCGTTCAATTGGTATTATTGGATTGTGGGGCCCACAGATCCAATTGTATCACCCAAATCATCAACCAGTTGGATTAAGGTTAGCAATGGGCAGGGTCTGGGCCTGGCAAAATCAAAATTTTGAACAAGGCCAACATGACCAGTTCAAACTCCAGGCCCGGGCCTGAATCATTGCCAGCTTAGTTGGAATGTGGAACCTACTAGTCCCACAGGACCATCCAACCATCCGATGGGAATGATCCCCATAGTTAGCTGATCGAAGATTAAGCCATCAGATTGCAGAGCGGGCCCAGATCAGGCCCATCAAATGTTACCAACTACGAATCAAGCTCATCCACCATTTATAACAAAGATCTGAACCCCATCCAGGGTCTAGATTGGCATGATCAACTATCTCAATAAGATCAAGGGTCGTGATGGTTATGATGGATTAAATCTAGGGACTGAATGACTCATCTGGATGCACAAGCAGTCCTATTGGAATGTGAGGCCTACGGATCCAATCGGATGGCCCAAATCACCAACCAGTTGGACAGTGAGACCTCCTAGCCCAACTGCACACTTAATCGGAATGTGTATGAGAATATCTTTACAATTAATCAGAATATTGTCCATCGAATTTATTATCTTTTTAGTAGTTGCCATTTCTCTTCTTTACTTGAAATTTAGATGTCAATATTTAGCATCTGATTTAGATCTAAAATAAGTTAAAGTCTAGAATTGAAAGTTCTCTTTTGATCATTCTCTTTCATATTTAGGCCCATATAAAGACCTCTGAGGCATTATGTATGAGATGGAAATAAAGAGTATGAATTTGGAGAGAAATATTCTCTTGTAGAGGAGAAAAACCCTAAAAAATCAACCATGAGCGCAAAAATCCTTCCTCCTCTTTTCTCCTTGATCTTTTTACATCCGGTGTCAAATTGGTACCAAAGCAAGGTCGTCCGCGGGCTTATATGAGATCAATGGAAAGTAACAAGAGGAATGTCTTTGGAAACTGTAAGGAGATATGATTGTATTTGAGGGAATGATCCATGCGAGTTTCAGTCAATGAGATAATTTCAGTGCCGACGCAATATCAATGAATGACTCCTTGTGTGTGGGGTGGTGGCAACATCTTGAAAAGGGATATTTACCAATTCCGATGGTGTTCCATTCAATCATCAACAAGGTAGAAGAGATGACCGATTGGAGAATCATGACTATACTTACAGTGTAAAACTTGTGATGCACGAGTTTTACAAAGAATGTGAGAATTTCAGAGAACAAATCCAAGATTCATTAAAAGAAGTGTAAAGATGGACGACTTTCTTCTTTTAAAGTGCCGCAATCCAAGAAGATACATGCAGGAATCCATTGGTGGATTGGTAGATAAATCTATCAATGGATCAACAGATGAATTACTTGACGAACTAGCCACAGATCAACAGTTAGGTTCATGGTCAAACTAGCGCATTCTATAGTGTATGTCAAAGTTGAGATGGAGATGGAGATGTGGGTTCCATCCAATAACAATCATAGCACATAAAGAGAAGTCCAACAGTAATAAAGGCGACACCTAGTTAACAAGGAGCTGATAGATTCACAACTTTGTCACTGCAAAAGTGGAGACAACAACTAGAATGTGAAGAGCACAAAACGCAAAAAAAAAAAAAAAAAAAAAAAAAAAAAGTCCAACGAGAGAGGATGTGGCATGATCTATAGCACTATTCGATGTAAGCCCAATCTGGCAAATAGACCTTTAACATCAATTGCCACCAGTGAGGAGGATGTTGTAAAGTTGGATCGATATAGGTAATCGGCTATCAACCCAACGATAAGGTCTTTTAAAGCCGGAGGGAATTGATGCATCCAGTCCATCCATCACCATCAGATGGACCCCCCTTGAGTATGGAGCTGGATGTAAAACAACTCATACTAAAGATATTTTGGTTATTTTGTGGAGACCTTTTAAGATTTAGAATATTTTCAGTAGTTCTTATTTCCCTTTTGGATTTGAAAATTGGATGCCAAGCTTTAGTGATCTCTTTATATAATTATCTTTTGCATTTAGGCATATATAAAGACCTCTAGCGCCATATGTATGTGATAAAGTTGCTAAATGAGATGGGAATAAAAACGAGGTTTGGAGAGAAATATACTCTTGTAGGGGGAGAGAACCCAAAAAAAATCAACTGTCTGTGTACAAAAATCCAATCTTCTCCTCTTCTTTTCTCATTTATCTTATTACATCCTATGTCTTTTCTCATTTATCTTCTCCCCTTCTTTTCGTTATCTTTATAATTAAAAAAATTTTAAAAATTAAAAAAAAAAAAAAAAAAAAAAACAAAACAAAAAAACATCCTATGTCAGTCAGGTCACTAAATACTCAGGGTAAAATGCTTAGAAAGGTTCTCCGGCTCTTCCTCTTTAATTTACTAGCGCAAAGCGGTATGCATGACTCATAGTGGTTTAGCAGCCCGCCTACTTATAAAGCATGAGGGGCAAGGCACATAAGGCAAACTTTCACTTCACACATATGCATTGTTACGAAGATCTAAGGAGGCTTAAAGTTTTCCCATAGTTGATATTGATCATTGAATTGTTTCATATCCAACTACATGCAATCGAAACAGTAGGATCACAAGCAGTTTATGCAAAGAGTTACTCCAGAGTTTAAATGGACTAAACATTTGGTTTGACCATAATTAAGCGATTTAACCAGCCTTCTTCCTACCACATTGCTCTCTGTTTTCACTACAATTTTCTCATTCTTGCATCAATAGTTTATTGGCATTCAGGTCGCCTTCAACGTGGCAAACTTGGATCTCTCTCTCTCTCTCTCTCTCTCTCTCTCTCTCTCTCTCTCTCTCTCTCTCTCTCTCTCTCTCTCTCTCTCTCTCTCTCTCTCTCTCTCTCTCTCTCTCTCTCTCTCTCTCTCTCTCTCTCTCTCTCTCTCTCTCTCTCTCTCTCTCTCTCTCTCTCTCTCTCTCTCTCTCTCTCTCTCTCTCTCTCTCTCTCTCTCTCTCTCTCTCTCTCTCTCTCTCTCTCTCTCTCTCTCTCTCTCTCTCTCTCTCTCTCTCTCTCTCTCTCTCTCTCTCTCTCTCTCTCTCTCTCTCTCTCTCTCTCTCTCTCTCTCTCTCTCTCTCTCTCTCTCTCTCTCTCTCTCTCTCTCTCTCTCTCTCTCTCTCTCTCTCTCTCTCTCTCTCTCTCTCTCAATCCAAAAAGCAGAGAAGGAAAAACACAAATGAGGGAAACTAAAAAGTACAACAGCCTCTCTCTCTCTTAAAATCCAAAAAGCAGAGAAGGAAAAACACAAATGAGGGAAACTAAAAAGTACAACAGCCGACAGGCAACTAAACCCTCAACAAAAACAATCATAGAGACCAATCTCTCACATAATACATCACCCTAGTGCAAAGTACCTGTTTTTCACTACAATATCCCATTCTTGTATCATGGCCACAATAATTTCACGGAATTTGGGTTGACTTCAATGTTGCAAAGTTTGTTGCGTAACAAAGCTTTGTCGAAGGGTTCTTGCTTGCTTGGCATGGGGGGAGGGAGGGGAAAAGAGGGACGACTATTTGTAGATGGGCATTGTTAGCTGCTCTATGGGCTCTTAGAGAGAGGAATAATCGATGCTTTCATAATATTAATGGGACAGTTGTGGATGTGTTTAGATGGGTCAATTCTGATATTTTGGATTGGGCCTCAATCTCTCAAGTTTTAGGAGACTGTCCTCACTCTTCTTCCTATTGGGCATCCTTGTAATTCTTTGTATTCTTTAGCTGTTTTAGCTTCTTCTCAATAAAATCATTATGTTACCCAGAAACAAAAAACAAAACTTTGTTCTATCCTGAAGTCAAGATTGCGTGACCTCGCTACCAATCTTATTAGTAGATGGGGAAATCACTAGTCTATACTAAGCTCCAAATAATAAGGAATATTTGCATTTTTCTAGCATTTCCTTGATTATCTTCACAACATTACTTATTCAACTATCTTTCAAAAAAAAAAAAAAAAAAAAACATTACTCATTCAACTAGTTGTATTTAAGCATTCCTCTTTTTCCAATTGCCTGACCATAGTCTTCAAAAGTTGTCCAACTAGTAGATAGGATCACCCACCCTAATGACCTTTTTTTTTTCTTTTTCGACAAATAACAAAATTTTTGTTAAACAGAAAAAAGAAACTACTGAAGATGGGATTCCAAATAAAGACTAACCTATGCCATGATCGCGGGCATGCACGCAGACACAACCCAACACAACCCCCCCCCCCCCCCCAAAGCAACGGAGGAGACGAGCAAAAACAACAAATCCTTCTTTTTTTTCAAGTGTACTCAGCTCCTTCATCTCATCAAACATAAAACCCAACCTCCACCGTTCCAGAGAAATACCTGAAGCCCAGTCAAGCATGGGGCGCGGATTAGGTACTACCCCCGCCTATTCCGAGTTCGGGACAGGCTAGGCTCGGAGGGGCCGGCATGATGTATGTATTCCATCCACACCTTCCATATATTTTACTCAATGATTTTAGAATATGAGCCCAAAAATAAGTAAGATCCAAGTCTCAGATGGACCACAAGGAGGGGATTAAATTATTACCATTGAACATTTATTAGAGACTACATAAGTTTTGGATTAATATGATATATGTTTTTTAACTTCATCCATGTGTATACGACTACATCAACAAGTTGGATGGCAAATAAACAACATGATGGGCCCTAAGAAGGTTTCAATGGTGGGCACCCTTAGCACTGCTACTTCCTATGGTGTGGTCCACTTAATCCTTGGATCTGTCTTATTTTTGAGATGATTATTTAAAATGATAAAAAAAAAAAAAAAAAAAATGGATGGACAGTGTAGATAAAAGTCATACATCATGGTGGCACCCCGATGGCCCCTCAAAGCCTCCGCCTGTCCCAAGCTTGGAACAAGCAGGGTGATGCAATCGTCCCACATCCCACACATGCACACTCCACACGTGTGTACAAGAAAAGGACTACCTTCCTTTTTTAGCCATCATCACTTTCCATTTTTTTTCAAATCTCTAAATTAGGAAATCCACTCTTTCTTTCATATCTTTATTTTTTTAGGCAGGGAATAATTTTAAATATTTTCTTATTTAAGTATCTTCTTATTTTAGGCATTTTCTTAATTATAGAATGCTTTGTTACTTAAGAGCTTTCCCATTTCATAGATTTTTAGATTTCATATCTTTTATTACAGATTGTAAGGTTGATTATAAATAGGACCTGTATCCTATGGAATAAGACAACTTGATCAATATTTTCTTTATGAAATTTTCTTCTTTTCTCTACGGTGGTTGTTGAAGGGAGGGAAAGTGATCTCTAGTTCTAGACTAGAGGACTATTGAGCTTGCTCACAGTCTTGCATTTCTGAACTCTAGCATCCAGCTAGAAGATTGTTGGATCTTTCCCACGATCTCTAGTTCTAAACTAGAGGATTATTGATTTATTTGCTTTCCCTTTCGGATTTGCATCACCGGGGTAGTACCTAATGTGCACCCTCAAGCATGTCCCTCGAGAATTCCTCAACAATTAAAAGGCTTTGGAATGAGTTAAAAAAAATCCTACGGCCAAAGCTTCAAGCTAATCTCCCATGGTCCCCACCTACCCTGGTTAGAACAAGTGATTTCGACATTCCCTTGAACATTTATATGACTCCTCCCACCCACACAAGAGCCCTAGAGACCTTGTGGAGAATGGCAATCATTTCTATATGGTGGTCGGCCTAGGAAGAAAGAAACGGTAAATGCTTCAGGGACACTTCGAACTCGGAAGCGGTCATAGCCAGTAAGGCAAAGCGGCTAATGATCGAATGGGCTGTTTATGTAGTGGGTCTCAAGGATTGTGATTTTCTTTTCATGGAGTTTAGTAGTGATTGCCTCCTCAGCGATCTCTCTTCTCTCCCCTGCTTTGTATCCCCTTTTCCTTTCTAATATATTATAGTGACTTTTCAAAAAAAAAAAAAGAAAAAAAAAAAAAAAAGAGCCCTAGAGACCTGAAAGAAAGTATCAACTATCAATTTCCACCCTCCCATTCACTAAAGAATGCTCCCTCACATGATGGGTTTTAGGGGGACCACACAACTATAACATTGATTCCCAATTTCCCGAAAAATCCGCCATAGAAACTCCAAAGGATTCTTCTGAGAGAGAACCCATCCAACTACAAGAGATTTTTTTACGCGACCCAGTCATCACATTCGCCTTATCCTCAAAGATATGAACATTATTCTCTTTCTGACCAGCCACCACTGCAAAGAGATGATCAACTGACTCCTCTTAGCCCTATTCAGGGAAGTACCCAATAGATGAACAGTTCAAATATTGTACCCGCATACAATACCTA
Source organism: Magnolia changhungtana (assembly GCA_030180095.1). Lineage (NCBI taxonomy): Eukaryota > Viridiplantae > Streptophyta > Magnoliopsida > Magnoliales > Magnoliaceae > Magnolia > Magnolia changhungtana. The sequence goes on from JASAUF010000089.1 coordinate 3,932,071, forward strand.
TGGACCTCCAAGCACTTGATCAAGGTAAAAAGATCAGCTGAATGTATAGAACTGATAATGGTTCAATATGGACCAATATTCAGCACATCGGGCAATTCATATATGGTACCAGTGGATGATGATGATTGATGATGGTATTTTGACAAGCAATGGCTACACCCAAAATTCACAATGAATCAGCCAAGTAGGCCGCTCACATCGGCTGATGTAGACTGACAGGCCAATACACCTTAGCATTGATGAATGAATTTTTCATTATACATCCCCAGTACAATACACTAGTAACACTACCTTCTGGTATTATTGACATTCATATAACGTTGAACTCCACTACAATTTATATGAGAAGGAATGTACCGCCAATCTGCACAAGCCAATCCAAACAATACTTTTTTGCATGGGGAGTTATTTGATACTCTAGTTGCATATGATGCTTGATACACAGGTACTTAAAAATGGTACACATGTCAAATGATTAACTCAAACTAAACCAACTAAATTTTGAACATTGTTGCCAACTTAAATCAGATTGGTTGAACAATACTAACCTCTGATTCATGGACGCTCGTTTTTTGAAATAAGACAATTGAATATTTTCAATTTAACTGTCCTATGTCCAACAATCTAATAGTTAGATAACCAAATAAGAGTAATTGATGGTTTGTAATACATCTAAGCTAGTGCCCATAATTTGGGCAGTTTAGTTTAAACTACTTGCATCCCACATACACTTATCAGTACTTACTAACCGCTTGTCTATCGTACATTCACTCTCTGCAAGAGTATCAAAGTCTCTCTCTTTATACATACCCATATCAGGATACATGCCTTTGTATCAAACCTCCCACACCTAATGAATTTTTCAGACTGCATTCCCAATACATTGCAATCTTCAACCTTCAGATTTAGCACAAGAGATATTCTATTTAAAGAGAAGGTCTCAAGTCCAACAGGTTGGACCATAAATTAACATCCATCCAGCAGATAGCTTCCAACATTTAAGATGCATGCAGCATCCAACCCATCTGCATCATGAGGATTGCCTAGAAAAAGAATCAGCCACATCCACTCATAAAGCAGACCAATCTTATATATTGTTATTTATCAATGGCTAGACATTTTTTCTATGGTGTGGCCCACCCGATGAATAGATGGGGCTGATTTTATTACAATGCAATCTCAGGGTGGGACCAATCTATTGGAAAGGTTGGATGTCACCAGCACTGGGTGGACCGAAACTTATGGTCCCACGGTTGGATTTGAGATTCTCATATTTAAATAACGAGTGGAAGAAACGTAGATTTTCTCCTGTTTAAACTCTGCAAAACTCATTCCGCTACCTAATTGGATCGAAAGACAAGATCTTGAGATGGAAAATTGAAAACGAATCTGGAGACTAATAACCTCAGTAAGCCAAACGAAAAACCCTAAAAGCCAAGATTCTAAAATAAAATCAAATTTCCAAAAAAAAAAAAAAAAATTATCGTAGAGGCCATCGAATTCGATCCGAAGGCGGAGGTTTTTCGAGATCATAGAAAAGAGAGATGAATATATGAATGATGAGTACCTGAATGAGCCAGAGAGCAGTGGTGGTTGCAGCAACGCCCCATGTGATGGCCGCCGTGATGTCCGTCGATTGAGGACGGAGCCCTGGCCTCAGGAACTTGAACAGCCCAGATCCTCCTGCTGCTGCCATCTCTCTCCCACTCTCTCTCTATCTCTCTCTCTCTCTCTCTCTCTCTCTCTCTGAAACCCTAGGGAAATTTGAAGAGGGGATTGCAGAAAACCTAGAAAGAGAAAATGCTTTCTGTGTTTTCCTATTTTCTTCCGCTTCCGTCTAATGGAGAAATGGAACGGAATCGTCTGCGAGCCGGTTAGGTGCAGCGCCGGCCTACCCAAGACGGTGCAGCCCTTACAATGGGGCTCACCTTGGTGCATGTATTCTATATCCACACCGTCCATCCGTTTTTCTAGATTATTTTAGGTTATGAGACCAAAAAAAAAGCAGATAGACCATACAATTGAAAACAGTGGAAATTGACCATTGAAAACTTTCTACGGGCCACAAAAGTTTTGGATCAAGCTGATATTTTTTATTCCCCTTCATCCATGTTTGTGTAACCTTATCAACAGTTTGGATGGAAATTAAACATTATTAAAATATTAAGGTAGGCCCTAGGAAATTTTTAATGGTGAGATGTTCAATCACCACTGTTTCCTATAGTATGATCCATCTGAGATTTGGATCTACTTCATTGTTAATTTCGCTTCTTAAAATGTTCTGAAAAAACGGATGGACGGATTGGATGTAGAATAAATACATCAATATGGACCACACTGTAAGGGACGCACCGTCTTGAGTGAGGCCGGGGCTGCACCTAATGCGCCTCCGAATCGTCTGCATCCCTTTCTAGCTGCGTAAAACACCCAGGTTGGACCACCAAGTATTATATGTAAATCCAATCCGTCCATCAGGTGAAAATCATTATTTGAACCGTATATACAAAATATCAGCTTATAAAATATCTCTGATGGACTACACCAATGGGAACAATGTAAAACTGATTATAAAAAAACTCATAAGTTCACCCGGTGTGGCCCACTTAATTATTGGATCAGGATTATTTTTGTCTATTCACTTCCTCCGTTTGATTTACACCTGATCATCGTGTCTGATCAAGATACACACCAAGATGGCAAGACACAAAACCTATGGTTGGCATCCCATATCCATTGTTCCCTATCGTGTGGCCCACTTGATCTTTGGATCCTTATCGTTTTTCTCCTGAGGCCCTAGAATTAGGTATAGAACATGATGGACGGAAAGGATTTTACATATGCAATGGCGCGCCCCACAAGCTTGGGTGTTTTGCGCTCTGCCGTTGAAGAAATCAGGCTACTATTCATGCACATACGGTGAATAAAGGTTACCCCTTGATGAACAGATTGGATTTCACGTATACAATATGGTAGGCCCCTCAGATACTGGGTGTTTTACTCACCACGTAAAACAGGGGTTTTAAATCATTAGCGTCCACTAAGGGCGGGGTTCAGGCTCAGGTTAGAAAATGCGGACCGATTTAAATAAATTGGTCAGGTGGGTCGAATCCTACCCCGAGCCCTCTAATCGGTTAACTGACCATCAGGATCAATTTGTGCAAAAAAATAAAATAAATATAAATAAATAAAATCAGCCCCATCAACTCATCAGGTGGACCACATACACAAAACAATCTCTAGCCGTTGATAAACAACAGAATAGTGGCTGTTTTTGCACAAGATGATCCACACGTGGGTGCCAACCTATCGGACGGCTTAGGTGTGTCACGCACGAGACAGGTCAGTAAGTAATCCACAGCCGGACCGGAAGTTATAATCCAACGAGCCAAAAATCGAATTGGTTGCCAACCCTCTGATGCAGACGGTTGTAGAGAGACGACCACTGGATATCGTTCACTTTCAACCGTCCAATACACGTCCACCAATTCAACAGTAAGATAAATAAGTGTAGTTTTAGTTTCACGATACATCTAAACTGGTAGCCATAGTTACGACAACTTAGGGATCGTTTGGAACCATGGATTTGGGAGGGTTTGAGGGGATTTCAAATTCCCAGTATGTTTGGCACCATAATCCCCCAAAGAGGGGATTTCAAATCCAAAAGCTTGGATTGCATCTAAAATCCTTCCAACAGTTGTACATGTAACATGTGTCACTAGACTGTTAATCTATTGAGCACATGGCCCACTAATGATATCCCAAAACAATTAAATTATCAATTGCATCACTATAATTACTTTAATATGATTATCTACGTAGTACAAACATTGTCCATGTAAATCAACAGCTGAAATCATTGGTTAGTCACTCCGATGTGATCTTGTGCTTGTGGCCCATCCAAGACTTGGAATTTCATCATTTTCAGGGCAAAATATATATTTCAACAAGCTTATTACAACCATTGTGTCAAACATTACGTACGGACATTAATTAGAGATATCAGAATTGATTAGTAATTCAATTTAAACCCCTTTAAATATAGGCATAGCTACTTCTGGATTACAGGGATTCATTCAGAGTGCCGAACACAACAGGAGAATTTCAAATCCCGGGGATTCCAAAGCCACGCTACCAAACAGGCCTTTAATTTTGCATTTCTTGTCTGCAACGATATTCAATTTGTAAGTGATTTCTAAGTGCATGTGTATCACATCACACCGTCCATATAGGTGGCCCTATCCAAATGCACCCGGCCTTCAAAGGGATAATGGTCAGGGTGGAAATAGATTCAACAGACAAACGTGATGGATCGGACCGTCTGATTGGCATGATTATCAACCGAGGCCCCATCTACTAACATACCCATTAGCTGGATGGCCAAGATCCACTTACTCGCTTGCCACATGTCAACCAATGGATGATAGTCAAGATGGCCCTTCCTGATCCCTGAGTGGGCCTCAAAACCTATAACATCATCCTTACCCAATTCAAATGTCCAAAAATCATACATAGGTTCACTCATCTAACAAAAATGGGGTTTTTTCTTCTTTTTTGGTCATAATAAAGCCTCCATGATAAGAAAAACCATTCAAATCGAATTTGGAAGCTGTGAATCCTTCCTTTTGTTCCCATCTTCTGATGCCATCGGATTCCGACGACCCTTATCGGGCCCGCCGATGATGCCCCACGTTTCGAACTGCCTCTGCCGAGCTCTCGCCCTCTCTTTCTCTTCTTCGGATTTGTTAGAGAAACAGTAGGGGCACGAGACTCCATACTCCCATTCGGGAGCTTCCATGTCCGCGTCGCTCACTGGTTTCTTGCATCCATAGCAGAGCTTGAAGCTTCCCTGGACCAATCCATGTTCGACTGAGACTCTCTTGTCGAAGACAAAGCACTCACCCTCCCAGAGGCTCTCTGCCTTTGGGACTTCCTCAAGATACTTCAATATCCCGCCTTCCAAATGATAAACCTGGGAAATGATCGGAGGATGAGATCAGGAGCTAATTAAGAAATGCAATGGAACTGTTAACAGCGACTGGAAGAGCCCAAAAAGGCCATTCCCCAAATTAATCAACAATGCAAACAAAACGTACGGACAACAACTGTATAATTTCCAATGGGGAAGGGAGAACGGCCATTCTTCATTGCCTTCACATGCCAACTTGAAATATGGATGACTTCTAAGCATGCACAAGGTGGGCCCCACCACAAGGATGAGCTTCCTGGGTAATCAGGATGGTCCAATCATCTAGGGGGACCATACATGAACAGTGAATGTGGATAGTTTGCAACTATTTAAAACTGTCAATTGTTTATGTATTTGCGGCCCCCAAATCAAGATCTCATGATCACTTCCTGAAGGCAATTTTCAGCAATCTTTCAAGGACAAGCCAAATCGAGTGGGTCCCATCGTAGCCCCCACCACATGGATGACCTAGCCGAATAATCATGGCAGTCAATTCATCTATGGGACCGAACATGAACAGTGAATGTGGATTGTTTGCAGGAAGCTCAAACTGTTTTAGTTCAAATGCTGAAGTGCAGCCTACCAAATCAAGGTTTCATGCCCGTTTCCCGATCTTCAGCAATATTTCAGGGGCAGTGTCTTTTCCAATCATTCCATGGAGAAATCTATCAAGAATCGTAGCAGGAAAACAGCCTGGTTGGAGATCTACCTCTTTGAAACCTTTGCTTAGGAGAAAACTTGAAGCCTTCTCGCATCTGATCCCACCGGTGCAGTACATTGCAACCTGTGGTGGCATTTTCTGTTCCCGAATCTCAGACTGCTCATTTGAATTTCCATTTGAAACATCAATCTCTGGCTCCAGGTGCCGCTCAGCTGATACGTCTAGTTGAAATTTTTCATCAACCCAAGACGGGAATTCTCGAAAGGCAGTCGTACATGGATCGACCGCTCCTTTAAACTTTCCAATGCGGGTTTCATACATATTGCGCACATCGATTACCACCTGTATGTGTGTGACTAGTGAAGAAATCAAAACTGATAACCAAGCATCCAATATCAAAAGCAATATACTAAATGCAAAGGCAAAGGAAATTAACGAATTGACAGCTCAAATCTCATGGGAGCACTTGGGCTAAACCTATACCCTTGCAAGTAGGGAATGCATACGAAACGATTATTAGGCCAAACCTTGGATGGTCCGTGTCCCAAAATTCAAGCTGATTAGACAATTCAAACCCTTGCATTAATGGATTGGAATTTTTTTATGAAAAAATATGGACACCCAAAAGAAGTTTGGTTTTTCATAATCATGAATTCTCTTTCCCCAAAAGTCCTGCAATGCAATGGTTAAGATTGTCCAATCAGTGTGACCTTTGGGGTGTGACTCATCCAAGTAGTGCTAATCTGATATCTGTCCATATCTTGTACACATTGGAGAAGCAAGTCACAAATACATTCTGTGAAAGAATGTGAAAACACAATGGTCTAGCCACAGAACTCATGAAACTATAGAAAGAGACATACAAACAGAAGCCATGAGGTCAAAGACAAGCATTCACTACGACGAGGGTAACATATCCCTTTGTGCGGACAGTCCTCTCAAACTCTGGACTTTCCCATCCAATCAGCTGCTACAGTGACATCTCTATGAAAATGGGAAACCTTGAAAATGTTGAAGATGAGATGCAATCAAATATCTCATGGCAAGTCAAGCTCAAAAACGGATTTGGACTCAACGAGAAACCGAATCCGAGTTGACTTGAAACTCCATTTCAGTAGTACTGCATCTTCTTTTCAAATTTAGTTAATTCCATAATCCAAATTCTGGAGTTTCAGAGTGCTAGACCGGGTGCATTTAAAACCACATTCACATAACTGATGCCACATTAACTGTACTCGAGCCTCATGCACTAGTGGACTCATAAAATAGCACATCAGATGCACCATAAAGACAAGGAGAATGGAATCAACAGAGTCTACCACCAGAACAAAGCATCTTTTACTTTGACAAGTCTTTCTTTCTTTCTTTTTTCATTTTTTTTTCTTTTTTCGTTCTTCTTTTTCTTTTCTTTTCTTTTTTGCAAAGATGAGAATTTTATTAAAGCAAAAGAAAGGATACAAGAGCAAAAACAGCAACAAAGAAAAAGGGAAAAGAAAGAAAAAAGAAAAGGAAAAGGAGAAGAAAACAAAAGACCAAACTAGAAGACACCTAAAAGAAAGAAAACTATGCATGGAAAAACACCTAGAAAAGTAAAATACAGCAACCAGACCCAAGTCTGGCAAAAACCCATGGGAGAAGAAACCAAGGAGCCCAGTCTCTAAAGAGCACAAGAACCCTTGAGAACACCCGCGCCGAAGCCACGGTCATGTTCCTAATGCAGCGATTGTTTCTCTCAGCCCAAATAGCCCAAAGAACAGCTAGTGGAAGCATTCTCCATTTCTTCTTTCCAAGAGCGCCTCCAGTCTCCACATGCCACATACAAAGGAGTTTATCAACAGAATTGGGCATTGTCCACGATACTCCTGCCAATCTAAGCACGCACCTCCGCAGATCTAATGTGAAATGGCAATGAAAAGTCTATAATTGCGATGGCCAAATAAAACCTTCATGGCATCTTGTTACATCTCTCAAAACAGAAGTTACACTAACCAATTTTGTATGATTTTTGCCCACCCATTGTTTGCATTTTTTCACTTTATAATTTGTCTGATAGCCGTGCCACGTCACAGAATGATAATGCACAAGAAGCTTTTCAAGGGACTTGGCCATTTTTTACATTGCTTGTACACTAGAGACATATTGTAGGCTTCTAGAGTAGGCCAATAGTGTGTATATAATTGTAGAAGGTTCTAGAGTGGAGTAGAATTGTGGTGTAGATATTTTTGGAAGTTTCTATACTATAGTAGGGTCTTGTAGAGAGAGGAGTGTCCAATAATCAATAAGATTTCTAAATTTATTCCTAGCCATTGAATGATTGCCACGTGCCGCCATCCTAGCCATTGATGGGAGGAGTCTAGAAGATCCCTAGGTCTACTTAAGGAAGATGGGTCCTCATTTGTAAACAACCTCAGAAACTGTAAGCTTTGAAGCTCGAGTAACAGAAGCATTCCTCCATCCTTTCGTGTCTCTTGCATCCTAGTGGAGTTTGGTGCATAACACTTGATGTTTGCACTTGGGAGATTGGCTGACTCATCTATGACGGAACTGAGCACGAGTGTTACACAATCTACACAGGGAAGCACGTGGACCATGACAGCCCGCTGCCTAATTTTTAGCTTAATAAAGCCTACATTTGAATGTTCACAGGACATGAGCAGAAGTGCTAAACTTCCTCCTATACTGCAAGTGCACTAATCACAACTCACAAGGTGTGTAAAGTTTCCACTCGCTCATCTGCCCACATTTGGAGGCGATCCAAACAACAAGCTGAACACATGTTTATCCATTTTAGCAAAACTACCCCCAAACCGCAATATAGTACCTCTGAAAGAAAAAGGCATCTAATAAACAATGTTTCAGTAGCAACTAGCAACATCTGTCAATCTCATTTCTTTGTCCTGATTGCTGGATAGCTTCCACAGATTTATATAGCACAAAAAACCATCAATCAAAAGAAAAACCAGATATCTTAACACCCAAATTATAGAGTTTTGCTAAGCACAGGCGCTCATATGCAAGCCACAGGTGCCAGTATAGCACAAAGGTGTGAGATCCAATCCAATACAATCCATCCATCAGGTTGGTCCGACCTTCTACATGTTTACCCTATAATAAATCTTGTCCAGTCAGCATGTGAGACCCAATAATTGAAACAGCTGGATAGGTTAGAAAACTTCGGCCAAGTTTTTCAGAGCCGTGGATTTGTTTTGCAAACTGTGGACCACCTGACTAGTGGATCAACCTGATTATTGGGCTAGGGCATCAATATAGTGGTGCTGTTCTAACAAATGGACTGGATCTCAGAGCTATTGTGCCATGCTTGCACATGTGCAGCTTGTACATAAGCTTTATAACACGCACGTGTGGGCTTAACAAAGCTCCAAATTATAAATAGATGTATAAAACTAAAGAAGATTACTTAATTACTGAAGGAACAAAAAGAAAAACATGGCGTTGTTACCTTTCAGAAAAAATAATAACAAGGCACTTACCGTATCCGGATCACTAACTAATGCATTCCAATCGCTTGGGTTCACATACTTTCCAACTCTTTTGATAGGTGATACAGTTGGCATTCCAAGTGAAACAATCTGGACAAACAAAAACAAGTAAAACTAAAAACTACCTCATAGAACATATAGATGGTGGTACACCTGACCTGACAGCTTTTGGAGGTTTTTCAAGAGGGAAAGGAATGCTGAATCCAAATGAACGACAAGAGAACGAAAGAGAAGTTTTGGCTTGACCAGAATACCTCTTTCTTCACTTTGACCCGCACATGATCCCATCGAAATGGTGCATCTTCCCCTGCCCCAAGAGGAGAACTGCTGGTGTGCCCATGATGTATAGCCTCCTCTTCAGGACCAACAGGCGATTCCACTTGTCTTAGGCCCTTTAAGCGTTTATCGGATTGAATAAATTCCAGAACCCTTTCCACCGAATCTCTAGTCCCACATATGCTTCCATTGATTCCTTCCGGTGCAAGAATAATGCCACCTGAAACACGCTGAACAGGATCAGCTGTGAGGGACAAAGCACATGATCTGAAAGAAAAGAAAATGAAAAAACTCATTGAGCAAAGATGTCAAGTCCGGCATATTAAAGATGAGGCAAGCACCAGATTCACCATGTAAGTTGGTAGTAAAATAGCAAATTACTGGCACGGTGACAACATGAAAAAGAAAGATGGTTAACAAGATATAAGTTGCAAACGGTGGAGGAATGAGGTCAGCTGCAACGCTGATTTGTGTATGCAGGTTGACACATTGATATCAAAATGTGACTTTTCACTAGGATCCCATATGCAGTAGTCACACATGCCAACCTGAAACATGTGTGGGCCACCCAAATCGAAGCCTTGCAGTAGGCGTGCATGGAGATGACTGACCCCAATAATCATGCCGGTCAATTCTTCAGGTGGGCCATGTGTACATCGAATGTAGATTCTTGGGATATTTTTCAACCATCCGTTATTGTCATACACGTGGCCCACCTAAAATCTTCACCATCCTGAACTTCAGACCAGGCCATCACACAGTCGGTCCCACCAGATGAATAGATTGGACATCCACCACAGTTGCCGGGTTGGTAAAAGATCTCTCGCATTAATCCCAGCTACACCATGGATACAGGGACGGAGAGAAATTTACCGTCATGATCTATCTTCTTCTTCCTATTCTTCTTTAAGAGAGGTAGGTTATTTATTTTGTTGATTCTGTAAAGCAGTTGGAAGAAACCGCAACTTTCCCTACATTACATTACGAATTAAAAAATAAATAAAAATCAGTTGCCTGAAATCCCTTTACCTGTAATCTGAAACATGCCTGCATGTTTCAGATTACAGCTAAAAGCTGTAATCCAATTACAGCCTGCAATTTGTTTACAGGCAAATACACCTTTCATCTCTCAAACACAGAGTATTCTGCATAAGAGTGATTTCTGCATAAGACTAGGATAAACAGAAACCGATCGACGATGAGGAACTCAACAGCAAACCGATAGAGGACGACCTCTACTGCAACCCGAACAATGACGAACTCTACAGTGATTTATGCATAAGACTAGGATAAACAGAAACCGATCAACGATGAGGAACTCAACAGCAAACCAATCGACGATGACCTCTACTGCAACCCAGACAACGACGAACTCTACAGCATACTGGACGACGACGAAGAATGTCGACACAACAAATGAAGAGGAAAATACCATTGATAACGAAGACGAGACGGACAAAAACGGATGGAAAGTTGTTCTAGGTAAGAAATCCAGCCTCACGACAGCTTCTTCGTCTGCAAAAAGACGGAGTGCTTATCCCAACCTCTTCGTCAGGGGGTATCCTCATGGTTGGTTCCCTCTTAACATCGAGAGGATTTTCGAACGCGCTGGTGCAGTAATTGATATCGTCATGCCGAGGGACAAGAACACTGGTGCCTACAGGGGTTTTGCTCTAGTTCGCATGAGCTCTGAAACTGAGTTGGCCAGGCGATTGAAATGCTGCATGGGGTGCAGTTCGGGGGTAATCCTCTTCTTGTCCAGAGGGCACGCTTTGGCCCTTCATACAAGAAGATCAACCCTGCCTCCATTCCCCTTCCCAATCCTAAAGCTCCCACAGTATTCCGCCCTAAAATTACCCCCATCCCTTCAGACCCAGCGGCCGCTCCCTCCTTCAAGGACGTCCTTCTTCAGCACCCCCATCAACTCCCTCCATCCGACCCCTCGTCCTCTATCACCCCTACACCCGACACCTGCACCCCCCACTCCACCCCTTTGAAAGAAGGGCAGCCCATTCACATCGACCTTACATCCTTCAATACAGCCAGAGCAGACCTAAAGGATACAATCGTCATCATCTCTAAGGATGGCGCTACCCTGTCACAGGTTAAAGATTGGATCGCCGAAACTACAGACTTTCGCCCCGGAAACTACATCATTAAACCTTGGGTTATAACGAACTCTGGGTTAAAGTCTGTCCCAGTCTCAACCCAGAAATGCTTCTCATGGCCGGACACTTGCATTCTGAAGGTCTGGTTGCAAAGGTGTTGAATTGGGAGGAGTTCTCCATTTTTGATATGGAGAAAGTTTGGTTCCATGTATGGGGTATCCCACTGGAACTCTGGTACGATGAATTCTTCATCTCGGTGGCGGCTTACCTGGGGTCTTTCCTCAACCTCGATCCAAAGACGAAGTTAGGTGAGGAAATCGAAGTTATCAGAGTGCAGGTTAAGAGGAAGAAGGGCTCCCCATCTCCCTCCCATGTCCGTGTTCTCGTCGACAACCGGCCGCTGGAATTCCCAGTTGTGCAAGAAATTCATGAAGATCTTCACCCTCGATGGGGAGATCTCTGGCGCTCTAGAGAAGGTCCCCCTCCTACTCCGATGGAGGTTCTGACTCCAGACGTCGAGGTCCTTGATCTGGTTCTGTGCTCCCGCGGATCTCAGGACGGTCAATCTGACCCTAGGACACGTGTTCCCATCTCTCTTCAGCCGCCCTCTTCTGATCAAGCACGCCTTCGACAGACGAGCAGTCAGACGGAACCTCAGGATTCTTCAACGCGTGGCTTCTCAGCTTCCGACTTCGGCTTTACGTCCTCTCATCCTGCCTCCCTTCCTACTGCCAACAGCCCTTCTCTTGTCAGCGCATCAGCTATCTCTGCGGACGTCGATCTCATCACCCCTATAAACAAGACACGTGTCAGCTTCGACGGTGATCGTTTTCCAGACCCTGCTACAGAAAATCTTCGCGTATCGCCTATTCCTTCCAAAGAATATAATATTGTGACATCTGGCGCGGTTTCTCATGACCTCCTACAATATCTCATCAGGTGCCTGCAACACGAGAGCTTCCGGTTTCGACACGTCATCAGCTAGCGAGTGCTGACAGCCAGCTGACATCTGAGTCTCCTTCCCTTCCCTCGAGGAGACGCGTCTCTCTCAAAAAGCTCACTTCGAGCCCCTTGCGCCATCACGTGTTCCCGAAAGGCTCTTCGCACGTGCAATTCCCATCACTTTCTATTGGCACCCCCTCATCGGGTTCGGGTCCGGACCAGGACAGTCATCTTTATAGTTACTCTGATGAAGATCTCACAGGGCATGAGATGTCAAGCTACTCCGAATTTCAGTCCCGTCCATCCTCACCACCTACTCCTCTCTATTCTCCAGAGGACGTTCTCGACATGGGCCCCATTACCCTCTTTCAAGACACCCGCAGCGAAGTGATCTGCGCAGAACCCCTTCAAATATGTGCAGATTTCCACCAACAACAGCAGGAAACCAGCATTGCTACGTCTTCTACCGTCGACAGAGTTGAACTCCTAGATAAGATGCATAATAAGCACTGGATTAGGGATGCCCTCGGATGTGTAGGAAGATCTCTCGGGCTGTCTTTTGGAAACAGGTTGGAGGATTATATCGCGTTATTCCAGTGCATCGAAAACAAAGGGAGACCGCTATCAGAACCCCGTTCCCATGCGAGACCCTCGCCTAAATTTGGTAGCAATCACAAACTGAGAAGGTTGGAACTAAGTCCAAGCCTCAAACTCGACTCCTCATCTAAGCACAGGAGGTGGGGTTCCCGGGGAAGTTCAGTTGCTCCATGAAGATCTTCTCTTAGAACGTTAGGGGGGTTGGTTCAAGACAAAAACGTAGTCTTATTAAAGCTTCTGTCAATAGAAAGAACCCAAATATTCTCTATTTTCAGGAGACTAAGGTGCCAGTCTTCAAACAAAGTCTTCTTGCTTCTCTGTGGTCAGCGTCGGACGCTAAGTGGGTTACGCTCGATGCATCAGGATCTTCAGGGGGCATTCTCATTGCTTGGAAAGCTTTAAATGGGATCTTCAATCGGTCTCTAAAGGATCTTTTTCCATCTCGGTCATCCTTAAAGATACGTCTTCTAACTTTATCTGTCTCCTGTCAGTTGTGTATGGCCCTTCTGTAGAGTCTGGTAGCTCTGATTTTTGGGATGAATTAACTCTTGCTAGACATTCCTTCTCAGGCCCTTATTGTGTGGTTGGCAACTTCAATGTTGTCCGTTTTGCGAACGAGCATTCCCGGCCTAGAAGGGTGTCTCCCGCTATGAATCGCTTCTCCTCTTGGATTCAATCTCAGGGTCTCGTTGATCTACTGCTCCTGGGAGCAAAGTATACTTGGACGAATGGCCAAAGACTCCCCATCCAATCCAGACTGGATAGGTTCCTTGTCTCTCCGGATTGGCTGGAGGCCTTTCCCTCAATCCTTCAGACGGCGTTGCCTCGAACGACTTCGGACCATTGCCCTCTATTGTTGCTCCTGGTAGAGGAAAATTGGGGCCCAAAACCCTTCCGAATCAATTCTTCATGGTTCAGTAAAGAAGGTTTCAGGGAGAAGATCTCAGTCCGGTGGTCTTCTTTTCAGGTCGAAGGATTTGCGGGCCACAGGCTGATATGTAAATTAAGATTATTAAAGCTAAATATCAAGGACTTCATCTACGAGGAATCTCGTATGAAAGAAGCTGAAACGGAAGCCCTCCTCTCAGAGCTACAGCAACTTGATGCTTGCCAGAATTATACTCAGTTCTCTAATGAAGTTTTGCGAAGGCGTATCCAAATTATTCAAGCTCTCTTGGCCGCTGCTCTTCAAGAAGAGGTTTCCTGGAAAATCAAATCCAAGGCCAGATGGATTGCTGAGGGAGACAAAAATACAAAATACTTCCATAGCATAGCCAGTATGTGTGCTCGATCAAAGGCTATTGTTAGCATCAACAACAATGGAGCTTGGGTTGACGATAAACAGGCTATCGCCGACCTCGCTATCAACCACTTCAAACGCCTGCTTACTGTTGAATCGTGGGACAGACCTCGTCTGGACAACATCCAATTCAGTAGCCTTCAGACAGCTGAGGCTACCCTTCTCGAAGCCGACTTCTCTATCGACGAAATCAAGGAGGCAGTTGACTCATTTAAGGAGACAAATCTCCCGGTCCAGACGGCTTCCCCATTATCTTCTTCCAAACTTTTTGGGACATTGTCCACCATGATGTGCTCCTTTTCTTCCAAGAATTCCATAGACGAGGTCTTTTATCCAAGGGTCTAGGTGCTTCCTTCATCGCCCTCATCCCTAAGGTCTCGGGCGCGAGTTCGTTCACTGATTTCAGGCCAATCAGTCTGATTGGAGCCCCCTACAAAATCCTCGCCAAAGTGCTTTCTGCTCGCCTCACTAAGGTTATTGGGAATCTGATATCTCTTATCAGAACACATTCATCAAAGGCAGACAAATCACTGATTGTGCTTTAATAGCCAACAAGATCCTCCACTCATACTAGAAATCCTCTAGAGAAGGTATTTTCTGCAAATTAGATATTGCAAAGGCCTACGACCACATTGACTAGACCTTTCTCCAATATATGCTACTTCGGATGGGATTTGGGGCTCGATGGATGAATTGGATTCAGGCCTGTGTCAGTTCCGCCCATTTTTCTGTCATGCTGAACGGATCCCCCAAAAGCTTCTTCAAGAGCTCCAGAGGACTTCGCCAGGGGGACCCCTTGTCCCCTTTCCTTTTCCTCCTTATTGGAAAAGCTTTTTCTAAAATGATGTCAAAAGGTCAGGAAGAAAGTATCTTCAATGGTCTTGCTATGCCTGGGTTATCTCACCCCATCACCCATATTCAATTCATTGATGATACTCTTATTTTCACTGAAGCTTCCTCTTCTTGCATATCCAACTTGCGAACTGCTCTCTTCTGCTTTGAAGTGGTTTCCGGTCTTCATATTAATATGGCAAAATCCAAACTATTCGGGATCAACGTCCAGTTTGATATTCTCCGCAACTTTGCTGCTTCTCTTGGTTGTGCTTCAGATTCTTTTCCAACTACTTTTGTGGGCCTCCCCCTCTCTATCGGTCCCCCGCCCAAGTCAATGTGGAACAAAATTGTGAGGAAATTTCAAAATTATCTGGCGCGGTGGAAATCTCGCTATCTATCTCTCAGAGGTCCTCTCACCATAATTAACGCGGCTCTGGCAAACCTCTTCTTTGTTGAATGCAATTGAAGTCATTAGAAGGGATATTTTGTGGTCCAGCAAAGATAACCAGCACAGCTTTCATCTCCTCGACTAGAAGGAAGTTTGCACGTTTTTTCGGGAAGGTGGAGCTAATGTCAAAAATCTGAGGCGAATGAATCTTGCTCTTCTAGGCAAATGGAAGTGGAGATTAAGGACAGAACCTGAGGCCTTGTGGACAAGGTTAGTCAAAGGAAAATACGGTCATTCTCAGGGAGGATGCTGGACTAAAGACTAATCTCGCTACAGGGCATCCACCTGTGGACAGGAATTCTCAAGGCTAAACAATTTGTCATCCATCACATCAGCTTTGAGCTGGGAAGTGGGTCCGCTATCCGCTTTTGGGATGACCTTTGGATGGGTGACATGTTGTTGAAAGATCGGTTCCCCAACATTTTCCGTCTGGACCCTGACAAGAACAGATTCATTGCTGATTGCTACTCCCTATCAGCAAGCAATATTGTCTGGGATATGAGATGCACTAGAAACCTTAACGATAATGAGATCTCTGAATTTGTGGACCTCATGGACTGTATTTCTAAATCGGTGCCGCAACCCTCAGTCCCTGATAAACTTATCTGGAAGATTCATCAGTCAGGTTCTTTCACGGTGAAATCCCTCTACGCCTCTTTATCCCCCTCTCCAACCTCTCTAGTTCGTGCTTCCCCCTTCATCTGGAGAATCCCAGCTCCCTCAAAAGTTATTTGCTTCGGCTAGTTAGCAATCGAATCTTAACAATCGACAATATCAGAAAGAGAGGTATGCAGATAGTTAACATCTATCTGTGCTGCGTGCAAAACGCGGAATCGGTGGATCATCTTCTGGTGCATTGCCCGTTCATCTCCCAAATTTTGCTTGACTTCTGTCAAAGATTCAGCATATCCTAGTGCCTTCCTCAATCAGCTCATTTTCTCCTGGCTTCTTAGCACGGATTCGGGCTTGGAAAGCATAGAACCTCAATTTGGAGAATGGCTATTTTGGCCACTTGGTGGTCAGTGTGGCTTGAAAGGAATGAGAAATGCTTTAATAACGCCTCTTCCTCTCCTTCAGTTGTTGGGTCTAGGGCCAAGAGGCATATAGTTGAATGGCCAGCTAATGTCAAGGGTTTAAAGGATGTTGATCTTTGTTTTTTAGGGATTTAGAGTTCTTCTGCTATCTCAGCAGTTTCTCTCTTTTCCCCCCTTTCCTCTCTTTGTTTTCCTTTTTCCTTTTTTTAATGAAATCTTTCTCGTTGCCTTTTAAAAAAAAAAAAAAAAAAAAACAGTTGCCGGGTTGGTGGAACATGCAGCTGTGCGTGCGGGCTTAGCAAAGCTCTCAAAATGAAGCAACCTAGTAAGGGCCATTACTAGATTTTTTTTATTTTATTTTTTTGGAAAGACAACTGTTTTACTCATTGACCGGTCAAAAGGCCAAAGAATTACAAGCCACCCAACTGCTACAAGAGAGATCGCAATCACATAAAGTGGTTGAGATCAAAGGCCATTCTATTACATCCAGCTTAGCCCCCTGGAACATTTCTGCATAAATTATGGAAGCACCGATTATTCCTTTCCCCCCGTAATGCCCACAGACCGCTAGCCAAGCCGTCCTCCACATTCTCCTGCCTCTCTTGCTGACCCTGCCCCCATGCCACAACTGAAAGAAATCCATGATAGACTTCCAGCATGACCCAAGCCATCCTAAAGATTCCCAAAAACTTATCCCACATCTCCCTCGTGAACAAGCAATGGACAAAGAGATGGTCAACCAACTCCTCACTCTGCCAACCAAGGTATTCAAAATCAATCTACAACCTCAGCGGATTAGCTTCCCTTCCTTGTTTCCGTTCTCTTTCCTTTTTCTAATAAAGTTATTGTTACCTTAAAATTTTTTTAAAAAAAATTTGTTTTTTTTGAAAAAAGGTATTCAAAATCGTTGAACGGTAAGAGTGTTTTAAATAGCAGCGTAGAATGCAAATGCGTTCAACCCTCCGTAGCGTGTAGCGAAATAGCGTAGCGTGTAGCGTAAGCTACACAATACTTCTATTTTTTAATTAAAAAAAATATTATATATATGATAAATATATATATATATGTGATAAATATTAAATAGTAAGAAAAAACAAAATATTTTGGCATTTTGAGTTAGCAATTACAGTCCATAATTTAATTGTAAATTTTAAGTTAATACATGTCTCGTGTACAATTTTTTAAGGGCCGAATTAGGTGGGACTCAGATTGTGAAGTGTAGCACACGAGTGTCAAAGTTTTTCTACCCCACTCGTGATGAATGTGTTATATCCACACGCCCATCCATTTTGCCAAATAATTTTAGGGCATGAGCCCAAAAATGAGGCAAATCCAAAGCTCGTGGACCGCACCATAGGAAACAATGATAATTAAATGACTATCATTAAAAATTTATCGGGGCTACAAAAGTTTTAGATCAAGCTGACATGTGTGTTTTCCCTTCATCCACGTTAGTGTGACCCTATTAACAGGTTAGATGGAAAATAAACATTACAGTGGACCCTAAGAAATTTTTAATGGTGACCATTTTATAACCACTTTGTTTCCTCCGAGATTTGGATCTTACTAATTTTTTGAATCATAATCTAAAATGATGTAGCAAAATGGATGGACGGCATGGATAAAATACATACAGTATGGTGGGGCCCATGTGGCACATGTACATTTTATTAAATTGTGCAACGTGTTGCGTAACGCGTACCGATCCTTTCATTTGACGCAAGCAAGTCTGTGGGTCTGATCATGAGGCATGTGTTATATATAAACCGTCTATTCATTTGAAGAGCTCGTCTTAAGGCTTGACACGAAAAATAATACAAATCTAATTATCAAGTGGACCACCCTACAAAAAGCAGTGGGGGATTGAACGTCTACCATTGAAACCCTTTTTAGGATCACAGAACTTCTGGATCAATATGAAATTTGTTTTGACTCTTCATTCAGGTCTTTTTGACCTTTTGAACAGATTGGATGGAAAATAAACGTTATGGTGGGCCTACGAATTTTTTAATGGTGAAAAATCATCAGGCTATTTTGGTGTGGTCCAGACGATCTTTGGATATGATTCATTTTTTGGCTAATGCTCTAAAATGATATTTAAAAATAGATGAACGGTGTAGATATAATAAATACATCGCAGTGGAGCCCATGTAACTTTGATCTCCTTTGAACTCGTTTGCACAACTCGGGCTCGAGGAGGGTCATCATCGCCTTAGTAGACACAGCCTATACTACACCGGTCAAACCGCTTCGATTTCAAAGTAAAAAAAAACGGGAGAGGGAAACCGAAAAGAAAAGAAGAAAGAAAGAGAGAGAGAGAGAGAGAGAGAGAGAGAGAGAGAGAGAGAGAGAGAGAGAGAGAGAGAGAGAGGAGAAGGAGGAGGAGGAGGAGGAGGAGGAGGAGGAGGAAATATGTCAGTAGGGCGAGAAGAAGAAGAAGAAGAAGAAGAAGAAGAAGAAGGAGAAGAAGAAGAAGAAGAAGAAGAAGAAGAAGAAAAGAAAAAATAAAAAAAGGTATGTTTTTTTTCTTTTTTTTTTTTCTTTTTTTTTACGCTATTTCATACGCTACGTAGCGTTTTTTGTACGTTACACTATGTAGCGTACGCTACACGCTACGCTACAACGCTATTTAATACACTGCGTAATGGTAAGTCATAATCATTACGCGTTACGAGGTCGAAATGGCCGTTAATGCTACCTAACTGCCTCCTGAAAAGGCCAGAATGTTTTTCAAAAAACAAAAAGGGTCGTAATGGTCATGATACGGGGCCAACGGTCCCGATCATATAACGGTGGTGGCCATTATGGCCACCGTTACCATTTTGGAACACCTTGTTGCCAACAAAGCGAACAAGCATTGGTTATAACCAATCCCCTCTTCCACAAATCATCGATCGTGAGCACCTTATTCCAAAATCATCATCTATGGCATAGTCCAGGAAATGAGTGCTGAAAATACCTTCCCAAAACATCATCTGTGGCATAATCCTAATTAAGTTCTTCAAATCCAACAACGGAAACTAATAAGGTAGACAATAGGTGTGATTTTTGACTGAGGGCGTGTACTATCTTATTGTCGATACCGGCTCGATGTTTTAGGTTGAATGTGAATTCTTGAAGATAAGCACTCCACTTAGCATGCCTAGCACTCAACTTCTTTTGAGAATTCAAGTAACGTAATCCCTTATAATCAGAATAGGGCACAAACTCTTGATGAATGAGATAATGACGCAAATGCTTCAGAGCTTGTACAATAGCATAAAACTCCACATCGTATGTAGAATACTTCTTCCGTGCCTCATTAAGTTCCTCACTGAAAAAGGCCACCGGATGTCCTTCCTGGCTAAGGAGACCTCTTATACCTACGTGTGATGCATCACAAGCAACTTCGAACACTTTTTCAAAATCAGAAAGTTTAAGAACTGAAGCATCTGTCATTTTTTGCTTGATTTCTTGAAATGTCTTTGTTGTTGCTTTAGTCCCACTCAAATGGAATGGACTTTATACATTCGGTAATTGGCATCATGATGGAACTAAAGTTCCGAATAAACCTTAGATAAAATGTCGCAAGACAATGAAAACTGTGAACCTCATGAATGTTTATGGGAGTAGACCATTCAACAATGGCCCTTATGTTTTCTAAATCAGCCTTCACACCTTCTGCTGAAACAACGAACCCTAAAAACACCATGCTAGAACTCGTGAAGGTACACTTCTTCAAATTGATGTAAAGTTTCTCATGGCGTAGTACTCTCATCACTTGGCGAAGATGGTCCAGATGATCTTCTCGTGAACGGCTATAGATAAGGATATCATTGAAGTATACGACGACAAATTTGCCAATGAATGGTCGTAGAATTTGTGTCATCACCCTCATGAATGTGTTAGGTGTGTTCGTTAAGCCAAATGGCATAACTAGCCATTCATACAATCCATCATTTGTCTTGAAAGCAGTTTTCCATTCATTTCCGGAACAAATTCTTATCTGGTTGTACCCGCTTCGGAAATCAATCTTCGAAAAGATTGCGGCATTCACTAACATGTCCAGCATGTCATCTAGGAGGGGAATGGGAAAGCGGTACTTTACTATTATTTTGTTGATGCCACAACTGCCAACATGCATTCGCCAGCTGCCATCCTTCTCTGGTGCCCGCAATGCCGGCACGGCACACGGACTGAGGCTATCACGAATTAAGCCCTTTGTTAACAATTCTTCGACCTGTCAACGAAGCTCTGCATGCTTTGTCCGGTTCATTCGACATGCTGGAAGATTTGGTAATGGCACTCCATGTACCAAATCAATTGCATGTTGAATGTTGCACTCGGGTGGAAGCTCACTTGATAGTTCATCAGGACCAAATCCTAAAATTAGGACAGAATGTCCAGAATAGCTCGGTTGTCTTGCTCTACTCGACTCGAAAAAGCTCGACTCGACTCGGTTTGAAACTAAGTTCGAGCCAAGTCGAGCTGATTTTTTTAGCTCGAAAAAATTTCGAGCCAAGTTCGAGCTTGCCCAAGCTCGACTCGACTCGGATCAAACCCCAACTCGAATCGAACTCGGATCGAACCAGCTCAATGACTCGGTTATTTTGCTATTGATGTTGCTCACCAAGTGTTTGATGAAATGACTCAATGAAGTGTCGGCTAGTGGCGAGGAAGGTATGGATATGAAACAAATACCCTTGTATCTTGATTTTTATATTGCCTACTGAGTGTTTGATGAAATACCTTGTAACTGTTGCTGTTGTTTTACATATCATAAGAAATTGAAGGTGCACTCCATGTGTTTGAGAAAATGTCGCAGAGGCTCGATCTCGGCTCGAACTAGGCTCGAACTGGCCCGAGCTACTGACCGAACCAAGTCGAGACAAGTTCGAGCTAGGGTCAGCTACTGGCCAAGCCGAGTCAAGCTATGCCAAGCTCGACTTGGATCAACTCGTGTACAACTCTAGTCCAGAATCTCAAGTGGTTGAACAACAACGTAATTAATTGGATCGGTCTTGCACCCTATCAGAGCACACATGATTCCCCATGCACAACTCTCCTCCATGAATCGGACCATACTAAACACTATGAAAGCCGGCTTTGCCTCTTCAAATTCGTCATCCTTCATAAGGTTAAGAGTAATGGGCTTTCCTTTGTATATAAAGTTATATGTGTTCTTGTGACCCTTATTAGTTACATCCCTGTCATATTGTTTTGATCAAAAACATGGTTTTGAAATATTTGCATTCTAAGAATAAGGGAAACTCAGGTAGAAGATATTCATCAACACGCAACTTTATTGATCTAGGTTCTTATTACATTCCTTACATCGCCCTTGATTCTAAAATAAAATGCAATTAGCATTAAATAATTATTGAAAAGAATAATTTCGGTAGCATTCCGTTCCCTTCAGAAGATCCGTCGAAACGACAGGAAAGTTGAGCGGGTTTTGAGCTCTTTCCGTATACTCCCGAATGATGCTATCTTGAACTTGGAAAAGTGTTTAAACCCCATTTTCTGCAAGGTACTTGCGCAACCGCGCCAAACTGATAAGTTGCACATTCATGCAACTTGTCTGAGTCTTCAATTGCATTAATTCCGATTTCCTCCTCCGGGATACACTGACTATGGCTAGTGTATAACTCTCGAAGAGGAGTTGTTGCGCGGATCCTCCTCAATACCTTTCTCTTCCTTAAGCGAGATCTTCTTATTGTTCCAAGTTCTTCAAAAAGTGTTGAACGAGAGGACATGACAGGTATTTATAGGCACTCACACGTGCAAAGCACATCTTCCATGCAATCATATCAAATTGCGCGATGCTGATTTTCATGCTTAGCAACTTTTGTAACAGTTATGTGGCCGCGCAACTGAACTTAGTTGCGCGGTCACATGATTAGTAGATCCCTTTCTCCATTCCATTCATCTTAACTCGCAGCCACGCAATGCCTATAAGTTGCACGCAGTCACGCAACTTATACCTGGGACCGTCATTTTGCTCCTATCGCAACTTATTCTTTAAAGCAGGATGTGGGACGATTGCATCACGCCCCCACTTATCAGAATGAAAATATGTGAGCATTCTACCATTACTAATGCATAAGAAGAAATTCTCACCACTTCTTCGCAGAGTTCCTTCAACGGCTTTCGCATTTCAGCATGGTCGGGGAAATCTGCAAACTTGTAGAACGACACGACAACGAGCGATTGATGGGGGCAGGGATCACCGTCCGTTTCCGATGCCGTTGGGATGGAAATTGGAAGGCTGGGATTTAAGGCCTTGAAAGAGGACGATTTGGGGGTTTCCAGATGGTTGGAAGAGGGATTCGTGCTGGGATTAGAGAAGAAGGGCGGGTCGGAGATTAGGGTTTTGTCGGAGGAGGCGGTCGACATGGAGGTGCGCAGGAATCTGGGGTTACGGTTTGGGGAAGCGCACGTTAGCATCCTCAGCGCTGCCGCTGCTGCTATTCTGGAGCTGAGAAAGGGCGGGGATTGCATTTTTCTACTCTCTCACTCTTCTCGCTCTATCTATCGTTTAAAGAAAGGAGAAGAACTTTGATACTCTTGCGGAGAATGATGTATGATACACAGGCATCAAAAAATTGCATACGTGGAATTCAATTAATCCAAAATTAACTGTCCAAATTATTTTTCCTAGTTCCTATATTTTACGAACCAAATATTGAGCTTAATTCGTTAGATTAATATCAAATTTCTGAACATTTACTGGACGGTTAAAAGTCAAAAAACCAACGGTCTTATTTCAACAAACAAGTGTCCACGTATCAGCGGTTACGATTTCTAAACCAATCTGAATTATTACTTTTTTTTGTATGTTATTTATAAACAAATATACACACAATTTAGTCGGTTTATCTTATTTTAATGTTTTCACGTGTACAATTTATGAGTGCCTGCGTATCAATCTTCATAATCTGCCAGAGTATGATGTAACTCGTCTATGATACAGTAGAGCTATGAGAACTGAAATACGGTAGATCCATCTCTTATCAGCACACGTGTCAAGATGAAGTATTAATCGGGACCGTTCATATAAATTCTTGTACATTGGATGGGAAGTTATTCAAAATAAATATCAATTAAACGGTATTATCAATATCATTAGTGACTTTCAAGCAACGGTACTAAATGAGGTACTAAATGAAAATAGTAAACCCTAGACATTCAGTCAGGGCATATTTGCCTACTGCATGAGCCCAAAAAGTGACGAAAATCCAAACCTAAGGTGAACCACAACATAAAAATTATTGTAGGAATAATGACATCCACCATTGAAAGTTGAAATTAGCTTTAGATTGCATAGGGATGTATACCTGTTATCTGACCTCTTCGGAAGGTCATACTAATATGGACAAAGGGTCAACACAAATATCAGCTTAATCCAATAATTCTATGGCCTCGAGAAGTTTTCAAGTGGTAGGTATTCAATTCCCCTTATTTCTCATGCTAGGTATGGTCCACTCAAGCTTCCACTTACCTAATGTTTTGGACTCGTATCCTAAAATGAATAATTAAAATGATGGACTTCGAAGACAAGACACATACATTACAGTGGGCCTCACAACCTAAATGTTTGTCCTATTGTGTTTTCTTTCATTGGTTTTAGTGTTAGTGTTCCAACACAACCGTTAATTTCAAGTGGAGGCGGCCTAAGTAAATTACAACTGTAAATAATAATTACTCATTTACATTGTATTTGCATTATAAGTTAAAAAATTAAAAACAAACAAATGCATTCCAAGGAAAGTGAGGAAAAAAGTGAGAAGACACGGATTGTGTACAATTGTAACATGCACACAATGTCAGTGGCAGAGCATGGATCCACAATGAAAAGTAGAGATTTGTTTGCATGGATAATGATTTTATCCTTTTGAAAGTGAACTGCACGACTAGCGTGCGCACTAGGCACTTTTTTTTTGGGTTGCATCGGCTGTCATACGCAATCAATGTCCATAAAAGAGATGAATGCCGTATATATCCCAAAATGATGATAGAAAAGTGAGTAAAACTATCCACGCTCTTCCATTCTTGTCTGATAGTTGTTTGATATTCAACCTTTTTAGCGAAGGCTGTT
The DNA here is from genome assembly GCA_030180095.1 of Magnolia changhungtana. NCBI lineage: Eukaryota > Viridiplantae > Streptophyta > Magnoliopsida > Magnoliales > Magnoliaceae > Magnolia > Magnolia changhungtana. Next base: position 3,956,814 of record JASAUF010000089.1, read on the forward strand.
TACACCCATTTTCGGCATCCTAACATGGACTAATGGGAAGATGTCACATGGAGACACTGTATTTGACATTGTTAAAACTGTACTTGCACTCAAAGGAGATTTGCGTATGATTTTCCCTTGGCATTACGCATTATGTTATCATTCGACGGTACAAACCCCTATCATGCTCTTTAGGAGGACGAACCGCCGTATGCCACACAGCCACAATAAATGTGCCCATGAAATGAGGGTCATGCACAACATGACTATATATATTTAAAAAAAAAAAAACCCACCAGGACGAGCGTATCGTATCTCACAATTGGATATGATATCATCCGAAGAAACATCTCTTGTAGTCCTTCCAAAATGGGAGATTTTTCTAAAGATATTTAAAAATCCAGCAACAAAGTAAAAGATCTCAAATCTCAAAAGGCCGAGTCAATATACAAGCCAACCTGGACCTGACCTCAAACCATGTTCATAGAGGGGAGATTAAACTCACATCGGGTTCCATTTTACATGATGATTGGAATTAAGAGAATGGGAGATATGATTTATTCAAATGATATACTTAGTGTTGGGGTCAAATCTCTCCAACAATCTAAACCATCACCTTTTGGGTAATCAGATAAAGAAGGGCATTTGACCTGAATTGTCCAACACCTGGAAGTGTACAAGGTGGGCCAATAAGAGGTGTTAAGTGAATATGTTCGATAAAGATAAGCCCTTGAGGTTCTTGATTTCTTGCATGATTGTTTCCGCTAGAAAAACCGGGAGCGCCAGGCCAAATCTTCAGCGGGCCACAAAGAGTCTCGTAAAGAATCATCCATGGAAAGAAGATTTGAGAAGCCAACAAGTTTAGGGTTCTTCCTTTCCTAAGCAGATTAGGATCTAGTAAGGGAGCGTATCAAAAAACCCGCATGAAGAATCTTGAAGGATCCCGAAGCCCAGTGAGGGGATTCCACTGCCTCGAGAAGTCTATAAAAGAAACATCCAAAGAAAAGCTCAGGGACCCATGTCAAACACATTTATCTACATGTCTACTTTACTTCCATGCCCATTTTACTTTTTCTAGCTTAGTTCAATACTGCCCAGTGGCTTCCGTCGTAGTATATTTAAAAGTATAATAAACATCTACAACCTTAAATAGCCAGATCCCCATTTCATCTGAGTTCCGATTCAGTTATTCATACCCTGGTTATATCATGTTGACCATTCTCCTCGATCGCCTATTCTGATAGGCACATTAGGTATTTATTTTTCTTTTCTTTTTTCTTTAATATTAAGAGTACGAGGCACGACGATTGTAACAAGGCCAATACATTAATAAAGATTGATCGTATGCATGCTACTATTTACTATGTTACATATGAATATCTTGCTTTGATCAGAAAATACAGCATTAAATCACTGGTGAGATTTAAATAAATAAAAAAAAAGTCTTTAAACCGGCCGGTTCTGCAATCATTCATACAAGGCAAAAATAACTCATTTGCAATGATTAATCCATTCCCTTGCCCGAAACATTTGAGTACGACGCGCACTTATAAATCAGTCAGTGATTGAGAGGGCTCTGGGTTTCGATCCAATCTCCAATTTTTCCGTCTCAACGCAGGGGTACCAATCAATTCAATTAATACCTTTGAGTATAATAGAGTTTGACATGATTGCGCAATCACACACGCACACATACTTCCAATCCAAGCCCTTGGTCGCACGAGTGGGCTTGACTAGATGAATTGGGGACAACAAGAAGGAGAAATTCTCAAATCAATTTCTTGATGTTTTCTTGAAATACTACAGAAATTTGTTTAGGAAGCAAACTCTTTACTCCCCCTATTTCGTAAAACCAGAGGGAATCACTATGTAAACTTCTTCATGAAAATCCGTATGTAGCAAAGCATTGTTGACATTATGTCAATAGATTGGGCAATGACGAATAGTGGCTACATCCAAGAGACATTTTACAGTAACCACTTTGGTAATAAGTGCAAAGGTTTCATGAAAATCTAGGCTCTCAACCTGATTGCATTCTTTTGCCATCAAAAGTATTTTAAAGCATTCAACAGTTTTATTAGCACAATTTTATTTATTTATTTATTTATTTTTATACCCACTTTGCATCCAATTGGTTGTTTGCCTTATGGTAAGTGTTGTAAGGTCCAGGTATGATTTTATTCTAACATCTAAATTTCTACCACAATTGATTCATGCTAATGAAGAAGTTTAATAACTTAATAAAATGATATCATTTCATCATAGGAAGATAAAATGTAAAGAGAAGTACAACTTGGTTAATTGAAAACTATCTGTATTAAAAGAAATTAGATAATAGATTAAGGGTACCAACAGAGGGTTATGAAGGTGGTGAAGTAGAAAATGGGGTAGTGGAAAGGTGGGGTAGACCTACACTGAGGTGGATGGGCCAAGTGATGATAGATGGGGACGACGAGGATTAGAACCAGGAGGATGAAGAGTCCCAGGATTGGGAATAAGCAATGGTCATCATGACCATGGTTAATGATGGACATGGGAATAACAATATATGTGATATCATATGTGACATCTAGGTTCTTAGAGCGAAATATGGTTTTGATGAAAGTGACATCCTGACAGATGGGGGAGATGCATTTTCTTTCAAGGTCAAACTTAATCTCCACTTCAACTAAAAGAATATCAAACAAAAATGCATTTAGAGGTGTAAGGGATAAATTTATGTTTATGAGCGTGAAGGATACAGGCATAACTCAAACATCCAAAAATTTAGAGATAGCTATATATGTGTGTGTGTGTGTGATAGTTTATAATTAAAAAGTATTTCATGCTGTGTTTTCCTATCCAAAATAGGTGTTGATATTCAATAGATGAGGTAAGTGATAGTCAGGATACATTTTCCCTAAAAAGATAAAGGTAAATTGGCTAAAAAAACACAATGTTCAGTAAGCCTTAAGGAGCTATCGATATGCGTGCACAACTAGCCCATTATGTTTGGGCATCTCAATACAATTACGCTAGTGAACGATGTCATTATCAGTGTGAATTTGCTGGACCTCACAATCGAGTTGAATTTTGAACTAATGTAATTTTTTTTTAAAGTGATATGTTTTATATTTAAAATGCACGAGGCAAATCCAAGTGCAACGAGAATAGTCATTTATAATAGTGAAAAAGTAATATGCACCAATGTGGGATGGTGTGGGATTACCACCCCAAATGTCACAATGTATTAAATCAAAATGATTTTTCCTTTATTACAATTCAAATAAAAATGAAACATGTATGTTTATCAAGTTGATAAACATCACAGGAAGAGTAAAAAGAGAAAATACTACTTTAAGTAGAAAATAATTTAGCCATGGATTGGTGACTAAGGAGCATATGCCAAAGATGAGAACCAGGAGACTAAGTGGTGGGCACAACAAGAGATGCTTTACTGGGGGTGGAATGTGGTGGCAAAGACCATCTTGTACTCTACCTACTCCAATCAACTTCCTTGATGATAGGTCCTAAAAAACATAAAAATCAGTAAAAAGGAAACACCATAATTTAAGCTTTGAGTTAGTTTTCTAATAGATAAAATGTTTAAATAAAAGTTTATGAACACAAAACTGCATCATATAAAGTTTGATTTTGAAATAAAAAAAAAATAGAGCCAACATGAGTAGGAGTATCATCATTGATAGGTAGTTTAACAAGGTGAGCATAAGGAATTAGTGAGGTGCCTGTAAGTGAGGACAAGGTACGTATTATATAATCAGATGCTTCACTATCTATGATCAATGTAGCAATAGAGATAAAATTAGATAGGTTGCAAAAGAATAAAGAGAAATTACCAACAAGATTGATAACGTTCAAACATCTATTGGCATTTAGCAACAATAATAGTCGATGATACTGATTAGTTGAGAGGCCAAGTAGTGGAGCTGACGTACCTATCACGTTAGTTTGATTTGCAAGATTTGTGTTAACTTAAACAACACCTGGTGGTGATTGTATACAAGTCACGACATTGGATGATGAACTGAGAGGAGGCTTTTGCTAGTTTTCTCATTTGCTACAAGTAGGTGGATAACCCACTTACATGTAGCATTTGTCCTTTGTGTGGCCAAACTGTCGAAAATGTTCACAAGAAGGATAGCCACGCTTGCACCCCAAAGCCTTGGGTAAGTGGAGATTGACTAGTGGCATTAATTGTCATCACAACTAAGTCATTGAAAATGAGAGAGGTTAGATGGATGAGTCTTTATTTTTCCTCTTGATTGATGTCACATAAACCTTGCTGACACTTGTAAGAGGATTCATAATAGGAATTTGACTTTTAATGTGTGAATAAGTGCCATTAAGGCATATCAATAATTGATAAATATTGTCTCTTGAAAATTCTTAAGTTCTTTGAAAGCTCCTCAAGTACATTATGGAATAATGACATGAGTATCTAATTCATCCCAATATAACTTGAGGGTATTGTAATAAGTTACCATAGGCTGCTGATTTTTATTGAAGGATACAAATTGCTCTTTATAGATGAAAAGAATCTTGCTTTATGATAAATGTTCATCGAGGTTCACCTAATTTCATAAGGCGTTCCTTCATATGTAATAATATTTGTTGTGAATGATTTATCTATTAAATTCTATATCCAAGAAGAAATCACGTCGTTATATCTTTTCCGAACTACCAGTTTTGATGGGCTGGAAGATGGTTTACTTGGGCTATTAACAAATTTCAAATTATTGTTATTATTATTATTGTGGTTATTATTATTATTATCATTATTATATATTTAAGACAATTTTCATTTTATAGCTTTTTTCGATGTTGATGTAGAACGTGTCACAGAGATATTCCCAGCATGGTTGAGCCAAAAGGAGGTGGACCATAAATTGACCATAACTTTTGATCCGGGTATCATTACGGGGCGTACAACCTATCAATCTTTACTAAAACGGGCCATGAGGTGGGACCCACAAAGTGGGTGGTTCTGTCCGTTTCGTCGTCGTAAAATTGCTTACCAAAAACGAATTTTTAGGAAAATTTTACTATTTTTAGTAATTCCGAATTTTAAATATTTTTTAGAGTTTTAGATTTTATTTCCTTTTAGAAATAAGTTTTAGTTATACTAGGACTTTTCTAGAGAAAGTTTATTTGCAATTTTTATTTTTAGAAATTAGGCCTTAGAAGAGTTTTATTAGAATTAAGATTTTTATTAGATTTAGAATTTTGCTATTTTTGGTAATTACGAATTTTAGTTTATTTATTTTTCTATATTAATGGTGTAAGGAGACACATTGGGGATAATCACTTATTCATTAATCTATTTCGAATTTATTTATATTTTCTGCTCTCTTTTCTCGTGGATTTGAGAAAGTCTCTGTGAGGAGTCCAGAGAAGTTCCGTGGATTCGGAATAGTTATCCTCTTGAGGAAGACGGTGCTCGACCTCATGTCCTCCCCTGCGTCAGTTTGGTATCAGAGCGAGGTTTCTCCTCGGATCGATGGCTTCTAACGACGGGTCAGACAACAATCCCATGGACGGTGCTTCAGGAAATTTACATTTAACGGCGGCAACTTTCGAAGTAGCGCAACGAGAGAATCGACAAGTCATGCAAGGGCTGCAGGCTTCCATTGACCGCATAGCAGATCTCTTGGCGGAAAACCTAAGGCAATTCCGTGTTCATGGTGGTGATCCACCACCAGCAAACAATTGTTGGAATTCGTAATTATACTGATCATAGGGCGATGCTATCAATGAACCATAGGATGATTCAAGAATTTAAGATGAAAGTCGATCTTGCTAGTTTTAATGGCCAACTCTACTTCAAAGACTTCCTCAATTGGTTGCTTGAAGTCGAACGTTTCTTCGACTACATGAACATCGTAAAAGAAAAGAAAGTTAAACTCGTGGCCCACAAGTTGACGGGCAGAGCTTCAGATTGGTGGGAACAACTTCAACTCGAGCGGATGAGACAGATGAAGGCGCCAATCCGCACATGGTCGCGAATGAAGAAGTTATTGTGCATGCAATTCCTCCCTCGAGATTACGATCAGGTATTATTTCAACAAAACCAAAGTTATTATCAAGATAGTCGATCAATAAAAGGTTATGCAGAAAAATCTTATTATTGGTCCGAGAGAAACGACTTCATCAAAACGGAGTTGCAACAGACCACAAGATTCATTAGTGGCAAACATGTGACCTCTATAGGAATGGAAAACCAACCCAAGACTTCTAAAGTGGAGGGACAATATCTTACAACTGAACAAGCTTTTGTTAAACAATCTGAGGAAACAAGACATATATATCCATTAGTTGAAAAGAAAGAATATATGGAGCCTGTGAATATCCCAAAAGATTTGAAGCCAATGTTGCAGGAGTTCAAGGAGATTGTGCTCAATAAACCCCCTAATAAGTTGCCTCCCATACAAGATATACAAAATCACATTGATCCTATCTCAGGGGCAAGTCCACCTAATTGCCCACATTATCAGAAAAAATATGAGATCTTAACGACAGATGTAAATGAACTGATTAATATTAGTCAAGTCAAGGAAAGCATGAGTACATGTATTGTGTCAGATGTGAAGGAACTGATCAATATTAGTCAAGTCAAGAAAAGCATGAGTACATGTATTATGTCAACTCAAGAGCTTAAGGCCAAGTACCAAAAAAGGGCTAATGAATATCGGCGTCAGAAGTTATCTCAGACTCATGTGCCAAGTCTCTTGCGTAACTCGAGTACGAGTTTTTTTCAAGTGGAGGAGTCTGATGTAGAACGTGTCACAGAGATATTCCTAGCATGGTTGAGCCAAAAGGAGGTGAACCATAAATTGACCATAACTTTTGATCCGGGTATCATTACGGGGCATACAACCTATCAATCTTTACTGAAACGGGCCATCTGAGGTGAACCGACCCATAAGGTGGGTCGCGTCTGTCCGTTTCGTCAGAAAACGTGCGCTTTCAGCTCAAAAACGAATTTTTAGGAAAATTTTACTATTTTTAGTAATTTCGAATTTTTAATATTTTTTAGAGTTTTAGATTTTATTTCCTTTTAGAAATAAGTTTTAGTTATACTAGGACTCTTCTAGAGAAAGTTTATTTGCAAATTTTATTTTTAGAAATTAGGCCTTAGAAGAGTTTTATTAGAATTAAGATTTTTATTAGATTTAGAATTTTGCTATTTTTGGTAATTACGAATTTTAGTTTATTTATTTTTCTATATTAATGGTGTAAGGAGACACATTAGGGATAATCACTTATTCATTAATCTATTTCGAATTTATTTATATTTTCTGCTCTCTTTTCTCGTGGATTCGAGAAAGTCTCTGTGAGGAGTCCAGAGAAGTTCCGTGGATTCGGAATAGTTATCCTCTTGAGGAAGACGGTGCTCGACCTCACGTCCTCCCTTGCGTCAGATGTAGAATATTTTTTTATGATGAGAGGAGAGGATACTAGGATGGGACTTGGGTGGTTGGAAGATTGTAAAAAATATGGGGATGACATGTCATTTTTAAGCCTAATATCCTAAATGATGTAAACATGGAAAATTCATATAAAAGGAATCATTGAGTATTAAAAAATCACCTGTTGGAGAAGAGAAAATCTTACAACACTTTTAGTGATGGTTTTCAGCCATGACAAGCAATCTCACCCCTCTTGCAATAGTGGGAGGGCAACGACTATGTGTACAAAAGAGAGGACAGTCGACAGACGATGAGCCGTTGCTTTTTGGAACCAATAAAAGAGACTTATTGGATGGATGTCCAGGGAGAAATATCATTATATCTGATAAATGAGATCTATCACTAGGAATGGAGGTCGTCAGTGAGCTGATAGCGACAGCAAAGGTTGATCTCGTCAGATTTGGTGGAGCATGCTAAAAATGGCCAGCAGTGATGGGTTAGGTTCGCAGCAGCGGTGAGAAGATTCTAGATGTAGCAGATGTGGGTGGACAAGTAGCATGGTTGCTATATTCCAATAGCAGCAGGTGGGTAGCTGATATAGACCGTGGTGTAGAGCTCTCACAAAATCGAATGTGAATTCAATCATTTGTATTGTCGTGTATGATGAATAACAGAGATGGGAGATGAATTTAGTGCGATGGAGACAAATTCAAGAGTGAGGTTTTAACATATGGGTGTAGGCGGAGACGAGCTAGGGTGTAGAGGTGCAAGGTGGCTGTAGCAGGTTGCAACTGAGAAGATGGTGCTTATGATGTTGGTATTGTCATAAGGTGGGTTCCAAATCCATCTCATATTTAGGGCTTGTTTGGTCTATGGTATTAAATGGTACGGGATCCTATTAGATAGGATTAACACCATTATTGCACGATGATTGCATGTCTGGAAATACCATGGTATTTTAGGCATCCAATCCCATGTTTGGGATAAAATTCTTGATATGGGAAAACCATTGGATTAAGCAAAACTCCGTTTGGTTGACCATGGAATTGTAATTAATGAACCAAATTTACAATGGATTTCAGTCCCTTACACTTGTGTATAACTAGAATGTCATGTGTAAAGGCGTATATGATGAATGGCATGGAGAAAATACATGCATCAATGTGGGCCCCACATGTGTAGTGGATTTCAAAGTCCATTGAAAATTCTACATGGGAACAAATGCAATTCTATCCCACCTAATCCCAACCCTTCCTGTCCTCCCTAAACGCCGGATAGAATTTGCACGAGACCAAATGCAATTCCATCCCACCTAATCCTATCTAAGCCCACGTACAAAACATGCTCCTTAGATTTTGGAGATGGAATGATATGGACACCGTATGAATAGTGTATGAATAGTGACGATCAAAGGCTTGAATTGGAACTCTAGTATTATGACGTAAATGGGAGATGATGTACTAGAATTGTAAAAGGAATCTCTAAAAACAATGGCAGTGGTGCGCTGAAAAATGTAAAAGTTGCATCTTCGATTAAGTCAGAGACAAAAAAATAAAATAAAAAATCAAGTACTCTGATACAATGTTAAAAAAAAAAAAGAATTGAAAGAGAAATATTTGATTTTTCCTTGCGTTTAATCAAGATGACTTATGAATAGATACAAGAAGAAATTTCCATGAAAGGGAAATTACAATCAATTACAATCTAATCACACCTTAATAAAATCTAATAAAAAGAAAGATTACAATCAATTATAATTTAATTATATCTTAATTAAACTAATACAAAGAAAAATATATAGGGAAAATTCTGAAAATATAATCTTTCCAAATTTTTGGAATCGAAATCACAATTACATTGAAATTAAAAGTGATTTGAAATATTTAATTATGTTTAACAACTTGTAATTGGAAGCCTGTTCAAAAATTATGTTTAGCATACCAAATTTTGTATAAAAAGCGAATCTTGTAATATATTCACGGGACACAAAATTTGGTAAAGTAAATTTCATTTAAGCCCCAAAATGGGATACATATATGACATTTTAGATAATGATTGTAATAAGCCTATTAACATACATACATTGGATAAAATGAAATAATTCTGAGCATTAAGTTGGTCATAAAAGTGAGCTCACTAATTTTATAGTTGAAGTAAAATTCAATGCTTTCTGATCATTAAACATGGCATATATACATGTATCTCAAATTAAATTATTCAAGTAATGGGCTCCACTATAGAATCAACATGATCTAAAATTACAATGGAAAGAAATTAGCAAGTGATGGTGTAATGGTCCATGATTTGCATGGTTCTTAGGGTGGCTAGAGGGATTACCAGCCATTTTACAAAAACATCATTGCAGACAATCCAACAATCCAACTTGTGATATACAAATGGTTGGTTTAGAAAAAACAATAATATTGAAAATAGTCCTCAGAGAATACCATGAAGTCATAAATCGGATTAGACTAAGATCATTCAATGAGTGCAATCTCCTAATTACCGCAAATCAATGGTGGGACCCAACTAAAGAACGGTCTGGATCAGCGGCACTGCGACGCGCGCGCCAAATTGAGTATGCATACAAAATTTAAAGGGAAAAATCTCAAGATTTGAAAAACTTAGAGCTAGCTATGGAGGAAGATGTGATGGTGGAGCCGCATCCGAAGTTCTTGGAGTAGGCATATATGATCTTTCCTGACTAATTTTCATCTACCTTGAATTGGAGTTTAATGACGTGGTTGTAGGTAGGAGCCTTCATGAGGCCCATCCCCATGATCGGATCATTCTTGTTAAAGGATTCGACATTCTTGGGGTTGTTGCCACCCACTTGTGGTAGAGGTGGGTGAGAAATAAGGACATAAAGTAATTGGATTTTGATGTCCCAACCTGAAAGCTAGCTAGAGTGGGGAAGAAGATGCATGTGGGTGGATTGAGAGAGTGTGTGAGAATAGTCTTTTAAAGTGAGAGAAGTTGCAACACACTTTTTTTTTTTTTTTTTCAACGTTGTTAGGTATTTAATGTAAATTTGGTTCGGAGTCTTATTCTTTTATTGAAATTTTAAAAATAACTCTTTTAAATACACATTGTCAAAAACACTCATTTAGTTCATTTTTTCTTATTTCATTTCAACATACATGGTAAAACAACCGTACGAAGTATTTACTAAATTGACTCAATTGGGTGGGGTAGACTTGGGCTCAGGACAAGTGTTGAGATGTGAGCCATTGGTTTGAGTCTTGAGCTTTAGGCCCTGTTTGGGCAACAGGATTAGAAGGGATTAGGTGGGATTGGATTCGTCTGGTTCCATGCCAATTCCACTCCATGTTTGGCAAAGCTTGGAATTAGATCGGATGGAATTACATTGGGTCCTGTGCCAATTTCACTCAATGCTAGCAAGTTGTGTAGGTCCCACCCTGATGTGTGGGCTATATCCACACCGTCCACCCATTTTTTGAGATTATTTTAGAGCATGGGCCAAAAATCAGGTAATTCTAAAGCTCAAGTGGACCCACCACCGAAAGCAATGGGGATTGAATACTTACCGTTGAAAACTTCTTTGGGGCCACATAAGTTTTGGATCTACCTCATTTTTCGGCCAATACCATAAAATGAGGTTACAAAACAAATGAACGGTTTAGATATAATACATGTGTTATTGTGGTAATTTCAAATGATGGTGGGTATAACCATTCAATGTACCACCGTATTACCAACAAAAGCAGAGCATTAATCTAATCCCGTGGAATCAGGGGACAATCCCTGCCATGGGTAATAATGATGTTTTTTTTAATACAATCCCACCTAATCTCTTCTAATCCAGTTGCCCAAACAGGCCTTTAATACACAAAGTGATGATCACATACGTCCTGACATTCGAGCTTTGTGGGCCTCCATGATGAGTTAATTCCATCCAAATCGTCTTTTAGATTAGACTTAGATTTTCAACTTAGGTGGGCCAAAGCCAATTACGAACAATTGGGGACAACCGGATGGAGGATGTCCACCGTAGAAACTTCCACATGAAATGTTTCATCCCATACATATTCCATCAAATCAATCATCAGGTGCACCCCACCAAGAAAAAAGGCACATGCAAAACTCAGTACATTCCAAAAATCAGGTGGGCCAAAGCACCTGAATACATACAATGTGATCGTACATGGCTCCTTGTGGTGCACCCCATCTGAGTTTTGGATCAAGACATTTCATAGGATGTATGGTGAAAAATGAATTCTTTCTCCATAGACATTATTGGTGGGCCCCACCGGGCTTGAACATATGATAATTATTGTACATTTGGACGTGTGTGATCATTCACCATCAAATAACTGAAATGGGCCTTGTGGGGTATTCAAGAAAGAGAAAGTTACGACTATACGACCCCTGTATGGCCCATTTAAGAGACCAATACCACTTCATTTTACCTTGCAAGAATAAGCCCCAGCTGTACGGACGCCTTCTCAAAAGTTGAAAATGCCCCTACTTTTTCCTTCAACCGGATCGGCCGCTGCTCGAAGACGAGCGCTGACGCTCCTCCAACTCCGAGCTGTACGAACGGTTCAAAGATATCAACGTTACGTGGGCCCCACAGTTATGTATTTATTATATCCACAACGTTCATCCATATTTCGAGATCATTTCGGAGCATTATAAAAAAAAAAAAAAAAAAAAAAATCATATCCAAAGATCAACTAGACCACACCATAAAGAGCCATGGAAAATTGATTTTCACCGTTGAAACTTTTGTAAGGCCCACCATAACATTTATTTTCCATCCAATCTATTCATGAGGTCACAAAGACCTGGATGGAGAGGAAAAACAAATTTCATAATGATCCAAAACTTCTGTAACCATAAAAGGGTTTCAATGGTAGACGTTCAATTCCCCACTGCCTTTTAAAGTGTGGTCCACTTGATAGTTAGATCTGTCTTATTTTCCATCTCAAGCCTTAATATGAGCTCACCAAATAGATGTACGGTTTGGATATAACATAGACCTCAAGATGGGACCCAAAAAATAACAAAGATTTGACGTTAAAAAAAAAAAAAAGATTTTTATTTTATTAGATACAGAGATTTTATGTGATTAGATACAGAGATTTGGCTACGGATTATAATCGTGGCCATGCTTACCAAAATCTGTAGCTAAAGGGGCCTGTCCGGGGGGCCATACCTACCAAAATCTATAGCTAAAGGGTGATGACCCCTATAGCTACGGATTATAATCGTAGCCATAACCGTAGTCTGTGCCAATTTATGATTTTTTTTAAATTTTAATTTTAATTTTTTTTTTTAAATTCTTTTACATGGAGAACTTCATTTTATCTACAATTTTCTCTAATACATATTTATATAAATATGCATATATAAGCATATAAAATTTTTTTTCTCTTTTTTCATTTCTTTCTTTATTCATTTAACAAGAATATCTTCTAAACTAAAATTAGTTACTTAATGTACTGTGAGACCCGACCTGAGTTCTCATGTGTGCATGTGTGTGCATAAGTGTGCATTTCATTCATTTTGGTCCCGCGGTCCTACCAGTCGAATCCCGGTGACTCGCGACCCTTGGATTATGTTGTGGTCATCCTTAAGTTTGGTCACATAGACCCGACTCAGATTGACCCGAGACCCATGCCATCTTGTCCGTATCGGCGCCGCGATTCTAACGCCGCGATTCTAACGCCGCGTCTCATGCATTAATCCGACGTGTACATCTCAAGTTATGAGCATTTCATCATGTGGCCCACTTTTTGTACAAATGCATGTGGACCTCACTCCTATTGGCACAATTTCCTATGCACACCACACACACTACACAATTTCTATGGAATAGACACTACCCACCCCACACACACCACCCAAAAGCCTACTCTACCCTACAACCTTGTTTTCTCCTCTCATAGGTAATTATTTCTTTTCTTACAAACAAATAATTTCTCTCTCTCTCTCTCTCTCTCTATCTCCTTATCTCTCTCCCTCCTCATTCTCTCCATGGCCAGCAATTCCTCCATTTTCTCCAGCCCCTTCTCCCTAAAATACCTCCTCATCTACCCCTTCTCACTTGATCTTAGTCATTGATCCATGTTGCTTGGAGCCTCTAGATGATGGTGATGTAAGTTTCAACGTTGATCTAGGTGGGTGCTCTTAGATCCTTCTTCATTTCTTTCTTAGGAGCTTGTGGGACCCATCAAGTGGTGATGGAGGTCCCTCATGTCTCCATGGTTGAGGCCAATGGCCCTTTTTCCTTGCATGCATGATCCATGGATGGAGCCATTCTCCATGGACCCCATCATAGCATTTTCCTTTGATGCATGTCATTTTTCTCTCTTATGGCTGGATTATTTTTATTTTCCATTATTCTATTCTTGATTTCCTGATGTGTGTGGCCCACTTAGTGGCCTCGAAATATCCAAACCATCCAAGCAAAGTGGATGCCCATGGCTATCCATTCCTTGGACATTGGCACTCTATTTGCTCCATTTTGGGCACATGCAATGGGTTTTATGGAGGGGGTATGGTCTGGATGTTTGTTGGGCCCACTAGGGTGGTCCATACCACAATTTCCATGGATTGATTTTCTCTTTTTATAGTGATTATAATTATTTTAAATTCAGTATTATGTTGCTGTCCAAAAGCCATCTGGACAGATTTTTGAGCTGTCTTGAGCTCAGTTTTGTGGATGATTGGTGGGGTGTTTGGTCCCATTTGATATATACCTCTTAAAGGTGGGGATCTCACCTAGATGTTCCCCAAATTTCACCCTCATCTGTCCCTGTTTGATCACCCAAAAGAGTGGGCCAAGGAGGGTGGATAGTCCAGATTTTCTGGACTGTCTAGCAACTGTGCTTGTTGTACAAACATAATTATCAGTCTATATCTGAAATGGTGGGCCACCCTTGTGGACCCCACCATGTTGTATACTTGTGTAGGGATGTTGGTCCTACATTTTCTTAAAATTTGGCAGACCTGGGTCCACTCTAATGGGGTGCACAAATCAGGGGCAGCAGCATTGTTTCAGCAGCAGAATTTTTTTTGAAATACCTTGTTGTCCATAAATTGTAGGAGTTAAATAAAATACTTTTACTATCCCAAAAATTCTAAAATTTTTCAAAGAGGTGTCCCACCTATGGTGGGGCCTACCTGAAAAATTTTAGGGCCAATGGACACCATTTGGGCATCCAAATGGGTGGGCCAATATAGTGGGCTGCCAGAAATTTCTGCTATGCAGTCCAGCAGCATAGTTTCATAAAAATAAATTTTAAAAAAATATTTTCTGTAAAGGTAGGCCATATTTCTAGGTCCCACCTTGTTGTGGGCTTGATGAGGGACCTTGGGTCCAAATTTCAAGAATTTTGGAGGCCCAGAACCCACCCATTTGATGGCCCAAATTCAGGACAGTTATATTCCAGCAGTATTTCACCCTATACAGATTGTATTCTTTAAATTAATTAAAATACTTCTGAGCATCCAAAAATTATGAAAATTTACAGGGAGGTAGTAAACTCATGGTAGAACCTACCTACCAAATTTCAGGTCTAATGGACCTATGTACATACCGTGGCAAGGCCCGGACTGGCCCACTATGTTGGGAGGTCCAGGCCAGTCCGATTTTCTGGACAGCTTGTTTTATTCAAATTAATTAAATTATTTCTAGATGTCCAAAAATTCTAAAATTTTGTGGGGTTGTGGTCCACCTATGGAAGGACAATCCTGCAAATTCTTAGGGCCATCAGGCCCCTGGACTGACCGTGGTATGGCCTGTAAGTTGGGTCAGTTTTGGGCCAAATACCCAGGCCCAAATGACTAACCACCATGGCATGCCCCTACCTTGGGCTACTGGGCCTGCATTCTAACGGCATGGCCCACTTGAAGTAAGTGTTGTATATCCCCCTTCTTATCTGGTGGGACCCACTGTAATATGTGTGGGTCACCATAGATCAGTAACCCATTTAAATTAAATAAATTTCTGGACTTCAGCAGGCCCAGGAAGTGGGTGGGCTGGAATTCCAGTAAGGGCCCAAATTTACTGCATAGTTGAACTTTTGGAGCCGTGGCGGCCCACCATATTTAAGGGAGTGTTACATACACTCTTTTTTCCCCTTTCCTTAGACATTTTGGGCTTAATGAGTGCCCTCTTGAGGCCCACCTTTGTGGTGGTTTTGTGGGCTAGCCTTAACCAGAATTTTTGATAGTTTTGTAGGCTCAATGGGCTAGGAACTTCTTTCTTAAGCCCAAGTTTGTACAAGGGCTGACCTTATTGATTTACGGGCCCAATGGGCTGTCTACAAGTTGATCATGTGCATTTATTAGCCTTAATGCCCTCATAAAATGCTTAATTGTGGGCTGACTTGCAAGGCCCACATAAATGTATATTGTGGAGGGACTTGTTAAGTCTTTGGGCTGATGTGGCAAGGCCCACACTGTCAGTATAGGCCTTGCCCATGTGTATTCTTGGGTTTACGGGTTGCCTTCAAGTCCACCATAATGTATGAATTGGATGGCTTTTGTTTGGGCCATTTCTTTTGGGCCCATTATGTGATATATTATATGCATGTTTCTGTTAGCAAGTAGGCCTTGTGGACTCAGTTCTTTTGGATAGGCCCATTGATCTTGGGCCTATAGTCTCCTATCTATTGTGATGGGCTTAGGGGCAATAATACACAAGAAGTTGGGCCCTTGGCTGCCCACTAAACTGACCCTGTACTTGGGCCAAAAGTGAGGCCCAACTCACTTGTGTTAAATATGAAACTTGCCCATGTAAATGAATTACTGGGCTGCCCATGAAGCTCACCACAATATGTGGAATTATGACCTCTATGGTTGGGCCCAAACCTTTCTTAAGGGCCCACCATGCTACCTAAGTGTTGGGCTTTGAGTATAAGCCCACTAGGCCATGGATTTGCCTTAGGCCTTGGGCCTTAGTTCATGTTCGAGTAGTGGCGGGCTACCTCTTGGAAACCAGTTGAGGTTGGATGTCCTCCTGGGTGATCCTAAGGTAGGCCCATAGGTTTCTCTATGGATGGTTAAAGGCCCACCATAGACCCTAGGCCATTTGTTTAAGGCTCAATGTGTATGTATGTGGAACCTACCTTAATGCATGATCAGTCTAGGCCGTTCAAGCCTTAGATCACTTGATTATGGAAGCACTCTCTGCCTTGGGTTGCTGCTGGACTCACAACCCAGTAACAGGCCCACTTGATCTTTTCATGATTTATACACACTCTCCATCTGGTGGGTCCCCCAGTGAGTATAGTTGGCCTTCATGAGATTATTCTCATATAGTTAAGTAATTTCCGGACCTTAGCAGACCCAGGAAGTCAAACGGGCCAAAAGTTTATCAAAGGACCTTAAATGTACATTGTTATAGTTGAGACTTTAGTTGGACATGGGACCCATCATATTAAGAACTTGTGTGCGTGTTGCATGCTTATGTTTTCTTATAATCTTTGGGCTTAATAAATGCATTTTTGGGTCACCTTTAGTGATCACATGAGGACCCCATCTTAGATCAGATTTTTAGGACATCCCTTAGGCCTAGAGTGGGCTAGGATGTCCCAGCTTAGCCCAACCATATGTTAGGCCAGCTTCCACCCTTTTGATGGACTTGTGGGATAAGATAGGGATAGTATTGGGCCCTTAGTTGTTCACTTAAATTGCTAGTTATTGGGCTGATGTAGTTGGGCCCATTTCATCATCCAAACTTAAACTTATTTTTGGGCCGTATATTGTGTATGCAAGCTGTCCACCAAGTTCAACTTAATGCATGGATTCTATGGCCATTGGGAATTGAGCCTTGGGCCTTAATTTCTCTCTTGGGGCCCATGTTGTTAAAAGTGGTATTGTATCTTTTTATGGCCTATTATGAGGAATGTATGTATGTGGTTACCTGTGTTCTTATCTTGAGTGTAGGGCCTTGGGCCTTGTATCCATATAGTTCGTGGTTGAGATGCTTCTTGGGGAATGGTGGTTAAATGTCCCCATTATGGACCCCTCTAGGCCCGATTGTATCTAAATGTGATTAGATACTCATCTTAGACTCTTGTTAGGCTCATTTCCACATTACTTAGACCCGTAGCTTGTATACTTAGTTCATGGGCTACCCCAGGTAAATGGGCCCCCACTAGAAGTTGGATTCCTTAAGGATATTGTCAAGTACCTGGTCTTGGTTCCTTCTTGGATCGGAGGAATGTAATATACATTGTGTATCGCCCTATAGTGTGATTAAATTCATCCTCATGACCATGTGCATCATTGTATGCTTGGTTGACACTGTGTGTGTGGTCATATTGGGCATTGCATGATACCTTCCCCGAGGGACGTAGTATCCCCTCTTGAGCACGTTGGATGCTTGGGATTGATGCATGGTTGATTGTATGATTCATGCATCTGACATTGCATAGCATATGAGCATTATCGCCCTTGCTTCATCAGGGTTATAGCCTCCACAGATACATCGTGGATGGCCATGTTTGGACACCGAAAATGTTACTTGAGCATACCGGGTGCATAGGATGCCCATGGGTGAAATTCTCAAAACTTCCGTGGTACTAGGATCTGCTCCAACGGCGTGACCGGGTGGTATATATGAGCGCATGAGGGCCTTATACCATTAGGCCGCGACTCCCACTGTCGTGTAGTCGGTTGGATAGGGGTGTGGCCTTACTTGCCTGATGTAAGGGGGCATTGCTAGGCTGAGTCTGACCAGCTCGTGAATGGGTCCACTACCTTCAAGCCTTGTTGGTGATTGGTTGTCCGCAGGCAGGGTAGTGAGGTCTCTTACGCTCGTTTGACTGTACGGGGTCTGTAGAGCGGTAGTCATTCAGCAATGTAATGGACCCCAGTGATTTCCTTATGATGGAAATGTATTTGATATGTGGATTGGATATGAGCACTAACATTACTTCGCATTGCATTTGCATCGGTTGTGTAAGCCTCATATTGCATTACAGTACTCATTGCATTACAGTTGCTCATTGCATTACGCATTACTCATGGCATTACTGGCATTACTCATTGCATTACAAGTACTCATTGCATTATATAGCCTTGGTATGGCTTCTCGCATTATCGTCTTTGCCTTGGTATAGTTTCTTGCATTCATGATAGCCTTGGTAAGGCTAGTGGTATTGGTATTGATCATGACTCCCTCTCGCATTCTCTATCTTCTTCGAGCACTATTATCACCCACTTTCACCACCCTCTAAGCTTTCTATAAGCTTATGCACGATTGATGCGTGCGGGAGATCCCTGGCGGTGTCGTATGACAAAGCGTGGAGTAGAGTTGAGCTTGAGGACTCCAGTGTTGCTGACTCTTTTCTCTCTTTTCCCATTATCTTATGTATGTCCTTTTGGACCTGATGTAAGCTTATAAAAGTTCAAATTCTTAGTGAATTTTGTGATATGTATCCTTTGTTACTTTCAGATGTACTTGCTGTGATCTTGGGTATGCTCGTATTGGTAATGATTATACTGTTATGAAAATCCTCCTTGTAGGATCCCAGGATCGGAACCTGCCTCAGGAGCCGAGAATGGGGTACTACGGAGGCTGTTGCGGCTAGAACCGGCCATCGGGTTCCTTGTGAGTCCGGTAATCGAGTCTGGGGCGTGACATGTACCCTATACGATTTTGGGGTAGGAGAAACTACTTTAACCAACCAACCTGGTTATTTTCCAAGATTCTATTAGGTCGATGGTCGAAAATCCATTTCATTCACTTAGCTGTCAATGTCATTCATTTCATTTACTTCCGTGTTATTTCACAGTCATTTTAGTGCATTTCACGGTCATGCCCCTTCACTTCACAGTCATTTCTGCACATTTCACGGTCCAATCGTCTCACTTCATGGTCATTTCCATGCATATCACGGTCATTCCCGCCTATTCCGTGTTGATTCACGGTCATTTCGACGCATTTCACGATCACGCCCCTTCACTTCACGGCCGCGCATTTCACGGTCAATTCGCTTCACTTCATGGTCATTTCCATACATTTCACAGTCATTCTCGCCTATTCTGTATTGATTCACGATCATTTCACGGTCATGCCCCTTCACTTCACGGTCATTTTCGCGCATTTCACGGTCCAATCACTACACTTCACAGTGAAATTGTAACTCCCCGGAAAATCGGGGGTCGTGCATAGACTCGACTCTCGAATTCCCGAGTGTCACTTATCATGCATTTATGGTTTTTATGATTAATCAAATTTAAATGCGTAGCCTGGAATTTCTTGGAGCATGAAACACAACCACAACTAGTCTACTGAAATGAAGAGATCAATATATACAGGTCCAAAAAAAAAAGAATAAACGGGTCGCATAAGGCGTTACTCAACAAAATCACAACAACATCATGTCCACAAGAGTAGAGCTGAGTCCGCTCGTCCTCCTCCTCGAGGCCCGCATCGCCCAGCTCCACGAATTCTGCATCACCTGCATCTATGAGCGAATCTGGTTGGTGTTTTAAAACACCGTCCTAGAGTGGGAGTGAGTGATCAACTCAGTGTGAACTATTAGTCTCAAGTTGTCACAAACATCAGTTATATTACGGATTTAATGAAAAACAATCATTCACAGTCACTAAACTAATCTTATTAATGTGCATGCATGATGGATGAAATGATGCATGCCCCGCCACAACTCTCCCTCAAGCGACTCCATCTTACGATCGCATATGACAACACTCCTCGAGAGCGACCTCGACTGCCGAGTCGCCACCCTAACTAATGCGATACAATGATAAGTTAGCCAAGTTCTTAGTTAATTCCGTTCATCCAGCAGGTTTGGGAAACTGATTCACCCCACGTATCAATGCCCTCAACTAGTTGCGGTGCCGAGACCCCTCAATGCGTGAGGTCAGGGCACCGCGATCCGTGATCCCGTCGGGTTCCTCATCCCCGACTCCAGGCACATGAGGAGTGCCAAAAGGAAGGGATCGCTTGCGGTCACTACGGGGAGGCGCGGTACCCCAGCGTAGGCCGACAGCTCGGACACAGTGTCCCATTCCACCATGCCTGGCTCACGAGGCTGTGGACCAGTTACAAGTGATTATCAACGGGCTACAATGGTTGTAGGGTGGTTCAGGTTCTATACATATGTGAACACACAGGGTTAACAAACAGGATTTGTCAGTAAGTAGACTAAACCGCACGAGTCAGGCGAGAACGAGATGAACGACATCGAGTGCTAGACCCATCCAGTCGAACTGCTGCTGCCCATACGCACTCGTCCGACTTGCGTGGTTAGTCTTAGAGAGGAAGCTAGGCACTTCTAACATTTCAAGGGATCAACCACACACAAGAGTCAAGATTACTATGCACTATGAAGTAACTCATTGTGGAAAACAATCACAAACAAGAACATGAAGTCATCATAAGCCAAAATAACATATGAGGGACAAGATCAACATCAACAAGAGTTAAGCATGTAAATCCATGTAGTTTCAACAAACACCCATTCCTAAATTCCTCTAGATTTTTCAATACCACAACCAAGCAACCAAAATCATTAGACCCATACTATAAATGGTGTTAGGCCACCTAAGATCAATAGTCCGCACCTAGGATTGTTGGAGGCTTGGGAAAAATGTCCTACGAAAGAGGGCTTTGCGGTAGATCGGCCGGAATCCCTAAAACAACTTCACATGTTAGATTTACAAGCAAAACCCCCTCCTTACAAGGGTTTGCAAAGAAAAAGAGGGTTGGATCTTACCTAAATAATCCATGAGATGAAGAGGGCGATTTTCGAATGAGTTTTCCCTTGGAGAAGGTATAGGGAGAGGAGAGATTGATTCCCTTGGGCCCCACCTTGATTTAGGGTCCACCTTGTCTTCTTCCCTCTCTCTTCCTTTCTTCTATCTCTCTTTTCTCTCTTCTCTCTTTCTCTTTTCTAGGGCAAAATTCGTATGGGGAGAGGGGTGCCCAAATGAGGCCCTTTTTATAATTCCATATTTGGTGCAAAAGGCCCCAAGCTTTCACAATTTCCTAAACTAGACTTATGTGACTCCCTATTGGTGTTGGGGTGGCCCTAACACCCCTCTGGCCACCAAATTTGGCATATAGTTGCCTTATGGCCTGTCTAGGGTCCATGTAAAAATTTAGGGCGAACGGATGAGCGGATATATGATCTGAGCAAGCATTTCTGACCTTTAAGTGGCCCTTCGGGGGCCATTTTGATTGATGGGGCATTTCTGGTGGCCCTCTGTCCATGAAATTTATAGGGTTAGTGCTTCATGGCCTGATGAAGGGCCTTGCAAAATTTGGGAACAAACGGATGCGGGTTTGGTCGTACGGGTCCGATTTGCGATCAACGGTCACCGTGCCACGATCGGGTCCCAGATTTGATGGACGGGTGTAGAAAAATATATTAAATCACTACCGTAAATTTGGAAGAAATCCGACGGCTGGAAGGACCGGAGTCTCAGTTTCTTTTGTCTGTACCAGATTTTAATCTGGCATTGGTGGGGCGCATTGGACAAGCGCCAGATGGTACTTTTGGGTGTTCACTGGGTCCACAGTCCGTGATGGACCACAAGCCCAGTGAGATCTATGATTTTCTAAAGTTTTAGATTTTTCTGACCCTTCTCGGTCGCTAGGTGGCCCACTCGGGCTGTTGTTAAGTGTAAACGGGCCATCTGGCTTGGCGGCCCACACTTGGTCCCATCATAACTAGACTGGTCCACCCCATTATAAATTAACATTGAGTAATAATGGTCATTAAGTGATTTTATAAGTTATTTAAAAAGAAATTTTAAGGATTTTTGGAAATCCAAAACAGTGAAAATCCAGGATGTTACAATCTACCCCCCTTAAAAACAATTTCGTCCCCGAAATTGCCTAAGGGTAATAAATAAAGATATTATCATTTTGTTTGCCTAAGTTTTATTGATTTGAGGTTTATATGTATGGTAGGGTACATACTAACTGTACTAGTCTTCCTTGTTATATTCTACCCCCCTTAAAAGTTTTCACATTTGAGGTTTGAAAACAAATGTCAAAATCACTATTATCGTATTAAGTGGTTGTTGGTAAAGTTTACCTAATGGTGGTATATTTTACTCTTTTATGATTGGGCTAATACGGAAAGACAGTTGTGGCAGGCTTTGATCACATACGTCGATCATCTGTCTGACCAGGGCAGAAAGATCGTTGTATTCCTTCTTAGTCCTGGTAGATCCTAGTCTTCTGCTCGGTCAAAGTAGTGAGTCCATTGGTAGTCGCCCAGGATTGAGAATTAGGTCAAGCCGCGAATACTTCGCAAAAGTATGGTTTCGTAATTCCGTAGTTCGATTATTCTTAATATTTAGAAGATATCAAAATTTATTTAAAAGTTCGAGTTTCTCGTTTATAATATTTTAGTGGGTGGTGAGTCTCCCGCGATGCCTATGGTCAAACAACTATCCTAGAAAGGTTTCTAGGAACTTAAGGTTCCCCTCGACAATACCATTTTGATCTTATGGTTAGTGAGTTATGGGCAAATCACGCTTTGGTTTCATAAATTTTAATAGAGAAGGAAGAATCGAAAGTTTTAAGGTATTCTGGTGGTTTAGAGTGCTAATAACGTTAAGATGGATGCAGGAAGGCAGAGATGAAGGATATTATCTTCTCGATGTTGTTTAAACCTTGAGTCCATAAGAGAATAGGAAAACTCAATATATTTTACTATAGTCCACCCCTAACATGAGCTTACAGAGCGTTAAACTATGAAACTCAATCCTACTTACGGGTATAACTTAAACAAAAAAAAAATATGTAATCAATTTAATCATGGGATGATTCGTAACACGATTATAAATAATTCCTAAATAGACACCCAATGTTAAACTTTAATATGAACAGACATGACTAGTCCATTAGCAACCACACATGCAAGCATTCACAAAGTGACAAGAGAATTTCAATCCATACATTCACGTTAAATTCCAAATTACCATTGGCATAGCCAGTTATATCCTACAGTATGGATTTACATGTATTACTAGATACTCTAAACATAAGGAAAAAAAGCAGACAAATCAAGCAAGAGTTTTAACCGTCTTCAATACATGGTAGTAGTTTTAACTAACTCCAAACAACTACTAATTTCCATAAAGTTAAGCTATTATTCTTCTGGGTCGGACGAGGATGGGGGTGTTTCTTCCCCTTGAGGGAAAGGATCACCAGAATGGCGAAGAAAGAGGCAACGGTTGCCAAGAACGCCATTTTCTTTGGCTAGGATGGATTTAGTGAATGGGTTTAGGAGGGGTATGAAGAAGAAATAGGCTTGAAGAATGGGGTTGTAGCTTGGATTATAGGAATGGCCTTGTGGATGGATGGAGAGAATGGGGTTGTGAAAAATGGTTTCGATATTGGGTTTAGGAATGGGTTTAGGAGTTGAGAGGGAGAGGGTTTTGGTGAAGGAAAAATATGGTAGATTTGAGAGAAGTATGGAATGATTTGAAAGAAAATGGAGTTTGAGATAGGTTTTAGGAGTGAAAGGGTGAAAGTAATGGAGAGGGATGGGTTAGGGAGGTAAGAGATGTGAAAGGAATGAAGATGGTTTTGAAGAGGATGATGTGTTGAGGTTTAGAGAAAGAGGTGGGCTTTTCTCTAAAGATTTGGGAGAATGAAGGATGGTGAAGTGAGAGTGAAAGAGTGGATGGGTTTAAGGAAAATGGATTTGAGAATGGGATTGAGAAATGTGGGTTGGATATGAATTTGAAATGGGGTTTGAAGTTTGGGTTTTAGGATGGGTGTTGGGAATGTATTTTGAAATGGGTTTGACAATGGGTTTGGAGAAAATGAAGAGGAATGGGTAAAGGTTGGTTTTCATGAATGGGTTTAAGAAAGAAAGTTGAGAATGGGATAAAAATAGATGTTGGGAGTGGGTTTCTTTAGAGGTTTTGGGAGCGTTCATAGTGAAACGAGAAAGAATAAATAACTGAAAGTTCTAGGATATTTCATAGGTTTGAAGGGATGGTGACCCACCATGACATGTAAGAATCATCCAACTCGTCCATTAGATGCACCCGGTTGTTAGTCCTAGATCCTAATATTTAGCCTAATCTATCACATGTTTTAGAAATAAATAAATACATGAAAACTCGACTCAATGTCTAGTTGGGTTGGGTTGACTCGAGGCCTATGACTAGTCTTACTCAACTCTATTCAAATATAGTTGAAGTAATACTATTTATAATTTTCAAAAAAAAAAAATACATATATATATATCAATAAAATATAAAAATAATGCAAGGACATGCAAGTGCATGTGCATGTTAATTGGCTGTTGATGGTGTTTCTACCTCTATTAGAAGTCATGGATTCAAAACCCAAGCCAACATGACCACGTAAGTAGTTGATTGGATGTGTCATGCCAAGTCAGGGCTGAGTTGGGCTCACAGACGAGTTTGATGGTGACTCGGCTCAAAAAGTATGTGTTGGGATTTTAGGAAAGTCATAAACCCAAAAACTAATAATGATAATAATAAAAGACCGAAGGAAAAGGAGAAAAAAAAAATCATAAATTTTGACATTTCTGGTGAAACTCTCAATTAAGCTACTGCATAAACTTATTTCTAAAACCTTTAAATTTACTTAATATGACTCAATTAACTCTTGAGATATGGTAATTTATATAACTAATATGATGAAGATTTATAAATGGAAAGGGAGCTTTGATGTAGAAATGGAAGAAGGCTTTGGAAATGAGATTTGAGAAGAAGAAGAGAGCTTTGGTGAAGATTTAAAAAGAATTGAAGAATTTGAGTAAGGGCTGTTGAGATGGGTTTTAGGAAATGGAATTTGGAAATGGAGAAGAAGAGAGTGAAAGGAGTAGGGTTTTGGTGAATGGATCTAGAAGAAAATATGGGTGATGAGAGGGATTTGGAGGAATGAGCTTGAGACTGAGTGGGTGGAAATAAGCCCAAAAAGAAATGGGTTTGGAGATGGGTTGGAGAATGGAGAGATGAGGGATTTGAGATTTTTGAAAAAAGGAGAGGCTTCACTAAATGTTTGGGACTATTAGAGAGGGAGGAAATGAGAGGAAATAGGGCCATGGAGCCTTTACTTACAAGGAAAGTGGGCCCCACACGAGTACAAGGTGTACATAGAGAGAGAGGACATCTTATAACGTTTCTTATACTTTTAACAACTGGATTATTTTTAAAATTTTTTATGATGATTTATCATCAAGTTTTAAGTCATCCCACCAAATTTCATATCATTTGAAGTTGTAAATAAATTATTAAAATTCTAGAAAAAATAGCTGCCTGAAATTTAAAATTTTTAGATAGTTGGAAGAACATCTTAGTTTTAACCATATTAAAATTTTTATTTTATTTTTTTCTTATTTTTATATAAAACAAAACTCATCAAGCTTCAATCTGGCTTTTGAATCACCTAAATCGGACTTGTAACGAAGGAGTTATGAATTTTTGAAGTTGACTAAAAATCACAGAAATTTTGGCGGGGGAACACTAGTCGGCGGGGTGGCCACGCGGATTGGCGGGGTGGCCACGCGGGCGGTGGGGCGGTCGGCGGGGTGGCCACGCGGGTCGGCGGGGGCCACGCGGTCCCCTGGACTGTTGGCAGGGGGCTCCTTGTAATGTCCATATCTCATTAACCGAAATGAGTTAATCGACGTTCCATATATGATTTTGGGGTAGAACGAGCTGATCTACACAATGGGCCTACTGGTTTCACGAGATTCCCCCCAGTTAGAGGTTAAAACCTAATTTTTTCTACAGTTTCACTATTTTCGGTGAATTTTCATTCACCCTCAAGTCTTTATCCTAGAATGGGTCTGAACTATCAAATTTGGCCTACGACTATGGTTTCGACCGTCTAATCCCTTAGTTTCGGTTCTACATTTTCTCAATTTCCGATAAAATTTCATTTGCCCCCACTTAATTGTTCCCGAATGGGTCAGGATTAATATGCTTGGTCCGGTATTGGCTCATTGGGCTCGGACAAGGGCTTCTACCGTCCAATCATCCAGTATCCGGCTCGTTCCTACCAATGTCCCGAAAAAACTAAAGGGCAGAGGGACTTAGACCTAATCCTGCTTGACTAGTAGCATTAAGCTACATGAAATGGGATTACAATGCTAATCCCAACTCACGATTGGGAATGGCAAGTCCGGAATGAGTATGGGGTGAGATTCAAAATTGACTCCATAGGCTTTGCTGGATGAGCCTTGGATTGAGAGGTATGTCGCGGGATTTCCAAATCCCTTGACGATGAACTTTCCAAGTATATTTGGAAGGAAATCCAGAATTTACCTTTAATTGGATACGTTTTGACAGGGCATCATGGAACATGGGATGCGCTCATCCCCGGGACACTCCTTCACACCTACATTCATCATTACTCTAAAATCCATTTCACCTAATTCAGTTGGCCCCACGGGCCCTAGGAACTTGGCAGACTAAACTAACTAGACCTCCTATTCAATCAAATCGAATTTTGTCGTCAAGTCAAGACCCTCGGATTCCCCTCTCTCGCTACCCATTCCTAACCCCTTGCAAATTCTTCCTTCCGTCTAAAGTTGTTGGTTCAGGGTCTGGGATGGTTCCTAGCGTTATACGTCTCTGTTGCGTTTTTCAATACGTATCCTCTCAAGTCAGCGGACGCGTTAGTGAGTTCATGACCCATGGCCCAAGGGATTCCAAACTATTGCTTTGATACCATCTGTAACGCCCCGAAAAATTGGGGGTCGTGCATAGACTCGACTCCCGAGTTCCCGAGTGTCACTTATCATGCATTTATGGTTTTTATGATTAATCAAATTTAAATGCGCAGCCTGGAATTTCTTGGAGCATGAAACACAACCACAACTAGTCTACTGAAATGAAAAGATCAATATATACAGGTCCAAAAAAAAGAATAAACGGGTAGCATAAGGCGTTACTCAACAAAATCACAATAACATCATGTCCACAAGAGTAGAGCTGAGTCCGCTCGTCCTCCTCCTCGAGGCCTCGCACGACTCCACGAATTGCATCACCGCATCTATGAGCGAATCCGGTTGGTGTTTTAAAACACCGTCCCAGTGGGAGTGAGTGATCAACTCGGTGTGAACTATTAGTCTCAAGTTGTCACGAACATCAGTTATATTACTGGATTTAATGAAAAACAATCATTCACAGTCACTAAACTAATCTTATTAATGTGCATGCATGATGGATGAAATGATGCATGCCTCCGCCACAACTCTCCCTCAAGCGACTCCATCTTACGATCGCATATGACAACACTCCCTCAGAACAACCTCGACTGCCGAGTCGCCACCCTAACTAATGCGATGCAATGATATGTTAGCCAAGTTCTTAGTTAATTTCGTTCATCCAGCAGGTTTGGGAAACTGATTCACCCCACGTATCAATGCCCTCAACTAGTTACGGTGCCGAGACCCCTCAATGCGCGAGGCCAGGGCACCGCGATCCGTGATCCCGTCGGGTTCCTCATCCCCGACTCCAGGCACATGAGGAGTGCCAAAAGGAAGGGATCGCTCGTGGTCACTACGGGGAGGCGCGGTACCCCTGCGTAGGCCGACAGCTCGGACACAGTGTCCCATTCCACCATGCCCGGCTCACGAGGCTGTGAACCAGTTACAAGTGATTATCAACGGGCTACAATGGTTGCAGGGTGGTTCAGGTTCCATACATATGTGAGCACACAGGGTTAACAAACAGGATTTGTCAGTAAGTAGACTAAACCGCACGAGTCAGGCGAGAACGAGATGAACGACATCGAGTGCTAGACCCATCCAGTCGAACTGCTGCCGCCCATACGCACTCGTCCGACTTGCGTGGTTAGTCTTAGGGTAATCCAACCAATGAGACTACTGTCTAACCTCGAGTTCCCGACAATCCAAGGGTTTGACAATGAGATATAGCATACCAACATCAAGCTTATCAACCAACATTCCAGTGTCATGTTGCATACATTCCACCATACAAGTCTATTTACCTAACAAGCATGATAAATTAGTAGAAACAAGTGTATGTGTGTGCTGTGGGTTAGAGAGGAAGCTAGGCACTTCCAACATTTCAAGGGATCAACCACACACAAGAGTCAAGATTACTATGCACTATGAAGTAACTCATTGTGGAAAACAATCACAAAAAAGAACATGAAGTCATCATAAGCCAAAATAACATATGAGGGACAAGATCAACATCAACAAGAGTTAAGCATGTAAATCCATGTAGTTTCAACAAACACCCATTCCTAGATTCCTCTAGATTTTTCAATACCACAACCAAGCAACCAAAATCATTAGACCCATACTATAAATGGTGTTAGGCCACCTAAGATCAATAGTCCGCACCTAGGATCGTTGGAGGCTTGGGAAAAATGTCTTACGAAAGAGGGCTTTGCGGTAGATCGGCCGGAATCCCTAAAACAACTTCACATGTTAGATTTACAAGCAAAACCCCCTCCTTACAAGGGTTTGCAAAGAAAAAGAGGGTTGGATCTTACCTAAACAATCCATGAGATGAAGAGGGCGATTTTCGGATGAGTTTTCCCTTGGAGAAGGTGTAGGGAGAGGAGAGATTGATTCCCTTGGGCCCCACCTTGATTTAGGGTCCACCTTGTCTTCTTCCCTCTCTCTTCCTTTCTTCTTTCTCTCTTTTCTCTCTTCTCTCTTTCTCTTTTCTAGGGCAAAATTCGTATGGGGAGAGGGGTGCCCAAATGAGGCCCTTTTTATAATTCCAGATTTGGTGCAAAAGGCCCCAAGCTTCCACAATTTTCTAAACTAGACTTATGGGACTCCCTATTGGTGTTGGGGTGGCCCTAACACCCCTCTAGCCACCAAATTCGGCATATAGTTGCCTTATGGCCTGTCTAGGGTCCATGTAAAAATTTAGGGAGAACGGATTAGCGGATATATGATCTGAGCAAGCATTTCCGACCTTTAAGTGGCCCTTTGGGGGCCATTTTGATTGATGAGGCATTTCTGGTGGCCCTCTGGCCATGAAATTTATAGGGTTAGTGCTTCATGGCCCGATGAAGGGCCTTGCAAAATTTGGGAACAAACGGATGCGAGGTTTGGTAAACGGGTCCGATTTGCGATCAACGGTCACCGTGCCACGATCGGGTCCCAGATTTGATGGACGGGTGTAGAAAAATATATTAAATCACTACCAGTAAATTTGGAAGAAATCCGAATAATTTGGAAGGACCTGAGTCTCGATTTCTTTTTTGCGTGCGATTTTAATCTGGCATTGGTGGGGTGCATTGGACAAGCGTCAGATGGTACTTCTGGGTGTTCACTGGGTTCGCAGTCCGTGATGGACCACAAGCCCAGTGAGATCTATGATTTTCTAAAGTTTTAGATTTTTCTGACCCTTCTCGGTCGTTGGGTGGCCCACACGGGCTGTTATTAAGTGTAAACGGGCCATCTGGCTTAGCGGCCCACACTTGGTCCCATCATAAGTAGACTGGTCCACCCCATTATAAATTAATATTGAGTAATAATGGTCATTAAGTGATTTTATAAGTTATTTAAAAAGAAATTTTAAGGATTTTTGGAAATTCAAAACAGTGAAAATCCAGGATGTTACAGAAATGCGTCGAAATGGCCGTGAATCAACATGAAATAGGCGGGAATAACCGTGAAATGCATGGAAATGACTATGAAGTGAAGCAAATTGACCGTGAAATGCGCGGAAATGACCGTGAAGTGAAGGGACATGACCATGAAATGCGTTGAAATGACCATGAATCAACATAGAATAGGCGGGAATAACCGTGAAATGTATGGAAATGACCGTGAAGTGAAGCGATTTAACCGTGAAATACATGGAAATGACCGTGAAGTGAAGGGGCATGATCGTGAAATGCATCGAAATGACCATGAATCAAAACGGAATAGGCGGGAATGACCATGATATGTATGGAAATGACCGTGAAGTGAGGCGATTGGACGGTGAAATGACCGTGAATTGCACCGAAATGACTGTGAATCAACACGGAATAGGTAGGAATGACCGTGATTTCCATGCATATCATGGTCATTCCCGCCTATTCCGTGTTGATTCACGGTCATTTCGACACATTTCACGGTCATGCCCCTTCACTTCACGGTCATTTCCATGCATTTCACGGTCAATTCGCTTCACTTCATGATCATTTCCATGCATTTCACGGTCATTCCCACCTATTCTGCGTTGATTTACGGTCATTTCGACGTATTTCACGGTCATGCCCCTTCACTTCAAGGTCATTTCCGCGCATTTCACGATCCAATCGCTACACTTCACTGTGAAATGCGTCGAAATGACCGTGAATCAACACGGAATAGGCGAGAATGACCGTGAAATGCATGAAAATGACTGTGAAGTGAAGCGAATTGACCGTGAAATGCGCGAAAATGGCTGTGAAGTGAAGGGGCATGACCGAGAAATGCGTCGAAATGACCGTGATCAACACGAAATAGGCGGGAATGACTGTGATATGCATGGAAATCATGGTCATTCTCGTCTATTCCATGTTAATTCACGGTCATTTCGGCGCATTTCACGGTCAATTCCCTTCACTTTACGGTCATTTCCATGCATTTCACGGTCAATTCGCTTCACTTCACGGTCATTTCCATACATTTCACGGTCATTCCCGCCTATTCCGTGTTGATTCACGGTCATTTCATTGCATTTCACGGTCATGCCCCTTCACTTCACCATCATTTCCGCGCATTTCACGGTCCAATCGCTACACTTCACCATGAAATACGTCGAAATGACCGTGAAATGCATGGAAATGATCGTGAAGTGAAGCGAATTGACCGTGAAATGCATAGAAATGACCGTGAAGTGAAGGGAATTGACCGTGAAAGGCATGGAAATGACTGTGAATCAAAACAGAATCGCCGGGATTGATCGTGAAATGCATGAAAATGACTATGAAGTGAAGCGAATTGACTGTGAAATGCATGGAAATGACTGTGAAGTGAAGGGAATTGATCGTAAAATGCATGAAAATGACCGTGAATCAAAACGAAATCGCCGGGATTGACCGTGAAATGCATGGAATTGATCGCGAAGTGAAGCGAATTGACCGTGAAATGCATGGAAATGATCGTGACGTGAAGGGAATTGATCGTGAAATGCATGGAAATGACTGTGAATCAAAATAGAATTGCCGGGATTGACCATGAAATGCATGAAAATGACCATGAAGTGAAGCGCATTGACCGTAAAATGCATGGAAATGACCATGAAGTGAAGGGAATTGACCATGAAATGCATGGAAATGACAGTGAATCAAAACGGAATCGCCGGGATTGACCGTAAAATGCATGGAATTAATCGCGAAGTAAATGAAATGAGCGAAATTGACTGCGAACTGATTGAAATTGACCGTGAAGTGAATGAAATGGATTTTTGACCATCGACCTAATGGAATCTTGAAAAATAACCAGGTTGGTTGGCTAAAGTAGCTTCTCCTACCCCAAAATCACATGGGGTACGTCGAGTAACTAATTTTGGTTTAGAAGATATTCTTGTTAAATGAAAAAAGAAAGAAATGAAAAAAAAAAAAAAGAGAAAAAAAAATTTATATGCTTATATATACATATTTATATAAATATGTATTATAGAAAATTATAGGTAGAATGAAGTTTTCCATGTAAAAATAATAATAATAATAATAATAAAATTTCATAGATTGGTACAGACTAAAGTTATGGGTACGGTTATAATCCGTAGCTATAGGGGTTGTCAGATCGGCCAGCCCCCGCTGGATAGGTTAGCGAGTGGCGCCGGCAAGTGGCGTGGGCACCCTAGTTCGGCGTGCCCACCCTAGACAGGTTTCTTTGGCTACAGATTTTGGTAGATATACTACGGTTATAATACGTAGCCAAATCTCTGTATCCAATCAAATAAAAATCTGTTTTTTATTTTTTATTTATTTTTTAACGTCAAATCTTTAATTTTTTTTTAGGTCCTATCACGAGGTCTATTTTATATCCAAACCGTACATCTATTTGGCGAGCTCATATTAAGACTTGAGATGGAAAATAAGACAGATTTAACTATCAAGTGGACCACACTTTAAAAGGCAGTGGGGAATTGAACGTCTACAATTGAAATCCTTTCAGGGGTTATAGAAGTTTTGGGTCATCATGAAATTTGTTTTTCCTCTTCATCCATGTCTTTGTGACCTTATGAATAAATTGGATGGAAAATAAACGTTATGGTGGGCCCTACAAAAGTTTCAACGGTGAAAATCAAATTTTTGCTGCTCTTTGTGGTGTGGTCCAGTTGATCTTTGGATATGATTTTTTTTTTTTTTTTTGGATAATGCTCCGAAATGATCTCGAAATATGGATGAACGTTGTGGATATAATAAATACATAACTGTGGGGCCCACGTAACGTTGATCTCTCTGAACCGTTCGTACAGCTCGGAGTTCGAGGAGCGTCAGCGCTCGTCTTCGAGCACCAGCCGATCCGCTTGAAGGTAAAAGCAAGGGGCATTTTCGACCTTTGCCAAGTCGTCCGTACAGCTGTGGCTTATTCTCGTAAGGGAAAATGAGGTGGGTTTCGTCTCGTAAATGGGCCATGAATGGGCCGTACAGTCATAAATTTCTCATTCAAGAAAGGGCCAGGATGACAATCCAGCCCGTTTAGATTTATGAAGGACCGACGTTCGTTTAGGTGGGCCAGGCTTGGAACGGCCCAATTGAATTTAAAATGAGTAATGATTTCCTGGACCTGGTTGTAGCCTAGCCTAACATACATCCCTTATGGATGTGTGCCTACTGTTTGAAAATAATGTGGTTGGTCCATTAAATGTTCACCGTTGATCCTCGCCATCTGATTTCGTATTGGCCCACCAGAATGCACTTGCACCGTTGAATATCATCTTGAGCAATTTGGGCCATTGGATTATCTTATTTTGGGAGGTTGGACGTTGGTTTGGGCAATTTGGATCCCAAGCTTGCTAATAATTTCAATTCAATCATCTATCCACATGCAGAGTCCCACCATGCACACATGCTAATGTGGCACACGTGAGAGATTTGAACTTTCCAATCTGATGGGCTACACTTATTAGATCTTCCAGATTCAGAGTGGGCCCACACAGGTGCATTACAACGTAGAAAGTAAATGGATGGCTAAAACAAATTTTTATGTAGCCATCAACTTGCCTCTCACACTCTGGTATACACAAACACGTGCAATAAAGATGGTGTACATGCCAGATATGTGCCAGCTGCATGACATGATAGGCTTTACATCCAATCCATCTGTCACAAGGACAACACTATATTAATGCTCTAGCCCAAGAATTAAGTTGATCCACCGGTCAGGTGGGCATAGTTTGTAAGTATTCTATTTGTTCAATATATAAATCATTTCTAATAGCCACGTGGAATTGAAAGATGGTTAAAAAAAAAAAAAAAAAAAAACCACATTCATATCTATGCTTGCTCAATACGGTAGGACTCTATTATTATAGAATCTTCTTCATATATTTTCATAGATTTCTAAATACATCAGGTAAACCTATCCAGACTACATGTAATTTATTCTGATTTACTTTTGTAGGAATTGGAGATAATGAGGATGAACAATTCCAACTAAGTGGTCAATTGAAGAATTTTCAAGTAAAAGTGATTGCAGGACGGATGGTAGGATTATAGGCAAGAAAAATCAAGACATGTTACCGATGTAGGATTATAGGCAAGAAAAATCAAGATATGTAATATGATTGCAGCATTTGTTAAAATGTAAGAAGTATATAAATGATCGGATCAAGGTTATAAATAGTAAAATAATTTAATAAAAAAAATTGCCTTATACTATAATCAATTTCAATATATATATATATTTTAATTATTAGTCAATTACATTCCTTAGTCTAATTATTTACTCTTTCTGCTAGTCAATTACATTTTTTAGTGTAATCATTTATTTTTTATCTGATATTTATATTATGTAGTATAATTCGTAGTGTTAATTAAGTAGTTGGTAATATTAATTGTAATTTGAGTTTACGTTCATATGTAAGATTTAGTCCTTCACTCTGGAAGGAGTTTTGTAGTTGTTCCTTTATCTCTATTGAAAAGTGTTTTTATACAAAAAAAAAAAAAAAAAAAACAAAAGTGTAACCTATCATTATAGTACGAATCTTATCATCTGAATATCGCTTGATCTAATTTATATACTGAGCGAGTGGCTGAATAGGTGACTGATTTCATTCGATCTCGGTCATATACTACGTATCTATGTATCTCAGCACTTGGGGTCATAGTTGTTTGGTTTAAATTGAACTGCAAATTCAATTCTAGCACACCCGCACTAATCATGTGACTAAATTTGAAATCAAACTACAACATAAGTTTAACACGCCTATGAAAAACTCAAAAGAAAAAAAAAATTTACTTAAATACGAAAAATATTCATTGAACACCGGCC
Source organism: Magnolia changhungtana (assembly GCA_030180095.1). Classification (NCBI taxonomy): domain Eukaryota; kingdom Viridiplantae; phylum Streptophyta; class Magnoliopsida; order Magnoliales; family Magnoliaceae; genus Magnolia; species Magnolia changhungtana. Next base: position 3,991,609 of record JASAUF010000089.1, read on the forward strand.
ATACAACAATTTTAGCTAGCACTAGGACATGAATCTAACTCGTGAATGAGTTACATGTGACATTGATGTCAAGGAGAAAGATTGAATGGTTTGGATTATAGTGATTAGCTTCACAATGAGCTAGGCTCACATATGGTCATATAGAACTTTACAAAAAGCTAGAGTACCAAATTCAACCCTTTCTATAATCTGTCATGACTTTTTCTTGAAAATAGTAATCTTAGAAATAATAATTATGATAGACGAACAGAACGATGAAAAGGATATTACTTCCTTTAATCATGTAAACAAACGTGTGGCGAGTCTTACCAAGACCACGTGTATCACACGATGAATGGCTTGAATCTCACACAGATGTACCAGGTTGGTATGTGCACGGGCCTCGTACATGATTGTACAAGTTGCTTGAATGCAAGTAGGTATGTAAATGAGTTGTTGGAGTCAGACCCAGGGGTGTCTCAGACCTGACCCATTTGACAGACAAGTATGGAATGCAACCCCGGATCTGATTCATTAGAAAATTGATTGGGTCTTGGTCATGGTTATGTCCAAATAAGATGGGTCCAGTCTAGACTAAAGAGGATCTAGACCTACCTATTTATGTATAGTCATGTTTGGGTCAGGTTTAAGTTGAATAAGTCTAATTTATAGTCAACGGTTCAGGTTATAGATTTAAGACGTGACAATTCAAACTAACTTTGAATCGAGTCGTGACCATGGTTCAAAAACCTGAAGAGCGGACTTGACTCAATGTTCAATTGGGTCTGGTGGACACGAAGATTAGACCCAACTCGACTTGATATTTAATAATTATGATTTAAAAATGTTATCAATAATACGTAGTAATATTTTTTCGGGATTTTTATAGCAAAATTCCTTAAGAATTTGGATTTTACAAAATAATGCATGGATAAATTGAAATTCCTGGGTGGTTGTTTTCCAGAGGGGAGAAATGTATAAATATTCTTGTTTATATTTATTAGTTAAAAAGTGGTGAATTAGGAATTGTGGCCCGTGTGGCATGTGACTAATGTCCAACCCGTTTAATAGATGTACCCTAACATGATTACAAGACCAACAAAAATATGGCTGATACAATCATAGGGTAAACACGACCATAAAACATAATATTCCACTTCAAAGCATTTAAATTCATTCCATCTAATGGTTACATCTGCCATATGTTAGATGGATTGGATGTCATACATGTACCACGCGGCCCAACAATTATTGACTTAACTATTTTTAAAGAAAAGAAATAAGTGAGGATATTTTAATAATTTCAACCACTAAAAAGCATACATCTCTCGGTATTTCTATTTCGCCTCTCCATTATTTGGTAAAATGTGAATTTCTAAGGCACTAAAAACTTTATAATTTTAAAATAAAATTTTAATAATAATGTAGAATAGAAAAAATATCATTAAGTGATTAGATGATGCATTAGCATCTTTCCTCATATCTAATATTGAGTTTGGATTCCCGCTTCCTTTAGAAGCGGATTGATCACCTAATGATCCAATGCCGTGAGATTTGGTTGGGTAACGTGCAGCTGGCAAAGATGGGAGCCCATACAAAACATGTTTGAAAGTTGTTTAGTTGATCATGCACTCAACTAGAGCCCATCTGTAAGGGCCTGTTTGGTTTTCCAATTACGATGGTAAATGGGTGTAAATGGATCATGATTATTTACTCTTGTAATTGGGTGGTCACATCACAACATTTGACTATAATGATGATTTTGTTACATTGTTTGTTTCAACCTCAAATTACAGTGAAAATGGTGGTTTTGTAATGGGAAACTATAATGATTACATTTAACTTTACCTCCTTTCACAAGTGTATTTGACTCTTGAACTACAAGCCATAGTTTCTTATGAAGCAAACGTTTAGAAATGATAATGATGCCTTATTTACCTTGCATTTCATAGGAAATCAGAAAACTAAACAGGACCTAAAAGTGGCATCTACCCAATCAAATCTTGCCACTCTGGCTCAATAGGCAATTTGTTTCCTCTCTCTTCACATTCCACTAACATTTATACTTTGACTCAATTGTAGTTATCAAGAGTCATTACATTTCATTTAAAGCTTGCTTGGATTGTAAGTCATTTTGCTCAGGCTACTCATAATTTAATTAACTTATTTTGGTTTATATTTGTTCAACAGATATGTTTGATAAAAGCATACATATTGGGTAAAAGTATAATAATAGTTTGTTCGACTGCCAATATTACATAAATAGTTTTTAAATCTCTCTCTCTCTCTCTCTCTCTCTCTCTCTCTCTCTCTCTCTCTCTCTCTCTTATATATAGGGGTGTACACGAGTCGATCCGAGTCGAACTGGGCTCAACCCAGCCCGGCGTAGTCCCCAGCCAAACCCAACTCGAACCTGGCCCGACCTAGTCACTGAGCCAACATGTCCAGGCCGAACTCGGCCTGATCAGCAATCGGGCGAGTTCGGGCCGAGTTTGGACCAGTTTCAAACCTTACAACAAGTTCATGCGAAGGGCTTTGGCAGGTAATCCGCGTCCCATTACAAGGCCCTCGATCAACGGTTTAGATAGTTGAACTATAGACTCCACAAAAAATCTAACTAGTCAAGACATTATAATTCCCTTTTGTATTTGGATGAATATAGGTCGTTCAAGTTATACGTCTATGAGGTGGATGAGTCACTGTTACTTCAAAGATAGGCGGTGATATATATATATATATATATATATATATATATATATATATATATATATATATATATATATATATATATATATATATATATAGGGAAAAGGTACAATGAGCTCGAGCATACAATGGTCCTCCATGAGGTCGAGTTGTGTGGGCCCCACCTTGATGCCTTTCGAACATCAACACCGTCCACCAGATGCACTATTTCATCGTGGGCCTGGACGGCTCAAAATCAGTCGTATACGGAACTTAGGTGGGCCACACCACATACAAAAGTGCGGAGGGGCTGTGCACCATTAAAACATTCATAACCATTTTTGAGGGTCCACCGAGATGTGGTTTGCAAATCCAGCCCATCCATTATGTGTGTCCCACTTGAATGAGGGTTCAGACCAAGTTTCAGGTGCATGGAAAACTCAGGTGGGCCCCACCAGTGCTTTTATATGTTTTTGGCATGTATTCACATGATTTTAGATGGTGTGGCCCACAAAAGTCATGGATTGACCTGATTTTGGGCCGTCCAGGCCCACGATGGAACGGTGCATCTGGTGGACGGTGTTGATGTTCGAAAGGCGTCACGGTGGGGCCCACACAGCTCGACCTCATGGAGGACTGTTGTATGCTTGAGCACATTGGACCTTTTCCCACACATTAAAATCTCTTTTAATATTTTTACTTGTACATATAGGATCTACCTTTAATATCAATCTTCCATTATGTGGGGCTAACCTTCTATATGAACAATTTATTATGTTGGGCTTACCATGCCTTGTCTTGGCATTCTCCTTAACATGTGGGGCATGGCATACCTTCAAAAGGGACCATTCACCTTGTAAGGTTCACCTTCGATGTGTGCTACCCATCTTGTGCGATGACTTTGGATGTGGGTTGTCCATCATGTTGGGCATTGGATATCATCCGTTATGTGAGGCTCACCTTTAATGTGGACCGTACATCATATGGGACCTAACTTCGAAGTGGGGCCTCCAGGCAAGCTTGCCTTGGATGCATGCAATTCAACATAAGAGGTTGACCTTTGATGTATACCTTCTTAACTCCATTATGGGGGTTCCACCTCGATGTGGGTCATCCATCATGTAGGGGCTATCATCAATGTTAATCGTCAATCATGTGCGGCCCACTTTCAATGTTCATTGCTCATCATGTGGAGCCCACCTTTAACATGTACCATCTATCGTATGGGCCCACCTTTGGAGTGGGTCATCCATCATGCAGGCTCCGCTTGAGATGTAGGCCATTCATTATTAGGGCTGACCATTGATGTGGACTGTCCATTATGTGGGGTCAACTTTGACATGTGTTATATTAATTGTTTATCATGCGAGGCCCACCTTCAATGTCCACTGCCCATCATGCATAGCCCACCTTTGGTGTGGACCATCCATCGCATGGGCCCACCTTCGGAGTGGGTCATCCATCATACAGGCCCTGCTTGAGATGTGGGCATTCATCATTAGGGCCGACCTTTGATGTGGACCATCTATTATGCAGAGTCCACTTTGACACGGGTCATGTTATTTATCTATCATGCAGGACCTAACTTCAATATCCATTACCCGCTCACCTTTAGTGTGGACCATCTACCATGAGGGGCCACTGATTTCATGGACCTCATCACATGTAAAGATGAGAAAGAGAACAAGGAAAGACAGAAAAAAGTTCAAATTAAAAAACCACTAAAATTTTATATTGTTGTAACTTTAAGCTAATAAATTACTTTTACAAAGGTGGTTAGTAAATAATTCTTATTAAAAAGTAGTTTATTTCTTACCATTATATATATACACACACAGTCTTCCCAGGTAGAGATTTGAGTGAGACCCAGTCTCCCAACGGGTCACGATGACAAGACCCATCGGGTCCACCCAATTAATTAATGGATGGTTGAAATTCAAAAGAAACATGCCCCAATGGTCCACATGCAATTGTTATAACCCCTCTGACGGGTTAGTTATAGGGGTGCACATTTAACCGGTAGAACCGTGGAACCGGACCGGAACCGTTGGATCGGTCCGGTTTGGTCCACCCACCGGTTCCGGTTCCGGTTCCAAAATTACAAGAACCGTTGAATACGGTTCGGTTCCGGTTTAGGGGCAGGTAGAACCGACCTGAACCGTAGAACCGTAGTCTCCATCTCTTCTTACACGTTAGTCGTTACTACGAAGAGGATGAGTAGATCTCTGAAAATGCCATCAGAAGTGGCCCCATTTATTTTTTTTTTCAAAATATATAAACCATGCAAAACGTACAGGGACGGACGACGTGCATGAATTGGGTTTTGATAGTGGCCCCCACCCATCATTCCTTTTCACGATCTGAACCGTCTATCATGTAGGGTGCTCAAAAATGTTTCAAGGGATGTTCTCCTTTTCAACAAAAATCAAGGAAAAATAAGAGTATCTACCTGTCCATATTTAAAAAACTTAGAACCGTGGAACCGATCCGGAACCGAACCGGTTTTCACGGTCCGGTTCTGGTTCGGTTCTAGTGTGCTAACGGTTCGGTTCCGGTTCCAAAAATCCTAGAACCGTTAGGAACGGTTAGTTTTAGGACCCGTGTGCACCCCTAGTTAGTTAGGGTCGTTCACCTCAATTTATTTCATGGCGTAGAGCTGTATCCAAACAATGATTGGGGCCCACAAGATTAAAGATCCAGATCTCTCGTACACGTGGTGTATATGTATGACTAGATTCATTGAACAAATCCAGCTTTTCATAAAGCGTGGATTCTCGCAATCTGTTATTTCCACACCGTGTTCCTATCCGTCCAAACGACGTGGCAGCTGGTGGGCCCCACCATTTTGGACGCATGCAGGAAAAAGTCTATTCCTTTTGCACATTTTGTACGGTTATCATCCACTGAGGGCCCACCTTTTTGTGTATATATATATATATATATATATATATATACACACACTCTGGCAGAGTATGACGCTTCATACACAGGCACTCAGAAATTATACACAATAGGTATGTAAACTAAAATTAAACCGATTAAGTCAAGGAAGCCATTGTGGCCAAACCACAGTTCCAAATTTATATCAGTTGAATGATCCTAACCTATGATTCTTGGACACTTGTTTTATTTTTCATTTTAACCGTCTGTTAAATATCCACAAATCGGACAGTCGGATGATCAAATAAGCTTAATTTTCGGTTTATAATACATTTGAACTAGGACCCATGATTTGGACGGTTTGATTTGAATAACTTGCATGCCATGTTCACAATTTCGAAGTAGTTTCTAAGTGGGTCGTATTACTCTGGCAGAGTATCGAAGGTTTTCAGAACCGTCCATTTTGCACGCCACAAATTGCAAGGACGGGATTATTCCATCAAGGAGATTTTCATATAACATTCCATCCATAGTAGGGCCCACCAAATCCATGGTCTGGAATAAACGAATGGCCCCATTTCCTACCACACTATTTTTGGCGTATGGCCGAGGGACCTTTGATGAAAAGGTTGTATTTTCAGATCTGGACGGCTGTCGAGCCATAATTATCAATCTACCGCTAAGGCTATCAAATCAACGGTTCTGATCGATGACGATCTCCACCGCTTGTTCAGAGTACTGCATATCAAATCAATGGTTCTGATCATTGGCCATGAATCTAGTAACTAGGCACTCTATTTGCGTACACGGGGTCAATTTGTTCCTCTACTGGCTACCATGGATGAGGCCTGCCCTAAGAAAATCGCACCGGTTGGATGATCCTGGCCGTTGATTGGACTACTTTTGGGAAAAGCCAATAGACGGTCAAAAAAGGTTCAACCAATGGGCAACCTTTCATGGGTGATCATCCTTCCACAAGCGGCTACAATCATTCAATCAGTGTGACATTAAACGTGGGCCCATCGTAGTTGGATCCAGTAGATGAACGGCTTGGATCTTATGTCCAACAGGTGAGGAGCCCAGCTATGCAGGCAGCCATTCATAAAAAACCATTGATGTTAGGGCCTGTCTGGGAGCGTGGATTAGGAACCCCTATATTGAGAATTTCATGGATTTGAAATCTTATATATTGTTATATATTGTTGTGTTTGGCATCCTAGATTCAAAATCCCAATTAATCCAAATGTACCTATGCATAACATATCTCTAGGGATTTGAATTTAATTACTAAATCAACTTTAATATATTTAATTAGTCTAAATATGGTTGATAATAAGCCTGTTGAAATGTACATTTTGTCTGAAAATGATGAAATTCACAAGCATAAGATTATATGGGAGTGACTAACCAATGATTTTTAACCAACGATGTGCATGAACGATGTTTGGAAGGTGCATATCATTGTATTAAAGTAGTTATAGTGATGCAATTGATAATCTAATTGTTTTGAATTTCATCAATGGCCAAAAAAGCCAAAAAGAGAGGGGTGCAACACGAGGACTTATCAGATATCACACATCCTAGTGCTACTCTCGCTCAAATCTATGATACCAAATGACGAGGTGTTTATGGATTAGAAGGGATTATTACTCAGGATTGAAGGAGCAATCCCGGAAGTACTGCCAAACACGGTCGGTGATAATCTATCTTGATCCACTGACAATACCATTATTACCTTTAAATCCCATCCAATCCACCCTAATCCATTGAAATTTGCCTTAGACGTGTTTGGTTGGTGGGATTGGTAGGGATGGGAAGGTTGAATCCCTGGATTGGCCGGGCGTGCCAAACGGACTGGGTACAGCAATACAGGGATATATCCAATCCCATGGATCTCAAGACAATCCACTGACAACACCATCATTACCTAGAAATCCACGTCATCCACTCTAATACCATTCAAACCCTTCCAATCCACCCGGCCAAACGGGCCCTTAGTTTTTTTAGGTTTTATTTATTTATCCCCTAAATCATTGGGTAGGCCCCAAATTCATCATCATGGATAGTCCATCCAAAGAATTGCAAATCCATCTCTTCATATCAAAACAAGGGTTTTGGTGATGCATCCAAACAAAACCTAGATCTTCTTCTCTATGAGTCTATTTAAACAAAATAATTTGCTATTTATTTGTTTTAGATGGTGTGGCCCACCGAAATCTTCGAGTCGAAAGGTCTAAAATACTAAAAAATAAAAACATAAATAGGAAAAGCTAAGATCTTGCACAGATGTTCATTATTAACGTGTCTGTCAACTTCTTCAGAAAAGATCAGGTACCATTTTACATGAATCATGTTCTGTCGTTCTACTTCATTAAGACAAGCTGCGAATATTCAATATTTGATGTAAAAAGGCAGGCAGCACCATAACTGCCACTTTAATTGACAGGCCATGCACTTACTAGGTCGGGGCACACCATGTGATGCTGGAAAAGCTCCGTGGGCCCACCATGCTTTATGTGTTTGTCCATCCATTATTCTAGCTCATTTTAGAGCATGAGGTCAAATATGATGCAGATCCAATTTGAGTGGACTGAAGCATGGAAATTGGTGGTGATCCAATGGCCACTATTAAAAACTTTCCACATACTACTATAATATTTATCTATCATCTAACTCGTTGATAAAGTGATGTAGGCCGAGGATTAAGCATGTTCCTAAGGTACATGGATCGGAAGAAGCTCGAGGAAAAATCGAATAAATTCAGCATAGTTTGATTGATCCATAGATTTGGTGGTCAACAGGTTGAATTTCTACCAGAAATTTCAGATTGTTTATTGACTGATTTTTGTCAGTTTAGAGAGGTCAAAATACTGTTCAACAGGTTAAGATACTAATCAATAGGTTGAAATTCTGTTCGACAGGTCGATAGATTGGGTCGACGGGTCGAAAATCACATAATTTTTTATTTAAATCTCTAGACACTTTTTTACTGTTTTGACCTGTTGACTAGATCGGTCAACGACAGGTTGACGGAGGCGCTAAATTTGCGTGATTTTCTGAATTTGTTTCGTAGTTTGATTAAGACTCTTTGATTATGTTTTTAGGATTTGTTTAGGGTTATTTAAAGGGAGTTAAATTCATTTTTATGATTCATTTCATCAATAAAATTCTTTATAAGTTATTCTATTTCTCTCGTGGATTCAAGAAAACCTCTTGTAGATTCAAGAGTGCCTCATGAATTCAAGGTGTTTATCGATCAAGGAAGACAGTGTTCGACCTCATCATGTCCACTTCTGCGTCTATTTGGTATCAGAGCGAGGCTTTTCCTCGGATCAGTGACTTTTAACGATAGGTTGGGCACAATTCCATAAATGGTGCTTCGGGGAATTATCCTTTAACAACAATGGCTTTTGATACGGCGCAGTAAGAGTATCAATCATGCAAGGGTTACAGGTTTCATCGATCACTTAACGAAAGTCATAGAATAAATACATGTTCGTTGCGATGATCCGCCTCTGGTAGGCACTGGAATTCGCAATTGTGCTGATCTCAGGGCGATGCCGGCGGTGAATTGCATAATCATACATGAGGAGGTGGGATCTAGTGATGAGGAGATTGATGACATAATCCTTCAACATCTTAGATGGAGCGATGATCGGGCAAATTAGGAATTCAGGATGAAAGTCGATCTTCCTAACTTCAACGACCAACTTCACATCCTCAATTAGCTACAAGAAGTTAAACGCCTTTTCGACTATATGAAAATCCCATAAGAGAAGAAGGTTAAACTCATGACTTACAAGTTGAAGGGCAGAGCTTCAGTCTGGTGGGAACAACTTTAACTCAGGCGGATGAAACAGATGAAGGTGTCAATCGGCTCGTGGCCAAGGATGAAGCAGTTGTTGCGCACACGATTTTTCCCTATCAGTTACAATAATGTTTTATTCCAACAAATCAAAATTGTTGGCAGGATAACCGATCAATGATGGGTTATGCAGAGAAGTCTCATTACTTGTTTGCGAGAGGTGACCTGGTCGAGATGGAGTCGCGACAAGCCGCCAGATTCATTAGTAGCACACATGTGGCCCTTGTGGAAATAAAGGACTAACCTAATACTTCTAAAGTAGTGAACAACCTCTCGTGAATGAACAGGACTTCGTCAAATACTCGAAGGAGACAGGAGTAATAATGGCATTAGTAGAAAAGAAAACGAATGAAGACTTCGTGGACTTTCCAGAAGATATAAAGCCAGTGTTGTAGGAGTTCAAGATGATTGTGCTCGCCTAACTTCCCAATGAATTATCCCCTATGCAGGAGATTGGTCTCTCTCAGATTGAGTCTATCTTCAACAATACGAAGAATCAATATATTAACCAAGCTCAATTTAAAGTTGTGTATTCCCGAGTTCCTAAACCTGAACTTGACTTGTTTCCATTGCCTAAATTACCTAAAATGAGTGTCGCAGTAGAGAATATGAGAGTTCATGTAACAACTATTCATGCTGATGTCCGGGAGAAATCATAAAAGCCTACTACATAGTACAAAAGGCTAGTAAATGTTGGCACCCGAAGTTGAATACGTATTGTGAACTAAGTCCGTTGAAGAACTCGAATAAGTTGAGCACGTATCGTGAACCAAAATTGATGATGAATTTTTTTTCAAGTAGAGGGGTTTGATGTAAGACAGGGATTAAGCACGTTCCTAATACACATGAATCGGAAGAAGCCCAAGGAGAAATTGACAAAATTAAGCATATTTTGACTGATTGACATATCTGATCGATATGTCAAATTTTCGCTAAAAAGTTCAGATTGCTTGCTGGTTGATTTTTGTTAGTTTACATATGTCGAAATAATGTTCGACACGTCGAAATGTTGTTCAACAAGTCAAAATATTGGGTTGATTGGTTGAAAATCACAGAAATTTCAGTTTATATATTTGGACACTTTTTTTTTTTTTTTTTTTTTTTAATGTTTTGACCTATCGACAGACACAAAAAACACTTTTTTTTTTCTTTTTTTTTTAATGTTTTGACCTATCGACAGACACAAAAAATTTGCATGATTTTCTGAATTATTTTTCTAATTTGATTAGGACTCTTTGATTACGTTTTAAAAGTTTTTTGTAGGGTTATTTAAAAGGTGTTAAAACTTATTTTTATCATTCATTCTATCAATAAAATTCCTTAGAAGTTCTTATATTTATCTCGTGGATTTGAAATAGCCTCTCATAGATTCAAGGTATTTATCGATCAAGGAAGATGATGCTTGACCTCATCACGTCCTCCCTGCGTTATAAAGTCACACAGTTCTGGATAAAAGGAAAACACAAATATCAATTTTATTTGGAACTTTTGTAGCCTTAGGAAGCTTTTAATTGTGGTTCAATCACCACCATTCTTATGGTGTGGTCCACCTGAGATTTGGATCTGCATCTTTGTTGGCTTATGCCTTAAAATATGGATAAAACAGGTGTGGTTTGGCTAGTGACGCTGCCACTGGCCAAGTGGCTAGTGGTCGGTGCTATGTAAGCCCCACTATGATGTATGTGTTTTACCCATACCATCCATCCTTTTTCTAAATCATTTTAGAGCTTGATCTAAAAATGAGACAATTCTAAGTCTCAGGTCAACCACACCATAGTAAAAAAGTAGTGATAAAATGTCCACCATTAAAATCCTCTTAGGGCCCACTATAATGTTTATTATTGAGATCTAACTAGTTGATTAGGTCATATGGACATGGATGAAGGTAAAAAAGAAGACTTTTGTAGCCCCCAAAAAGTTTTCAACAATGAGCATTAAACTGACACTATTTTCTGTGATGTTTTCTAATTTAGATTTGAATTTATATTATTTAAGCTCATGCTATACAATGATCCAGAAAAAATAGATGAACAGCATGGGTGAAACACATACATATGGTAGGGCTCACAGATCTTTTCCACACCACAGTTCAACTGGCGTATATATAAATAAAAGTTGATTTTGATGTTTGTGTGAGTGAGAGTGAAAAAGACCGAAGAAAATGGCCCAAAATAAGTCTATTTTGCCCATTAAAACACCTAACCATTATAGGGCTTACTATGTTGCATATGCAGAACTCACTGTCTGTTAGGTTAAGTTCCTTATTTTCATCGTGCACACAAAAGATCAACCTGATTAAAAATTCATATCGCCCAGACCAATGGAAATAATTTAAAATTACTTTAAAAAACACTAAATTCACTTGGTGTGGCCCACCTGACTTCTAAATCAAGCTTATTTTTGTATTTTCCCTTCATCCTGGTGGGTCGTATTTGATAACGGTTTTATAATATAAATGTCATATGGTCCTATAAATAAACCTAAGTTGTGGGATCATGCATATTTTTGTATTTCCCTTTATCCTAGTGAGGTACACCTGATGAACAGATTGGATTAAAGATAAACATCATGATGTTTTGGGCAGTGTGGGGCCCACTGAAATATATTTGTTTTATATCCACACCGTCCTACTGTTTTGCTAGCTCATTTTAAGGCATGAACCCAAAAATGAAGCAAATCTAAAGTTGAAGTGGACCACTCCACATAGTGGGGATGGTGACCTCAGCCACTGAAGCCTTCCTAGGGCCCACTATAATATTTGTTTTTTTTTGTTTTTTTTTGTTTTACCATCGAACTTATGGATAAGGTTACACAAACTTGGATAAAGGGCAAACAGAAATATCAGCTTGATGGAATTTTTGTGGCCTCTAAGATATTTTTAACCATTAGTGTTTAATCACCATTATTTCTTATGGTATGGTCTAGCAGAGCCTTGATTTAATTCAATATTAGATTCGTGCCCTAACATGAGCTAACCAAACAGTTGTAATTGAACGCCCACCGTTAAAAACTTTTTAAAAACCATTGTAATATTTATTCGTTGTTGAGGTGAGAAAGTTAGAATTGAATAAAAGGATAACACAAATATCAATTTCATTGGAAACTTTTGTAGTCCTCGGGAAGCTTTAAATGGTGCATGTTTGATCACCACCATTCCTATGGTGTGGTCCACTTGTGATTTGGATCGGCATCATTGCTGGCTCATGTCCTAAAATATGGATAAAACGTACATGGTTGGCTAGTGATGCCACTAGCTAGGTGGCTAGTGGCGCTCTGTGGGCCCCACTATGATGTTTGTATTTTATCCACATCATCTGTCCATTTTTTTCATATCATTTTAAGACTTGTATAAAAAAATGAGACAAATCTAAATATCAGCAGGACCACACCATAGAAAAACAAAACTGATTAAATGACTACCATTAAAATCCTCCTAAGTAATACAAACTTAGATGAAGGAAAAATAAATACATATCAGTTTGATTCAAAACTTCTGTGGGCCTGATAAGTTTTTAATGGTGAGCATTTAATCAACACCGTTTACTTTGATACGGTGTATTTGAGATTTGAATTTACTTCTTTTTTAGTCTCATACAATAAAGATTTGGAAAAACGGATAAATGGCAGGAACGAAACGCATACATCATAATGACGATACAGAGCACCCTCCAGGGTCACTAGCCAATCCATAAATACGGTGGGGCCCACAGAGCTATTCCATACCATACAGCACTGACTAAAGTCCTACTAGTGTACGGAGTAACAGAAGTTGATTTTGACGTCAGTGAAATATCAATGGACGGTGGCTGGTGGTCGGTGCTCCGCGTGAGCCCCAAAATGATGTATGTGTTTCATCCATTTTTTACGTATCATTTTAGGGCTTGATCCCAAAAATAAGATGGATATAAATCTCATATGGACCACACCAGAGGAAAACAACATTGATGGGATATCTACCATTAAAATCCTCTTAAGGCACTGTATTGTTTACTTGACGTCCAATCTCTCCATTAGGTCATACACACCTAGATAAAAGAAAAAAACAAAGATAAGCTTGATCCAGCCCAAAAAGTTTTTAATGGTCAACCTTCATTCAACACTGATTCCTGCAATGCAGTCCACTTGAGAATGGGATAGACCTATTTTTTTTTCTAATACTATAAAATGATCTGTAAAAATATATGAATAGTATAGATGAAACACATACATCACGGTGGGGAGAAAGGGGTATGGACACCATCAGTGTACTATTGTGCAGTGGTGTTGGGATGTATTAGATTCCGTGGAGCCTGCTACAATGCATATGCTTTATATCCATGCCATCCTTATGTTATGCAACTCAATCTAATGTTTAAAAAATGAAGTAAATCTAAAGCTCAAGTAAACCACCCCACATGAAATGATGGGTATAATAACCATTATTTCGTATGGTGTGGTCCAATCAAGCTTTAGATTAACTTCATTTTTAGAGTCATGCATTAAGATGAGCTGGAAAAATAGATGAACAGTGTGGATATAAGACACATACATCATGGTGGCCCACCCAGCACCCACCAAATCACTCCATCAGGCTAGGGGTAGTGTGGGGAACATCACCTGATGGACGGTGCGGGCCCACAGACCACGGATCTTTTACCTCCATCAGAATGAAAGTACAGTAGAGGATTCCCCTCTGAGGTCATCATCATGGGATGGCCCACACGTTATACGGATGGGATGACTTCTAGGTGGGAAAAGAGAGCCATTTTGAATATTGAATCATATCCATGACGCTTTTTCTTCGCGCGAGTTCCGGAGTTTTTTCTCCGAACATGTTATGCTGACCAATCTTCACGTGCTCGATGTGAACGCGGTGTTTTTCCTTGAGCCACGTCAGCAAGACCCAACGTCATTTTCCTCGCAAGCACCTGACGTTAGTTACCGCATCACACCGGCTCGGCTCGGCTCGACAGTTTGGCTTAATGTCTTGCTTCGACGAAGAAACGATATGCCTGCGTACATCGCCCCTGTACCTAAGGGCCCATTTGGCCGGTTGGGTTGGAAGGGATTAGAAGGTAGTGGAAGGGATTGGATGGTAAATCCCGGGAATGGCCGGGCGTGCCAAACAGCGTAGGTGATCTGATCCAAATCCGATGGATCTTCAGACAATCTACTGACAACACCATCATTGCCTTTAAATCTCATCCGATCCATCCTAATCCGTTTAAATTAGCCTGCGATGGTTCGTGGGAGTGGAAGGGATCGAAAGCTTTAGCAATCCCATGGATCTCAAGACAATCTACTGACAACACATCGTTACCTAGAAATTCACGCCATCCACCCTAATACCATTCACTCCTTTCCGATCCACCCGCCAAACGGGCCCTTATCTACTGTGCCGAAACCTGTAGGTTTCATGAAATCATCTCCGTCCATTAGGTGCATCGGCCTCCACCATGATGTATGTTTTTCATCTATGCCATCCATCCATTTTTTCAGATTATTTTAGGGCTCGACCCAAAACTGAAGGGGATCTAAATCTCAGCTGGACCACACCACAGACATACAGTAGTGATTGAATGTCCACCATTAAAAACCTCTCAGGCCAGCCATAATTTTGATTTGACATCCGACCTGCTAATTACGTTATATAGACCTTGATGAAAAATATCAGTACCATAAAAAACTTTTGTTTCGCCCGGGAAATTTTTAACGGTGGGTGATCCACCACATTTTTACAATTATATTATAAATTAATCTGAAAAAATTGAATGAACGGCCTGTGTTCAGTCATCAATAGATGTACGGCAAAGAAACATTATAATGAGCATTAGAAAGTTTTTAAAGGCCTGTCTTCAATCATCATTATTTCTTGTGTACGGGTAACAACCTCATTTAATAGGCTAACTAATGTGCGTGTAAACAGTGCAAGGGCACAGAGACTTATGCGTAGTGCCATGATAAGTGAATTATAACCAAGATCCACCAAATAATCTATATAATTAATGAACTAGACTGTGACTATTTAATGTACATTATTTGAATTGACTAAATTAGCCTTATGAGATATAGAACCATGCAGATTCGATTAACCGGCCTTGAATGATAAATCCATACACATTAACATTTAAAACATCTACCCGTCAATCCACGCTACAAACCTAGTATCAAGAGCTATGAAATCCTATTATTTAAAACACCCTAATAGTGGTAAAAATGCCTAGTATTGCTATTGATCGATCATTAATTAACTATCAATTACGAAATTATAGGAATACATACGCCTTAATGGACTCATTTTGCCTAAATCAAATGTTTGAAGTTATACTCGAAATCGCACAACTTATATCAAGACCAAGGAGTGTTAGCTGTGTGACTCACCTCAGTTTGTCCTCAGAAAAATTATATATAGGAAATCCAATCCAGAAAATCCAATTTTAGGATTTTCTTAGGGTTTTGAAAGAGCCTTTTGTTAAGAGACTCTGAATAGAGATGTTGATGCTTCCATCTAATTGATGCTTACAGTAAATCAAAGGTAGGGTATTGGCCCATCATAAAAATTTAGAACCAATTTAGTTTTTCTTAAGTTTAATTGTTTTTTGGTTTGGAATTCTGTAGGTAATTTGGAGTTCTCACAAATCCTTAGCTCAAGATGTGGGTATTGTGTGAAATCACGTACATATAGGTGAGGACTATTATTCTAAGTTAGCATTTATCAACCCGTGATAGTATTAATTAGTGAAATTTGGTGTTTGTTTGAAAATTTTCTCTCTTTAAATGTTAGGATTTTACTATAATTATGATTCATATGCTATGTGTGTTGCTTTGATTACATGAATGTTTATTGGTATGCATTTATTATTCATATGAGCTTATTTGTATGAAAATATGAAATTATATGTTGTGCATGCCAAGTATTGAATAAATGCCTGAGTAAGTTTTTTTATTGGATTATTATTCTTTTATTACTGCATTCATGCTTTTGATATCATAAATTTATGTTTCTTAAGATTGTCTCTACAAACGGAAATTAGTGACTGCCCGCCGAGGGTTTGGTTGTCACAAACTTGATAAGTTGATATGAAACATAACTCGACTGACCTGCACTGGCTAGGGCCACTCGGGTTGTATTATATGCCCAAGGCTAATCTCGTTGTTATTCACTCGATCCACTGAGTCAAGGTAACTCAAGGATAATCAGTGTTGAATCATTTGTTGTCAAACATCATATGGAATCTAAAATACCACAATTACCATTGATTGAAGTCACCATTCATAAGCCGTCCACGACCTAGACGAGCTTACTCGTTACAACTCATGGGCCATATACGGTGGTATGAGACATTTTTTGTGTGTGTTGTCTTTGACCTATACTGATTTGGTAATCTTACAAAGAGTCTTAAGCACTGATAGAGGTGACAAACTTACCATCATTGATCTTGGGTGATGACCCATACCGTATTAATCTAATGTCTTTGGTGAATGTCATACCAATGAATTTATTGATTTATAGATACTGAGCGACGAACTTTGAATGTATAAGAGGACACTGGTAACAAGCCACATGTTTTCTGCATATTGACTCGTGATAAAGTTGTGGTGTTTTGACTTTGCTAATACTGCTAGTTGTATATGGACTAATAAAGGTTGGATAATCATACTTGTATTCTACAAGGGCGGTGCATTTAGTAATACCACAATATTTACGTAGAGCGGTGCTTTTGGTAACCCCGCTAAATCTATTTTGGTAATCCCACCATTTTGCATTCTTCTTATAATGCATTAATCAACTAACTTAGGAAATTGTATATGATATTATGCTTCATTACATGTACTTGATTATGTTGATAATGTGTGTAACTTAGGGAATGATAACAAGGAATTGGTCACTCACTCCCACATGAGACTGTTTTAAAGCACCAACCAATTACCTTTAATGTAGGTACTGTCGTGGTGGTAGTGACAATTGTAGCTAATATGGACTATGTGATCCATGTGCCGTGTTTTCAGTTTCTGAAGATTTAAAATACTTGGCAGGCTACCATTGGTATTAGTGTACATATTATTAAATTTCTAGTTCTTTTGGGATGTATACCTTATACCCCAACTGAATAAAATTCGTTGTTGTTTAATTATGGTTTAATTAAATATAATTGAAATGGTGTGATGCCACTTAAATTTCATACAAATTGTACACTATTTAGTATAAATTCTTCGTAAATAACTTGATATTATATAATTTAGCTATTAAACTTCACTTCCACATTTAAAAGTGATGCCCGTGAAATCGGGGATCATGGATGTGCCCAACTCTCGAATTTTGGGTCGTTACATGTGGTCAACTTGAGATTTAGATTTGCCTCATTTCTAGGTTTGTGAGGTAAAATTATTTGAAAAAAAAGGGTGTACAATGTGGATAAAACACATACATCATGATAGGACCCATATACCTTTTCTAGCAGCACATGGTGCCGATATCAGCATGGTGTGCTACACTATATAAATCTGAGTTGGTTATGACCCATCTTAGTTCTGGAATACTTTGATTTTTGGCTAATTCATTCATCTTAATGAAGCATCAAATAAATGAATGGAATGTCATAGAAACATCAAATTGGGCCTACATAAGTGGGCGTTCCCTCTTAATTAACTCTTTCTTTGGAGTGGGGCCTCATGAGTTATGGATGTTCATGATAGTTGGATCTAGTGAAAATGTGGTAAGAGTACTTGATGTACGGGGTGGATCATATCAAAATTGCACTTGGGTGGTTTTCGTTGTGCGAGGTACCTACACAAGTTACATTGGGTTGGCTAAAAACTATAGTGTTGCTAATAAAAAAGTGTCATGTGTATAACAAACATGGGATCCACAATGAAAAGGACAAAATCGTCGATTTATGTAATGCAATTTTCACCTTTTAATGACATGCACATGATGTATTTTCATTGCCGATACGTCATTGCCAAATAAACGAAGGTATCATAATCTGCGTCCCTTGGAAGAAAAAAAAAAAAGTTATTTAATACTCTAGTTATGTACGACATTTGATACACGTGCACTTGAAAATGGTACATGTGACCTATATGAAGTCAAATTAAATGGACTAAATGGTGGAAGCCAATGTCTTCCAGTTACAATATAAGAATCAGATTAATTTTACAATCATAATATTTAATTTGTAACACTTATTTACTTTTAAATATGACCATTATATATTTTTATTTTTTGACTTTCTAACAAATTCCAACAATCTAATATTTAGACCACCAAAATAGAGTATTTTTATATATATATATTAATTATAATACATCTAAATCGGTGCCCATAATTTTGACGGTTTAATTTGACTTACTTGTATGCCATGGACACAAATTCTCACTAATCTCGATAGTTGGTAAAGAGGGGATGCATGAAAGAAGAGCTTATGGAGTTAAACCCTCTATGGAGAGTCTGAAAGGTATTGACCGAGTCGACAACTAGTCAATGAGTTGGAAGTTGGTTGTAAGTTTGGTGAATAAATGGAAAATGGATGCCTTGAGTCAAACGAAATTGATGATCAAGAAGATTGAGGCGGAATCGTTCGATGTCGGCCTTGGCATTAACACTTGTATCTATTATACCGCCATATGATAGGTCTCTGCAGATCGGATAACTCTTTCAAGCCGTATCTCTAAGGCTTGCCATATCGTATTGGTCGACTCGTAGTCTTCAGTGAACTAGGTCAAGCCAAACTTTTTATCTCTAAAGGGACAAAAAGAATGGTTGGACTTATTGCTAGTGAAAGAGAGAAAAAATCTTATACATTCAGCAAAAGAATAATTAATTTTGGGGCAGAGTATATTGTGATGGCGGAAGGAGGTGAATTTTACATATATTGGTACATATTTGACAAAATTTGCTCTAAAGTACTCATAGAACCACATGTGAACAAGTCAGATAAGCCAGCCATAGTGGTAAAAACTCATTGTAATTACTTCAAACATACTACGATAAAGATGGTTGAGCACGAAAGGAGTAAGAGGAAGCTGACGTTCTCGAGCGAGCACTTTGGCTAGATAAATGTATTCCATGGTAATTTAAAGAGCACTCATACATAACAAGAATCGACAAATCCACGCCAAAAGGAAATCCGTGTGTTCTCCACTTTATATTGAGATTTGCATTGCAGAGTCATGAAAGCGGAGTACGCCTTACTAGTCTTGTCCAAAAGAGTGAAGGGATGTTGATTCTTTAAAGCAGACCTCGGATGGACAGGCTCGCCAAAGGGCAAATGTGTTGCGCAACACACCAACAACGTAGTGAGCCGAGATCTAATCTCAGGCCTCACCCACAAACGATAAACAAGAAGAAATATAAACTAGAAATAGATTAAAGTAATCCAAACAAACCACAAGACAAGATATACACCCCAACAAGGGTAAAAAACCACGGATGCAAACTTCCACTATAAAGAATAAAAATTACAAGGCAATATACTAACATCTCCTTTGGAAGAACATAGAAAACCCTTTGCCCACACCTTAGAATTATTTTTCCAATATTCCAATACACCTAGAAAAGCCCTAGGAATACCTATATATAGTTTAGGTAACTTCCCTTCCGCAACCTTGCGAAAGGCGACACTAAAATCCGCAGTCCGCATCGGATTCGGAAACGAATCTGCATAACTACAACCGGTCGAACAGATTGCTCGACCAGTCGAGCGACCCCTACGACCGGTCGAGCACCTCGGGATAAAAAAACGATGCTCACTGGACTTTGAGTCGAACCGGTCCACGACCGGTCGAGCGGGCCCCTACGACCGGTCGAGCATAGCTCACGACCAGTCGAAGATGGCCCCAGATGTGGCTCCATATCTCAACAATCTCCCACTTGGAGACACATGGCCTTAAACCTTCGTCTTCTTCATCCAGAGTGCACCACTTTCCAGTCTTCAAGCCTGAAGACCAATCAAAGCTGAATAGATCTTCAGCTTCTCTCGTGTTACCGCCTTGGTCAACATATCTGCAGGATTCTCACTTATATGAATCTTTTCCAGAGCAATCGATCCATCTTCCAGTAACGAACGGATGAAGTGATATCTGATGGAAATATGCTTGGTCCTTAAATGAAAGGCTGAATTCTTAGCCAAGTGTATTGCACTCTGACTATCACTATACAGCTTGCAATTTGCTTGCTTCATACCCAACTCTTCCATGAAATTTGCATCCATACCATCTCCTTGGACGCTTCTATAGCCGCAACATATTTTACCTCTGTCGTACTGATAGATACTATCTTCTGTAACTGAGAGACCCAACTGACTGCACACTACCTAGAGTAAAGATATTACCTGTAGTGCTTCTTCTGTTGTCGATGTCTCCTACCAAATCTGAATTCACATAGTCTTGTAACTTGATTTTCGATCCACCATAGCACAGCCCTACATCCTTAGTACCTACCAAGTACTAAGGATCCACTTCACAGCTTCCCAATGTTCCTTCCCGGGGTTATTTATGAACCTGCTAACAACTCCCACTGCTTGAGCAATGTCCGGTCTCGTGCTCACCATAGCATACATGAGACTCCCAATGGCTGACGCGTATGGGACTTTAGCCATGTAGTCCCGTTCCTCCTACGTCTTTGCACCTTGCTCCTTAGATAGGTTGAAGTGGTTGACTAATGGAGTACTAACCAGCTTAGCACCTCCCATATTGAAACGATCAAGTACCTTGGATATGTACTCTGCCTGTAACAAAATCAGTTTCTTATTTTCCTTGTCACGCTTTATCCTCATGCCTAGGATTTGTTTTGCAGCTCCTAAATCCTTCATGAAAAATTCTCTAGACAGTTGTCTTTTGAGATCTGAGATGTCTTTCATGCTTAAACCAACCACAAGCATGTCATCAACGTACAGAAGAAAGATGATGTACGACATATCAAACTTCTTCAAATAACAATAGTGGTCTGCATGACATCTCTTAAAACTGTTTTCCGACATGAAATTATCGAATATCTTGTACCACTGCCTCGGGGCCTGCTTCAGGCCATATATACTCTTCTTCAGTCTGCACACCTTGTTCTCCTTTCCTGGTGCCACGTATCCTGTCTGTTGATGCATATATATATTTCTTTTTCAAGGTCCCCATGAAGAAAGATTGTCTTAACATCTAGCTGCTCTAGATGTAAGTCCTCTGTAGCCACTATACTCAAGACCATATGAATCGTAGTCATTTTCACCACAGGTAAAAATATTTCAATGAAATCGATACCTACATTTTATTGAAACCCTTTTACAACCAATCTAGCCTTGTATCGTTTTGAACCATCGTGCTCCTCCTTCAGTCCGTAAACCCACTTCTTATGAAGAGCTTTCTTACCCTTAAGTAGAGTGACTAGCTCTGATGTATAATTAGACTCAAGAGAGTCCATCTCATCATCCATGGCCTGCTCCCACTTAACCCATGTATCTGACTGTAACGCCTCCTCAAAACATTCTGGTTCACCATTATCTGTCAGTAGTAAATAATGTAAGGAGGGTGAGTATCAGACCGTGGATCTCCTCTCCCGAGTAGATCTCCTCACAACCGGTGTATGCGACTCTGCCTCATAATGCTGCTGTGCATGATCATTCTGTGGTACTGTAACACCCGTGTCCGGTAACTCTTCCAACTCTATAAATTCTTTTTCCTCGGCCTTATTTTCCTGCACACTGTCCTTATGCATTACTTTTTCATTGAAGATTACGTCCTTACTTCTGATGATTTTCCTATTTTCTACATCCCAAAACCTGTAGCCAAAATCATGCTGCCCGTAGCCTATAAACGTGCACCTCCTGGACTTCGCATCCAGCTTGTTTCTATGTTCTACATCAATGTGTACATATGAAGTGCAACCGAACACTTTGAGATGTGCAAGGTTCACTTCTTTCCTAGTCCACGCTTCTTCTGATAGCCCACCATCCAATGGTGCTGAGGGACTTCTATTGATGAGATACGCGGCAGTATTCACAGCATCTGCCCAAAAAATTTTGGGCAACCCTGCATGTAGCCTCATGCTCCTGACGCGCTTAAGGATGGTCCTGTTCATGCGCTCAGCCACACCATTCTATTGCGGTGTCCTTGGAATCATTTTTTGATGTTTGATTCCACTTGCTGTACAATACTCCTCAAACCTCTTATCACAATATTCTGCCCCATTATCAGATCTGAGACACTTTACTGTTTTACCTGTCTCATTTTCTACCATAACTTTTCACTTCTTAAATACAGCAAATACATCAGATTTATGTTTTAAGAAATAGACCTACAGTTTTCGACTAGCATCATCAATAAAGGAAATAAAATAACGTGAACCACCAAGAGATAATACCTGTGCCGGTCCCCACACATCAGTGTATACAAGCTCCAACAGATACGTCTTTGAAGCGCGTCCCATCTTCTTGAAGCTTACCCTCTTCTGCTTGCCATACACGCAGTCCTCACAAAATTCCAAGTCAATAGACTTCAGCCTTGGTAACTTCCCTTTTGACAATAGCACTTTCATCCATTTCTCACTCATATGTCTCAGCCTCTGATGTCATAACTGCCCATTCACTCCAGTTGATGCAACTGCGAGTAAACTATATGATCCTGAAGTCACGTACAAAGTACCTTCCTTCTTGCCTCGAGATATTACCAAGGCACCTTTTGTGATCTTCCAGGAATCACTAGTGAATGTCGTCACATAACCGGTATCGGCCAACTGCCCCACTGAGATCAGATTCCTTCTCAAACTCGGTACATGTCTGACATCCTTCAATTTCAATGTCGTTCCGTCTTTCTGATTTATATGAACGTCTCCCTTTCCAACAATACTGCACGACTCATCATCACCTAGGTAGACTCTCCCAAAGTCACCTGACACATAATCACGTAGAACTTCCTTACATGAAGTGGCATGAAACGAAGCACCCGAGTCTATAACCCAAGACTCATTCCTCGCATCAAGAGACAAGATCAACGCCTCTATGTCGCTCTCCTCAGACATATTTACAGAATCCTTTCCACCTTGAGAGCTTCCTTCTTGTTTCTTGAGCGCTCTGCAATCATGTTTCATGTGCCTCTTCTTGCTGCGATGCCAACACCCGTTTTTTGTCTTTTGGTCCCTTGGACTTCTTCCTCGACTTAGAACGCCCGTGTTTATTACCTCCTTTGTTCAGCGATCTTTCTCTTCCTTCAACGTTTAGGGTCAGTTTGGGCGGTGGGATTAGAAGGGATTAGGTGGGGTAGGATTCATCTGGTCCTATGCCAATTCCACTCCATGTTTGGGAAGAATGGAAAAGCGTGGAATTACATTAAATGAAATTGCATTGGGTCCTGTGCCAATTTCACTCAATGTTTGGGAAGTTGTGTAGGTCCCACCATGATGTGTGGGCTATATCCACACCGTCCACCCATTTATCAAGATTATTTTAGAACATGGGCTAAAAAATTAAGTAAATCTAAAGCTCAAGTGGACCCCACCATAGAAAGCAACAGGGATTGAATACTTACTGTTGAAAACTTCTTTGGGGCTACATAAGTTTTGGATCTATTTCATTTTTAGGTCCATGCCATAAAATGAGGTTACAAAACAAATGAACGGTTTAGATATAACACATGTGTGTTATTCTCAATAATTTTAAATGATAGTGGGTATATCCATTAAATGTACCACCGTATTATCAACAAAGCATGACATTAATTTTATCCCATGGCAATAGGGGACAATCCCAGCCATGGGTAATAATTGTGTTTTTTAAATCCCATCCCACTTGATCCCTTCTAATCCCACTGCCCAAACTGACCCTTAGAGTATTCCCTAAGTCCCATGAAACTCCTGATGCCTTCCTTCTACATTCTTCGCTGAGAATTAGACCGACCACATCATCAAATTTCAGCTTTGTCGACCCTGAAGAATTGCTCACAACAATCACCAAACCATCCCAACTGTCTGGCAGACTGGACAAGATCAATAACGCCCTGACCTCATCCTAAAAAATAATGCCAACGGATTCCAACTGGCTCGTGACTGTATTGAACTCGTTTAGATGTTCAGTCACGCTCCCACCATCTGACATCTTCATGTTGAATAGCTATTTCATAAGATGAACCTTGTTAGATGCTGAGGGCTTTTGATACATGGTGGCTAGGGCTTCCATTAATTCTTTTGTAGCTTTCACCTTGGATATATTGAAGGCTACACTCTTAGACAAAGAGAGTCGGATCGTTCCTAAAGCCTTCCTATCTAGTAAAAACCATTCATCATCTGTCATCTTTTCTGGTTTCTTCTCTTTTCCTCCTAGAGGAACATAGAGGTCCTTCTGATACATATAATCTTCCATCTGCATCTTCCAAAAGGCAAAGTTTGAACCATCAAACTTCTCAATTCTAGTTTTCCCTTCTTCTGTCATCGCTCCCAATAGAACTAAACCAAAAGCTCTGATACCAGTTGTTACGCAGTACGCCAACAACGCAGTGAGCTAAGATATAATCTTAGGCCTCACCCACAAACGATAAATAAGAAGAAATATAAACTAGAAATAGATTAAAGTAATCCAAACAAACCATAAGACAAGATATATGTGGAAAAACCCCAACAAGGGTAAAAAAACCATGGATGCAAACTTCTACTATGAAGAACAAAGATTACAAGCCAATATATTAACCTCTCCTTTGGAAGAACATAGAAAACCCTTTGTCCATACCTTAGAATTATTTCCCCAATATTCCAATACGCCTAGAAAAGCCCTAGGAACACCTATATATAGTTTAAGTTACTTCCCTTCCGCATCCTTGCGAAAGGTGACACCAAAATCCGCGGTCCACATCGGATTCGAAAATGAATCTACGTAACTACGACCGATCGAGTAGACTGCTCGACCAGTCGAGCGACCCCTATGACCGGTCCTGCATGGGCCACGACCGGTCGAGCACCTCGGGACCAAAAAATGATGCTCGCTAGACTTTGAGTCCAATCGGTCCACGACTGGTCGAGCGGGCCCCTACGACCGGTCGAGCATAGCTCACCACCGGTCGAAGACGGCCCCAGATGTGGCTCCATATCTCAACAAAATGGTAGGTGAAGACACATACATCCATAATTGTTGAACATATGGGGCCACATCCAAAGTGAAATATATTAGTTGATCCACTCGAAAAAGTTAAAATCGCTGTAAAGATGAGGGTATTGACTGGATATTTGTGCAAGGAGAGTTTGATGCATTCATATATTCTTTCCTTGTCACGCCCTGAAATTCGATGCTCGAGTTGGCCAAACCCGACTTCGAATCCTAAGTTGTGATTAAAATTTTTAAACATTCTTAAATACAAATTTAATAAAAACTACATCAAATATCTATCAAATACAATGTTTAGACTCACTTTTAAGTTTTTTTTTTCCACTATACTTTTCTTTCTAACACAAATAGAAAATATCACTATGACTAGATAGATAGTTAGATTGTCACTCCGCTTCGAGCCCCAAAACACTGTTAATATGGGTGTGAGCATAATAGCTCATGGGATCGTATCCAACTCAAATATGAAATTTGTATAATTATACAAAATGTACAAATAATGAAAATAAGTTGTTTAAAGTTTAAAAAATGAATTAAAGTACAAAATATTAAAATATGAGATGAATGCAATATTAGAATCGAAATGATGCTCCGAATGTCAAGCTTTCCATGAATTCTATAAATAACAAAATTAAATAATCATCATCGTTTACAACACTGTACTCAAGTGAATGACCATGTTGTATTAATGCCCACGCACCAGTACCTCATGGTGAGAGATCCATTTACATGTTAGTTGGTCAAACTACAGCTCTAGTTGTACCTCTGGCGTATGTCCGTGCACACAATTGTACTTATACGTCGTACACAAAGGATACTCCAAAGGATCTAGTGGGTTCTAGGGTCTTTCACCCAAGGGACACGATCGCCATACTTGCTGGCTTTAAGGTCTTCCACCTAAGGGACACAATCGCCTTACTTGCTGGCTTTAGGGACTTTCACGCAAGGGACACAATCGCCCTACCTGCTTATGCCTTTTAGGGATATCCTCAGGGCAGTGCACTCACATTACAACATTCATTCTTAATTAAAAATAAATAAATACATACATGATATGAGTGACCATCATCCATTCAAATCAGAATTATTAAATACGCAACTTACTAAGAGTTAGTTACAAACTACATAACATTACATCACATATTTTTCGTTATTCTCAAATTATGCATATAAGACGTTGTAAGGTTTGATGGCTATTAACTCAATAACTATTTTAATTAGATAATTAAAATCATTGATTATAAATTGATAATTAATTTTTAATATAAGTTAATAATTAATTTTAAAAAAATAAATTTTTATTCGAATTAAAATTTTTTTATGAAATTGTAAATTAGTAAAGCTTAAGAACTCCTAAAATTAACCAATGTTAAATCCCGAATCCAAATAAATTAATATATGAATTAGATTTTAATAATTTTAATTTAATTAATTTAGTAATATAAAATCTTCCTATATATATATTTTTAAAATTTCTACATCCTTTTAATAGATTATAAGAAAAATCTATTCTAAATATATTAATTGGATTTTTTTTTCTTTTCTTATTTTAAATCCTAAGAGTTGAATTTCCATTTTATTAAAGTTAATCCTTTTAAGGTTAGTTAACTATATAAATAGGAAATCCACATTAATAACTAATTTCTAATATCTAAAATTTAATTTATCAAATGTTAAAATTTGAATTAATTATTATTATTATTTTATTTAGAATTAAATTCAGAATTTAAATATACTTAATCAAAATTAATTTCATAAATCCTAAAATTCATAACTTAATTAAATTACCAATAAACAACTAAGTTAAACAATGTTAAATTAAATTTAGATTTAGATTAGTTAATTGTACATTAGTATTCCCAAACTGAAATTGTACTTAATTTATGTTATATTAAATTATTAAATTTGAACTTTAATTATTATTAAAATTTACCTTATGTTATACATATGATTATTTTAATTAGTATGAATTATTTGGATGTATTATTTTGAATTAGTCTTGAATAAAATAATTCAAAATTTTATAATTGAAGTCAATTTACATATTTATGTCAACAAAATTAATTTAAAATATAACTAAAGTAGGATTTAGAATAATTTCGAATTTAATTCATATAATTAAAAAATTATTTTGTATTAAATTCAGTAATTTAGAATTCTAATATATATATATATATATATATATATATATATATATATATATATATATATATATTACTCTAATGTTATTGAACATTTTTTTCCAAATATTCCATGAACAAAAATATCAACAATAAATAATAATTTACTGCAAAATTCAATTTAAAAGAAATTGACTATAATGATAAAAAAATAATTTAATAACAGAATTTATAAAAATTTCATATTAGAGATGGATCACCTAGCTTGATAAAATCTTTACAAAGTTTTTTTTTTCTCTCTATTTTTAATTTTATTTTCTCTCCTTTTTTTTTTCCCACACTTTTTCTTATCATACCTAACCCATGACCATATTTATAATACAAGGGTCCCACCATACATAATGTACACATGTAGAAAAAAGAACAAACCGTTCTCTTTAAGTGGCCCCTCATGTAAGTGAAACACCCACCACATCCAATTCATTTATTACAAAAATATACATCCCGTGTGTATATGAAGTGATGCAAGTGGTGCATGGTTGTGCATGTGCATGGTCGTACATGTGGTGTATGGTTGTGCATGTGTGAACAGTGTACACATGGTATACATGTAAAATAATTAATGTACAATGGATGATTGATCAGGTGAGTGGGTTGATAGGTTAAATTAATGGATGAATTTGGGTGGTGGATGACTAATTGAGAAGTTCTTTGGACGGTGTTGATTTGTGTATGAATTTAACGATTTCATTTTGTTGGTTTAAGTTAAGGAACGGATGATCGACTGATCTTGTAATAAAACTTGGACGATTTGAAATAGTTGGGTTGGTCATTGTGATGGGTGGTCTAGATTAGTGACCTCTGATCATACTCACACACCTTATGCTTCCTAAATCCAACATTCATGTGCTAAT
Source organism: Magnolia changhungtana (assembly GCA_030180095.1). Lineage (NCBI taxonomy): Eukaryota > Viridiplantae > Streptophyta > Magnoliopsida > Magnoliales > Magnoliaceae > Magnolia > Magnolia changhungtana. The sequence continues at coordinate 4,020,110 of JASAUF010000089.1, forward strand.
AACTTTACTATGAATTAATATATTTATATTTTATCAAAAATTAATAATATTTAATACATGTTATTAACTCTTTAAAATGTTAAAATTTAAATGGGCATGCTACACACGTTTAGGACATATTACATTAGGGAGTTATACCGCACATGGATGGATGGTTGGGATGTATTGAAAATAATATTTAAGTGAACCATGTGGTACCTCAATAAGCAGAGAGGTCGATGTTCGGTTAATTTTATAAATGGGTTACCCGTTTGTAAGATATGGGGCATCAGATTTACAATTGTACGTATGGTGGATACATGGATGATTTTTTACTCTTTTAAAATTATGAGTTTACCACCAAAATATTTATATGGCTTGTAAGCCTCTAAAACTTGTTAAATCATATTCCAATGTAAGTAGTAATCCAGTAAATTATTTAGAGAAATGTGAGAAACATTATAGTGATTTTTAGGTGGGCCAATTGGTGGATACATGTATGATGTATGGTTGGATGATAAGATATATATGAAATAATTAAATGATTAAGAGTTTAATCCTTTATACAAGTTAATGTACAATTACTTTCATGGTCAAATAGGTGCAAGATGGGTAAAAAGTTAATCAGAGAGGTGTATCGTCGGATAAACGACTTAGATGATTAAACTACAATCCTGAAAGTGGATGGATGAGTGGGTGACCGCATACCCTACACGGCGTATAAACGATTGGATTTAGTATATGTTTCACGGTTAGATTTGAGATACTTAATGAATGAACAGTTGATCTTAGGTGTATAAGTAAATAAAGTGCATGTACACACACACACACACACACACACACACACACACACATATATATACACACACACACTAAAACCATACAAATTATCAATCATAATAAATTAATCAATCACACATATCACAATTTGCATACTTTATGTACGCATGCATGCATAAATGCATGAATAAATAGAAGGATTATACATGAATGTTTAGATGGATGCAAGTGTGCATATATGCAGATGCATGTATGTGCACCAAAATCTCAGGTCATTATATTCTACCCCCCATATAAGAATTTTGTCCTCAAAATTCAAACATACCCAACATGTAGATGGGTGAGGATACTCCTGATAAAAAGTATGTTTAAGTGTCTGCTAAGTTTCATATGTTATAGGGTTTAAGTGGGCACAAGAGTGTATAAATCGTTGCAGGAATTAGGGTTATTACATTCCTGCCTCCATGTGTCACCATGCTATGCTTCAATGCAAGTAAACTATTCATCAATTTCATCTATGCCCTTGTATACTAAAATGAATTAGAAGGATATAAAAAATTATCGGATTAGACAAGAAGAATGTAACACCCTGGTTCTCAAAACCCGAGGATGGTCGCTCCTCATTGAGAACCCGAGCATTACGTTATAAAATGGACCATCATACATCCAATTAAGAATAAATTTTAAAGCATGAAATAAAGCAATCACTACATAAGCCATATCAAGAGTAACAAAAGGAAGTTTAATACATGTACATGGGAACAAATGAAATCCCACAACATGAGAAATATTTTTACAACTCAAACAAAATACATAGTCTGGAATATGAAAGCAAGTAAATCCTAAAGTATCAGTCAAGCTCCAATGGCTCAACTGTAATGGCATAGAGGCCCTCCCTGCCTAACTCCGCCTCAGCCACCTCTGGAATCCCGTTATAAGGGTTTTTACCTATTCATCATACCTGTGTCTATTTAGTGCAACTGCACGATTGAGTGAGTGAAAACTCAGTGGAAATTTCCCTCATAGATTCAACCATAACACGTCAATCCAAAATAGATTAACAATTCTAATTCATATGGTAATACACTACATATGCATTTGCATGAATGTATGGCTGTATGTTCAAGTCATAGATCTGGGTATGTAATCCAACTGTCAAAATAAAAGACCGCCCGAGGTAGGTAGACTACTTGGAAAAGGCCATGAGGGTGAGTGCGCCCAATGACGATCTCTTGGAAAAATACCCGGGGTATGCCTGAGGAGGAGTCAAAATCCTGGAAAAGCCTCATGTAAAATAAGAGCAAGTGTACAAGTGCACAAACCTGATGGTTGGACTTAGGTAATAGAATCTTGCACAACCCAACAAGATGTAACTTACGATGAACACTCGGAAAAGCTCATATGTCATGCGTGGATGTTATGCACCATGACACATATATATTACTTGATCGAATAGTAAATGACTTTCAACTTTCAAATAGGAAATATTCAACTATGCATTCTATATAAATGTCCATGATTTCTTTACATTCAAAGGAGGGCTCACCAAGAGTCATGTAAATTTTCAAGTGAGGTTCTATCATTCAGATTATCTAGGAGTCCTCCTATATCCCTTAAGGACTCTTCCCATACTCAATCTTCATACTACTCACAATGTATAATGAAATAGAAGTTTGTAAAACTCAAGTTGTCTCATTAAAGTTATGTTCATGATGTAAAGATGACAAGAGGAATTTTTGTTTTATGACAAACTTATGATAGTTATGAAAGATGGAATTCCAATCGTCACTTTACACCATATGTAAACAAATTTCATTTCCCATATTGTAAGATCTATCCACATGATAATGCCAACGATTAAAGAATATAGACCGTCTTGAAGGAAATATCTTACAATTCACAGATGATCTAATATGAAAGCCTCCCCTTCTCAACATAAGAAAACAATTATGAATGTGAGATGGAGTTTGCAAGACAATACATCATACATATAATCATAAGAAATATGGCATTAAAACAATCATTTCATGAAATTCAAGATATCTAGGAATTAATTATTTTCTAAAATTTTATACATTAGAGATTTAATCCACATGAAAATTAGTGAAAGGAAGAAACTATAGGGGATGCTCCTCACCTTGATTGAATAAGGTGAGTCTATGAACATCTAGTTTGAGATTGATTGAAGAAAATGTCTTTCGAGTATATCTGTTGTAACCAGTCCTTGAATAAAGTATTATAGAATCCCAGTGAGTTAGTACTGAGTTGACTTAGATGGGGGGTTTTCAACTAACTATTAGAGAAGTTAGTTAGTAAGGGATCTACTATCCTCAAGGTTTAGACTGCAATTCCTTAGGATTCCATGCTACTCAAATCATCTCCAGGTGATCGGAGTTGGTTTGACTCGGTAGGGAAACTGACCGAGTCAGCCCGCTATTGCATAGTGAGTTGGTTGACTCAGTAGTAATCCAAGTGCAAATGTAACGCCCCGAAAAATCGGGGGTCGTGCATAGACTCGACTCCCGAGTTCCCTAGTGTCACTTATCATGCATTTATGATTTTTTTAATGATTAATCAAATTTAACTGCGCAATTTGGAATTACCTGAAGCACGAAGCACAATCACACCAGTCTACTGAAATGAAGGATATCCCACATATATACAGGTCCAAAAATAATAAAGGGTCGCCTAAGGCGTTGCCCAACAGAACAACAAAAGAAGACTATGCCCACAAAGGGTAATACTGAGCCCGCGGCTCAGCAAATCCAAATTCAGCCCGATCAAGCCGATGGAGAGCCGCCCATCAGCTGCAAGTAGGAGAGTCCGTCCTCCTCGTCCAAGCTCGCCTCGCCAGGCTCCTCATGCCCTGAGTCACCTGCATCTATGAATGGGTCTGGTTGGTGTTTTAAAACACCGTCCCAGAGTGGGAGTGAGTGATCAACTCAGTGTGAACTATTAGTCTCAAGTTACAACAGGCATCAATTGTAATATGAACTTAATGAAAAGCAGACAATCATCAACACCTAATAACTCTTATTTAAAATGCATGCATGCGGGATGATATGATGCATGCCCTCGCCACAACACTCCCTCAAGCGACTCCATCTAACGATCGCATATGACAACACTCCCTCAGAGCGACCTCGACTTCCGAGTCGCCACCCTAACTAATGCGTGCAATGCGATCGTGTTAGCCGAGTTATTAGTTAAGTCCATTCATCCAGCAGGTTGGAGATTCTGATTCACCCTACGTATCAATGCCCTAAATTGGTTGCGAGGCTAAGACCCCATCAATGTGTGAGGCCGAGGCCCCGCGGTTCGTGATCCCGTCGGGTTCCTCATCCCCGACACCAAGCATATGAGGAGTGCCGAAAGGAAGGGATCGCTCGCGGTCACTACGGGGAGGCGCGGTACCCCAGCGTAGGCCGACAGCTCGGACACAGTGTCCCATTCCACCATGCCCGGCTCATGAGACTGTGGACCAGTTTCAAGTGGATTATCAATGAGCTACAATGGTTGCAGGGTGGTTCAGGTTCCATACATATGTGAGCATACAGGGTTAACAAAAAGGTTGATCAGTTAGTAGGCTAGACCGTACGAGTGAAGCGAGCGTGAGACGAGTGACCTCGGGTACAAGAGACCCATGTAGTCGAACTACAGCCACCCGAACACACCCACCCAAACCCACGGGTTTAGCCTGAGGGTAGTCTCACCAATGGGACTACCATCTCTCCTCATGATTCCTGACCATCCCAAGGGTATGGAGGGTGATTCATAGCATGCCGTCTACTAATGTATAATCTAGTACAAACCACATCATGCTCTCATACTTCTCAACATATCATTCAGATTCTCATAGCAAGCATGGTTAACAATATCATGAAATAAGTGCATGTGAGGTGTATGTGTGGGTGAGAGAGTTACACACTCCCTCCATCTCAAGCCATCATATGCACAAGGGTAATGAAAGCACACATATTAAGAGGTAATAATATAGGAAGAAAACATTAAGGCATAAGCAAGGATTCATCCATACACATAAGCATGTGAGAAGCAAGAACAACATCATGAGGGCTAAGCATGCAAATCCATACGATTTTAACAACATACATTCCTAGGGCTTTCTCTAGATTATTAAATCATAACATCCAAGCAATCAAAATCATTATGCTCGTACTAAAATTGGTGCTAGGCCACCTAAGAACAATAGTCCGCACCTTGGATTTGATGGAGGCTTGGAAACGACCTAGGAGATATGGATTTCGGGGTAGATCGGCCGGAATCCCTAAAACCAAACCTTGCATGTGAGAAATTTCATGCCAATCCCTTCTCAATACATGGATTCCAAGAAGAAGAAGTGAAAGATCTTACCTAGACGGCCAACGGATTATTATGGAGGTTGTGGAGGAGAGCTTCTCTCTTGAGGAGAAGTAGGAAGTTGAAATGGTTGATTTCCTTGGGCCCCACCTTGATCTAAGGTCCACCTAGCTCTCACCTTCACTCTCTTTCTTCACTCTCCCTAGCTCTCTCTCCTCTCTCTTTACTCTCTCCCTCTTTCTCTCTTTCTCTCTTTTGGAAATGGAAAAATCGTATGGGAAGAGGGGGTGCCCAAATGGAGCCTTTTTATAATGCCAGGTTTGGTGTAAATGGCCATAAGGGCTAGGTTTTTACTATACTAGACTTATGGGAGGGTCTTTCTAGGATCTAGGGCCCTATCACCCCTCTAGCCACCAAATTCGGCGTGTATGTGCCTTATGGCTCGATTAGGGCCCATGCAAAAATTGAGGACGAACGGATGAACGGATATATGATCTGAGAAAGCGTTTCTGACCTTTAAGTGGTCCTGTGGGGGGCCATTTTGGTGATTGGAGCATTTTCGATGGCCCTCTGGCTATGAAAATTATAGGATAAGTGGTCTATGGCCTGATGAGGGGCCTTACAAAATTTGGGAACGAACGGATGCGGGGTTTGGTCGTACGGGTCTGATTCGCGATCAACGGTCATCGTGCCACGATCGGGGCCTAGATTTGATGGGCAGGCGTTGAAAAATACATTAAACCTTCACCGTAAATTTGGAAGAAATCCGACGGCTGGAAGGCCCGGAGTCTCAGTTTCTTTTGTCAGTGCCAGATTTTAATCTGGCATTGGTGGGGCACATTGGGCAAGTGCCAGATGGTACTTCTGAGTGTCCACTGGGTCCGCAGTCCGCGATGGACCACAAGCCCAGTGAAATCTATGATTTTCTAAAGTTTTAGATTTTTCTGACCCTTCTCAATCGCTGGGTGGCCCACACGGGCTGTTGTTAAGTGTAAACGGGCCATCTGGCTTGGCGGCCCGCACTTGGTCCCATCATAACTAGACTGGTCCACCCCAGTATAATCTAATATTGAGTGCTAATGGTCATTAAGCGATATTATAAGTTAATTAAAAAGAAATTTTTTTAGAATTTTTAGAAATCCAAAACAGTAAAAATCCAGGATGTTACAGCAAACGACGCTACTACCCTCTGTTTTTAGAGAACCAGAGCTTGGCTTGTAGCGCCGGTTCCAGCTCTAGGAAAACCGACCCCAACTAAGAAGGCAGATCGAGATTTTCGCGCTAAGATGGTGTTGAGTCACTCAACTCGTAACTGAGTTGAGTTGACTGTGAAATTGGCAGGTCAGTGTGTAAGACCCGTATCTTAGTCCGTACCGTTCCGTAGGCTTCCGTGGTCCTTTCGGTCGAATTCCGACAATCCTCGACCCGTATCCGATGTTTACACACGATCCTAAGCCAAGACCTGCATGCTAAAGTGGGCTTAACCCAAGACTTGTATCTTAGCGACCGCGTTGTCACCGCGGTTCCAACGCTGCGACTCGCGCACTGATCCGATACCCAGGTCATAAGATATCGACTCGGGTTCATTTCGAGGAAAATGTCGCGTGTGTAAATTTCAAGAGAATCTCTACTACCTATCCAATCAATCAATCAATCAATTAATGTCAAGTGCAAGTCAAGTACAACAACCCATACCTTACCCTTACCTCTCTCTTACACAAGCTACCTAAAGTCAACCCTTACATCACTTCATCCATCACTCCACCCATCCCTTTCTTACAACCCATCACTCAACCCATTATCCATCCTTATCATCCCATCATCTCTCATTCCATCTCTCCACTTCCAATAACCCAAAAATTTTCCACGTCCAAGCCCCCTCTCTCCCAAAGCCAAGTGTGTCCCACTTTCCCTACCCTCTCATATCTCATCTCCACCATCAAAATTTCATCATCTACCGTCAAAGGTTAAGCATAGGAGCTAAGGAGGCTAAGGGACCAAGGAGAAGGCCTAGAGGTGGGTGATCCACCGTTGATTTTAATTTTAGGACCACTTGTTGTGGGAACCACAATGATGTATGCAATGTAGTGAGGGGCCCATAGTGGTGGGGTACCTCTATTTCACCGGCTTTCTCTCTCTCTCTCTCTCTCTCTCTCTCTTTCTCCTTTTGTATGATGTCATGTGGCCACCACGGTTTAAGATAATCTTAACCGTCCAATCGTGAGGCTCACCTTGCAATGGGTTAATTGGACGACCAAGATGAAGGAAAACACAAATATCCTGTTGATCTAAAAGGTGGGCCATGTTCATGTGGGACCCACCTTGATGTGTGGGCCACGTACATGTGGGGCCCACCATGATGTTTGTGTTTATCCACGCCGTCCAGCGTCCCTGGACGCTGGACGTGAGGGTGCTAACATGGAGTGCGTGTGGCTAACATGGAGTACGTGTACTGACATGGATGTGTACTTACAAGCTAACAAAAAAAATTGCTTTTCGGGTGGTTCGCTCATGCAGGCCCCACCTTGATGTATAAAATTAATCCACGTCGTCCATTCCATTCTCCAGCTCATTTTAGGCGTTGAGCCGAAAAATGAAGTTGATCCCATTTTCTGGCGGGCCATACCATAGGAAATAGTGTTGTTTACCGTTGAAACTCACCTTGATCTTTTTACTCGCCAAATCATACCGCACATCGAACTCTTTTGGTCGGTCTTGAGTTGTAGAGTGCAATGAAAGGGGCGGATTTCCCTGATGTGGGCCCCACCTAAGAAAAACCTCAAATATATATATATATATATATATATATAAAAGAAGAAGCAGCAGCAGCCGTTGCTGCTGCTGTATCCTGAGGACATCGTCCTCTGCCATCCACGAATGGACCGACTGGTAGGGACCCACGGTCCCAACCATGGGCCCCACCGTGATGTGTGACATCATCCACACTGTACATTAGGTGGGCCACTTAGGGCAGTGGGCCCCCATCCCAAAATCAGCCGCATGTGGAGCACGGGTGGCCCACACGACATGAAACAATGAGGATTGACGCCTACCATTGAAACCCTTTTGGGATGCAGAAGTTTCGGATTAAATATGAAATTTGTTTTTCCTATTCACCCAGGTCCACGTGACCTTATGAACAGTGGATGGCAGATAAATATTACGGTGGGCCCTAGGTCCACGTGACCTTATCAACAGATTAGAGGATAAATAAACATTATAGTGGGCCCAGGTCCATGTGACCTTACCCACTGGTTGGGTGGAAAACAAACATTACGGTGGGCCCCATGACTATGTAACCTTATCAGCAAGTTGGGTGGAAAATAAGCATTGCGGTGGGCCCTAGGTCTGTATGACCTTATCTACAGATTGGGTGGAAAATAAACATTTTTGTTGGGCCCTACATGGGACCCATTGATGTATGTATTGTAATCCACACCTTCTATTAGTATGGTCCCCACCACCGGGTATGTACTTCGTCTATGCCATCCATTCTTTCCATGGGATCCACCATAATGCATGGGTTGCATCCAAGCCGTCCAACCATTTTAAAAGATCATTTTAAGGCTTGAGGCTAAAAATAAGGCAGATATAGGATCAGGTGGACCACATTATAGAAAATAGTGGGTTTGAACGTCCACCATTAAACCCTTAGAAATTTTAATGGTGGAAATCAGTATCACCACTTATATTTGGGTGTGGCCCATTTGATTACCTGTGGCCCATGTGGTGTGGCCCACTTACCATTTTTATGGCTCATTGTTGAGGCCCACCTTGGTTTGTATGAGGCCCATCGTGACGTATGCAAGGCCCATGTGATTAGGCCCAACTTGATGTAATTATGGCCCGCCCACTGAGGCCCACTTTGATATATATGAGACCCATAGTATGGGGCCCATGTGACATATTGGAGGCCCATGGGTCGAAGCCCAATAGGACATACATAAGGCCCGTTGTAGCGTGATTCCACCATGGTATATGTGTTGACCTTTATAGTGGGTTATGCCTTGGGAGCAATGATGGTTTGATGTCCACATTGTAAGGCGATGTTGGTTAAATGTCTGCATTGTCACTCTCCTTAGGCCCATACTTGTAGTGTGTAGGCCGTCTAGGCCCATCTTCGTTATGAACAAAGCCTATCACCACATAACATGTTTAGTACAGATCCACAATTCATGATCATATGCATCATATGTATGCCTGATGTGAGGAGTGATTGATCATAGCATATACCTTCAGGCGGATCGTTTATGGGCTCCCTGATAGGTGGAGTTGCCCTACATGAGCACGCAATACGCGCAGGGTTATTGTATGATTCATGCACTTGCATTTGTGTGATTGTGATTAGTGTATGCCTTAGTGACATCAGGGCCATAGCCTCCACAGATACACCGTGGGTGGCTGGATTGGATACCGAAAATACTGTTTCTAGCATCGGGGTGCCATAGATGTCCCTGGGTGAAAATCCCTAAACCCGATGGTATCAGAGGATGACTCCAACGTCGAGACCGAGTGGATATATGAGTGTATGAGAGCTGAATACCAGGAGGTCGTGTCTCCCACTGTGTCGTGGTCGGTTGAAAAGGGGTGTGGCCTTACTCACCCGAGGGTAGGGGCAATACTAGGTTGAGTTTGACCAGCTCGTGAATGGGTCCGCTATCGACGTACCGGATAGGTATTGGCAGACTATTGGCCAGACAGATAGCGAGGTTTCTTACGCTCACTTGGACTGTGTAGTTGGGAGAGCGGCAGTGCCATTTGGAGTGTACTAAACCCCGGTGATTATTCAGAATGAGAACTGTATTGATATATGATGAGGATTGACATGCTTGAATCGCATCTCGCAATGCATGGCCTTGTTATGGCCGATAGCATTCATATCTTGCACCGCATAGCCTTGGTACGGCTGCCTGCATTCATGTACTCATCAACATGATTCTGCATTACTCTGACCTTATATTTCGAGCACGCTAGCATTGCGCACACACTTACACCACCCTTTAAACTTTCTATAAGCTTATGTACGATTGATGCGTGCAGGTGACGCCAAGACGCAGCCATAGTCTCGCCGCGGTTGGAGCGTGCAGCCGAGCTTCTAGAGTTTTTGTTACTTTCATTATATTGTATTTTCCTTTCATATGCCTTGTACTTAAAAGTTTTTTATCATAGTGGATTTTGTGATGGTGTTCTTGTGGTTATTGTTCGTGGGTTATGCTTATGGTTATGTTCATTACAAATCAAATTGATGATTAGAAATCCTCCTTATAGCATCCCAGGATCGGAACCTGGTGTATGGGTGCCGGGTGCCGAGAATGGGGTACTACGGAGGCTTTCGGTGCCGGATTCGGCGATCAAAAATTTTGTGAGACCGGTTTCCGAGTTTGGGGCGTGACACAGTGGGTGGAAGCTGTCCATGACAGAGGAAAAACAGATGGATTTACCTGACCAGGGACGGTTCTTGGATGTTAGAAGGATCTGGAGGCGGGGAGCTTAGCTCCGGTTTCGTCGTGACTTGAATCCACAACTCCAGACTTGGTTTCAAATGTTGTTTCGAGGTGGGACAGTCTGTTACAGCAGAGAGTTCGATTCAGTTTACTGGTTCGCTGGAAATAAGCTGAGACAGGAGTGGATTTTGATTGTTGTTACCTGCACTGGGGCTGGGGACGAGTAGCTCCTACTGTGAGATGGGCTGGCCACAGATGGACGGTTGGAGACTCACTCGGCTGCTCCTCATCACCCTTTCTCTCTTCTCCTTTCTCTCTCACTATTTTCTTTCTCCCTCTCGATCTTACTTCTCTTTTCTTCCTTCTTCTCCTCTGTTTCTCTCTTTCCTTTCTTTCTCTCTCTATCTTCTCCTCTCTCTCTCTCCTTAGCACAGAAAATGAGTCGGATCTGAGGCTGACCGAGTTGCTACAGAGGCCTGCAACTCGCCCAGCGGCCGACTCTTCTTCTCTCTCTCTCTCTCTCTTACTATTTTCTTTATCTTTCCTCCGGAGTCGCCCTAAAAACTGACTTCTTATAGCCTTTTCTTTTCCAGATATTTTCTTCGCTAATTACTGGGATTAACATATCTTAATGTAACAATATTGAGAAAACCCATCAACAGAGTTCTCTCATTCGTCTGGTCGTGTGTATGGGCCCTTGAAATTGTTTTAGATGGGCCTTAGATGAGGTGGGCCACATGATGAACGGATTGGATGTGTGAAGGGGTTGGTCTTATAAAAGGTGGATGTTCAAGCCAGGTTGGAGAAGATGATTGGCTGATAATTAGGGCTGTTCACAAGTCAAGCTAGCTGGAAAAGCTCGCTCGACTCGGCTCGAGTCAGCTTGGATTGACTAGGCTTGAATGACCGATTCAAGCCGAGCCAAGCTAATTATTTGAAGCTCGAGTTGAGTTCAAGCCAAGTTCGACCACGAGGCATTTCAACTCGAACTCGACTCAACTCGTGTAACGCCTTGAAAATCGGGGGTCGAGCATAAACTCAACTCCCGAGTTCCAGAACATCACTTATGCAACAAAATGAATGATGATTGAATGTTGACTGTATTAGAGTAGTGAACATGAGTGAGATTAAGCCAAAACAACATATCATACTCCAGAGACAATTAAATTTGTAAGCGGAAGACTGTGATAGATAGATAAAATATATAAACTATAATGAGTCTCCAGAGTGTGATAACGTTACCAGGTTAAATAATTACAAGTACAGTTCTAAAATATACCTAATGTGAGGAAGTGTAATGTCTCCTATCCCAAATACCATAGCCCCGTCAATACAGTACTAGGTCTTGAGAGACCGTCGAGAGTTACATGATAGGAGAACTCCTCATCACCATAGAAGTAGTCGGCTGCTGCTTCATAAGCATCGCCATCATCGAAATTCAACAAATGCTGGTTGGTGTGTACAACATCGTCCCGTAACGTGGGAGTGAGTGATCAACTCAGTGGAACAGTAAAGCATAGGTTAACATGTTATCAATTCAATCAAGCGGTAATGATAAAGCAGTACAAATCAAACAATTCTAACTACTCTTATTAAGTGCGAGAATGAAATGACATGATGCTGTATGCCCTTGCCAAACCACCCTCATGCGATATCATCTTATGTTCGCGAATGCTTAACTCCCTCAGTGCGCCACATCTACTAAGCACATGCGATGCGATATGATCATGATTACCGAGTTATTATTAGTCCATTTCAAACAGCAGTATTGAGAAACTAAGGTACCTCCCTTGTATCATTCCCAAACATGATCCATTCTAGGGTCGTTAGTCCTAGTTAATCTCATACGATATTATGGTTTGAGAGGCGTAGTGAAGGTATCACAAAGGGCTCGTCACCCGTCAGCACGGATACAGATCTCACCGTATGCGGCTCAATTGTTGACCGTCAGCTCGAGTACAGGTCTCACCGTACTCGGCTCAATCACTAGCCGTCAGCTCGAATACAGGTCTCACCGTACTCGGCTCAACTCATACTCCAGTTGCTGTGAAAGACTCGTCGCCAATCACAGACCTTTGAGTATACTCGAAGATACTACAGAGGACTCGTCGCCCGTCAGCACGAGTACAGGTCTCACCGTACTCGGCTCTCGCCGTAAGTATCGATAGCTCGAATATAGTGTCCCATACCACCATAATCGGCTCACGAGTCTGGTTGCTCACTGGTCACTACGGGGAGGCACGTGGCCCCAGCGTAGGCCGACAGCTCGACCACGGTGTCCCATACCACCATGTCCGGCTCATGAGTCTTAGCGGATCGAGGTACCATGGTTAAAAGGGATTTCACTGGTAAGTTTGGTACCCTAGGTTCAAGCAGTAGCGACCAAACATGATGAACATACATAAGACAGATCGGGTTACTTGACGAGCTCGACTAGCTCGAGCGCACAACAAGTTGAACAACATGAGGTGCATAAGCACTTCGCGTGGCCAACCACTATCGCCAACTGACGTACGACTCAGGTTCGTCGAACACATCTCACGTGGCAAATGAATCGCAGCCACGAATTCAATTCTGGTACCGATTGTCTGGACTATAATCATAGCCCCAAACATGATAACTTGCAGATAGATAAAGCAGTAATGGATCAAGATTCCACTCATACAATCAAGGTATGGTATTATCCGTTTAGAAATTTCTTGGGGTACATTGCACGCACTCGTTGCTCTACTCCCCCATCACCCATGACGGATCATACAACGTAAATATAAATTTAAACATATGCATTACATAGTTATAATCATAAAGCAGTTGAGCATGTTATGAATCACAACACAAGCATGAGTTTATACATGTTCAATTCCTAATCACACAACAATCCAAGGAGATCATATACATAGTTAAAAGAGGTTGAGAATCATATCTCAACACCCTTATACATTACAATTTGCTAACTACTACTCATTCAGACATTTCAAGAAACACTTAAACAAACATGCATTAACATACATGACATATGTCGATCACATAGGCATTAGGCCAAATCCTTTCACTAGGGAGTTGCCCCAATCATAACACGTGTACACCCACGACGGATAGTCATGGCAAGCAGGAATCCAAGTTCCATATTCATTCAGTCATTTCCACAAACACTTGGGCCACACATTTTAGCATATATGGTGTCTATTGGCCGTGGCGTGATTTAGGGCAAATCCTTTCGTCAAAAGGGTATCGCCAATACAACAATCATGAATCCATGACAATTAGTCATGGCGAGCACGAATAAGGATTCTATACTCATTCAGTCATTTTCACAAACACTTAGAATACACTAATACAACATACATGGTGTATGTTAGCAAAACATGTATTAGGGCTATCCTTTAGCCAAGTGAATATTTTACCCATGTATAATATATTACTACAGCAAATAATCATGATAAATGCATCTCCAAAATTTATACGTATACAGTATTTTCTAGAATACGCATTTTCAACATACATACTGTATACAAGCAAACATGTATTACGGCGATTCCCTTCGCCAAGCAATTATTTTATACGCACATAATATATTTGTATACGATTAATCATGACAAACACATCGCTAAAATATACATGTATACGGTACTTCTTACAATACCGTATTTCTACATACATAGTGTTTATTAATAAACATGTATTTAGGCGAATCCTTTCGCCAAATAAGTATTTTATCCATACGTCATATAAACATACGACAAATAAACATGTCAAACACATTTCCATAAAAAATACGTATACGGTATTTTATACGAATACCTAGAGTATGTGAAATTCCAAATTCTACAATTCTAATCGAAACTGAAAACGGAAAGCACTTTGTACATGTGCAATTGCATGCAGATAATGAATCTATCATTATCTGACATTGAAAGCGTTGAAAACCACAACCTATACACCTAAAGTCCCCACCTTGTGTCGTAGAATCGTAACGGAGTTGATAGGTTCGCTAAGCTTCCGTATACGGGAGTTTGGCAACCTATGGAACGCGAAATACGTTAGCTATTTCATAACCTACAACCTAAACAACCCTAAAACAAGTTAGGGTTAGGTTTTTTACCTAGAACGACGCCGGAATCGCCAGAAAGCGATGAGAATCAGCGGTGGAGCGAATAGCAGGCAAAGAATGACGGGGAGTTCAGTAACACCCCGTACTTCAGATTTTCGAGTATTACCATGTAATTTAATTTAATATAAATACAAAAATAATACAACCTAAATACATATACTATGAAATATTATTTATAAATTTTATAAATATTTAAAGTTTTGTATTAAAATAATATGTAAATATAATCCCAATTATATGCATCATTAATATAAATTACATACTATAAATTTTGTAATACATAAAAATAACATACATGTATATGTATTTACATACATTAAGCTATGCTTACTGACATTCATATAATTTACATGTATTAACAATTTGTGATAATATAAATTATATATGACAAAATATAGAAGGAAAATAATTTATAATAATAATAATTATTATTATAACAGTAAATAATATTAATAAATGTAGTATAACATAATATTTAGTGTCGTAAAATCGAGGACAGGCTATATATCCAGTAACGACCCTTAGGTCTTAGCTTAAACAGTCCCTTGGACCTTTTCAACCGTTGACGTCCGATCTCGGGAAGATCCGGCCATCGAATCGTCATTAGAGACACTTATAAACCCTTGTTCAATTAACACGACCCACCTGAGCATTGGATCTACCTCATCTCTGGTATAGATGGTCCAATTAAGTCATAAAATATAATGAACGGTGTGAATCAGATCACAGACGTCATAGTGGACCCCACCATGGGTGCATGTGCATGTGCACCACCGTATGCATGCACCTGTCGTGCTTAGGACCCAGGAAGTCGGTCAGACGGGTCTGACCCGCATTTGCTATAAGAGGAGAGACCTCTCCCTCTCCTTGGTTTTGACAGAGAGCGGACGACCGTCCATTTTCCCGATTGGTGGCCCACCTACGACGGCCATCTGGGAAATCTAATCCGTCCATCTTGTGCGGACGAGAAATTTGACCAAACCCCACCTTGTCCCGCATTTGGTGGATCGTGTGCTTGCACACCATTCTTTCCGAAAACAGTCCTTGCTAAACCATGTTTCCACAAATGGAAACTGTCTCCTCTACTCGCCAGCTCAACGATCCGCGTGATCTCCTCTCTGTCCATCCTAGCCGTCCGTCTGTGGAAAATCTTAGCCATCCATTTCAGCTCACGTGAGTTAGGGTTCTCAAAGGAGAACCGACAGCAAAACCACCTAACCGCTAGCTGTTTTCCATGAAACTAGAAACCAGGATTAGATCTCAGCCCTTCGATTGCATCCAATGGACCTAACAGCGTTGGCATCCCTACAAAAAGGGAGAGAAAACGTCCCTTCTTCGATCCGTCTACAAAACACCATAGAAACCGGCCGTTTCCCTATCCTTTTGAACCCACCAGCCAAAACCCCTCAAAGCTTCAACCTCTCCATTTCAGAAGCTCCCCACCGTCAATCCAGAGCCTCCAATGGAACCGGATTCAACGAAAATCCCTCCGTTTGAAATCTGCCATTATTGGCATGTCGTCTTCCTCGCCATTCAGCCGCACCAAGTGCGAGTCAGGCCGACCCTGACGTCCCTTGCTGAACGCTCCATTTGGAAAGGGAAGTGAATGAGAGAAAGAAGGAGAAGAAAGAAAAAAAGAAAAGAAAGAAGAAGAAGGAAGAAGTAGGTGCGCCGGTGCGGTTCGTCGCACTGCCTCAGCCCAACCGAATCGTTGGCTATGTGCACGGGTTGCTGCCGACTTGAACTGAGTTAGGGACTCGATCAAGGCGGCGACCCTCGCCATATGAGATTCGGGTCCCCATCGGACGGAAGGAGAAAGAGAGAGATGGGAGCGTGTAGACGGGAGAACGGTTCTGTTTGTGTTGGCCACACTATCGCGAGTCCGGCATTTCTTGTGTGACTCCACCTTGAAGGGAAACAAGGAGGAAGAAATGAAAGGAAGGATGGGAAGATAGAAAGAAGAAAGAAGAAGAAAGGAAAGGAAATGGGGTGGTGCGGTTGCTGCACCGCACCATGACCCGCTCGAACTGAGCCGGCCCGACTCACGAACTCGGCCGCCGACCCGAGTCGATCCCGGTCGGGGATGGGTCAGTCAATCATGTTTCTTGGCCATAAGGAAGAGAAAAGAAAAGAAGAGAAAAGAGAAGAGAGGGTGAGGATGTTGGGACGAGTTGAGAGCTCGACCCATTGCTTGAGTTAACCCACGAACTCGGGCGCAGTCGCCGACTTGATTCAAGTTCCGGGGCGGGGCGGGTTGGGTCTCCTTCTCTTGGCACATGGGATGGAGTGGAAAAGAAAGAGGGAATGAAAGGTGAGAAAAAAACGAGTGAGGGAAAGAGATTTGTGTGAGAGAGGCGAGTTCCGGGTGTCTCGGTTGAGTCAGTGAGTTGGCAAGTTTTGTTGGGTGTTCCCAACGCTGGAAAGAAGGAAGAAAAGAGAAAAGAAAGAAGAAGGAAAAGAGTGGAGAAAGAAAAGAAAGGAGGAGGAATGAGGGAGTTCGGGTCAACTCGGTTTGAAACCGAGTCAACTCAGTGAGTCAGGGATGACTGAATCCCATGCCATTCGGGGCCTTGCTCGGTCAGCGGATCATCTACATTGGGGCTCCCAATCCCGATCATAATGCTAGGCACCGTCATCAGTAACCTTTCCAACCGAGTCCAAATCGACCGAGTCAACTCGATGAGTCAATGTTTCATTTCAAGACTAGACCTACCTCATTGTATTAATATCATCATTTGCACTCTTATTATTAGGATTGCTAATATTATATATGATTAGCCATTGACGAGGTAACTTGTGCTAGAACTAGTTATAATAAATGAAACTAAAATGAGTGAATAGTGTAATTTACTTACCATTCTTGAATACTATCATAATATTAATTATCATCATGATGATTACTATTAACATGTTAGGATAATATTAGTATTTATAAATAAATCCACCATTAACGATATTGGCATGGTGTCCATCACTTGAAAATATTATGTTTAATAATAGGTTATACTATTTTATTACAATTTTAATACTACTTATTACTAGGGTCACAAATAATAGTTGTATCATTAAAGTTAAATTGTAACTAACCATATTACTATCACATTGTATTTAAGTTACACAAACATCACAAGTTCTACTCCTAGAATTAAACCCTAGGATGTAAACCCTAAATTCTACACTAAAACCCTAAAGGGTAACCCTAGGCGATGATCTAAAAACCTAGGTAGTGCGTGGAACTTGGGTCTAATGGTAAAGTTCATGAATTTTGTTAGGATTTAATTCGAAAGGCGCAAACACTTTGCGGCACTAGTAGGCGATGCAAACTAAGGTGATGATTCTTCCCCTTGAGCTTTCCATTTTCTCATTAGCTTAAGTTATAGTTTTTATTTAAATTTATAATTGGTATCTCTCTCTTATAATCACATGTGTTAGCTGGTGAAAATTGAATTGTTATATTGCTTGCTTAATGTTTACCTTACATATTTATTCATGCTTGTGGATTGTTTGTGGATTGGTTATGGAACTTAAACTGGTACATCGGTGGGAAACCCTCACCTATATGTGTACACCCATACTTGGGATGTAACCCGATTGGTTATGATTGTAATGGACCTTCGGCTTGGTGGTTATTGAGTGATGGTCTAGATGGATCATTGATGTGGGCCTACCATCCAGGGTTGTTGTGCCCAATGGTTTTGAAGGATGGTTTTCATCGTATAGTTTTGGTATTCGCCCTATGTGGCATATTTTGATACTCGCCCTACATGGTTCTGTTTTGATGTTTTTCCTATATAGGTTTGATGTTTTATACTGTGCAACCATGTGATGGTAAGCCCCATATATTATAATATGATTGGCCACTAGTCAATTAGGTTTCATTAAACATCCTAAGGTGGTAGCCTCATGAGCCGGGGATGGTGGTATGGGACCTATGCCTGAGCTGTCGGCCTACGCTGGGCCATGTGCTCCCCGTAGTGACCTTTGAGCTTATTTAAAATGGCTGGTTGTAATTGGATTAATAACGGATTGGTTAATCATGCATACATTGCTGCACCAAAGCATCTATTGCTATCATCGTACGTGATGTACGTATTGTTCCGACTGGATGATGTTTCCCAGGTTCGATGATTGCATGGGCGGCGGCCCTGTCCGCACGGATGAGTACTCCCGGGGCGTGAACGCATTGCATGGGTGGCGGCCCTGTCCGCACGGATGAGCATCCCCGGGGCGTGAACGCATTCCATACATCCATGCACATAATAAGATATGCATCATGTACTGTTTTGTATGCTTTATTTTATAACTATGCTTACCTAATGCGGCGGTGTGTAATCTTGAGGGGAGTTCACACTGAGTTGGCCACTCATCCATCAAATATATAACCGTACAGGTAGCACAGATGTCTTAAGTGACTTTCAGGTTCAGGCTGATGTGGAGCCAAGTACAAGTGCCAGGGTTCCATGGTTGTATCTACTCGAGGAGTCTTGCGGTCTTGCGGCTTATGTTTACATTCTTATGTTATTTTTCATGTACTAAATCATGTGGATTTTTGTATTTGTTATATCGAGACATTGGTTTGTATAAGTCATTATGGGCACTCTTTTGTATATTCTAAATGATAATGAAACTTTTCTTTATACTTACTTGTCCATTCTACGCTCATCTGCTTACTCTGATAAAAGAAAAAAAATATATATTTGACCATCCTTTAAGGTTAACACTCGGGTTTTTGGGAAACGGGTCGTGTACTCGGGTCCTGAAGATCCGGGTCGTTACAGTTCCTCCCACATCTCCCTCACTTTCTCTCTCTTTTCTCTCTCTCAAATCCAAATTCGTATGCCTGGAATGGGAGAGGGTTTAAGGTCCTTTTATAGCCTAAAACCTTCCCAAAATAGACTCAGGTTCAAGGGTTACTGCTATTATAAGCATTTCGGCGATGTTCTAGCTTAAAAGAGTGTTTCTGGTGGCCCCCCTTGAGCCAAACATCAGACTTAAGCTCTCCACACATGGATCTACGTGGGATTACGCTTTCGACTCGATCGGATTCCCAGATAGCGCGTGGCGGACCACTTTCAGTTCAACGGTCAGTGGGCCATGATCCGAAATTTCAAGTACATGTAAATGTTCCTGAAATTTTTCCTGATCCGAGGGTGTAATTTGGTCTGATTCTGACAGTCTGGTTGCTTAATACTGATGTGCAAGTGAATGGTGCCAGATCACTATTCCAGATATTTATTTTGTAAAGGGAATAGTGTTTTTCACACTCCCTCGCTCCGGACTCAAGCGAATGGCCGTGGGACATCGGCTGGACCTGATTTCTGAGGTGGTTGTCAAGCCCAGTGAGGCGGTCTTAGCTCCTTAACTTCGTGTTAATCGGATTTCCGATGTGCGGTCTAGACCTAATACGAAGTTTCGAGATGCTCCCGTGAGCAGCCGGGTAATGAGATTGATCCTAAGTTTTATGGTAACCTAGCGTCAATGATTCTACAAGTTTTCAGTCTTGCAGAACGTATTTAAAGCGATTGGTGCTAATTTCACAGGCACTCTAGTTTAACGCTAGCTAAATCTCACTTAATTTCTAAAGGATTTAGTCCTGTAAGATTTCTGTCTGAGATGGTACTTAGGCCTTTGTAGATTGTATATAAAGTGATCCAAGTTTTACTACTTAGCTAGTTTAAGTTAGTGTCTAGGGCTAAAGTGCTTTGAAAAATTGAAAGCACAAGGTAGTGAAGGGTGGGATTTGTGAAGAAAATGGTTTAAAAAGAGGTTTGAGGCTTTAATTGAGCGTTTGGGAAGTTAAACCTGTGTTAGGATTGACCCATCGCCTAAGGACGTCTAATTCCAGGTTGGCAAAAATCCGGGATGTTACAACTCGAAGCTCGAGCTCGAGCTCGACTCGGCTCGATTAATAAATATAATAAATATTATATATATATATATATTATATTAATATAAGTTTTAAGTTTAAACTTAAAAATAAAAAAATAAACCCTAGAGTCTCTACCCGACCGCACACACCCCCTTCCCTTTCCCTTTCTTCTCTTTCTCTGCCCACTGCCAGCCGCACGCCCGCCCCGACCACCACCACCAGTTTTCATTTCAGCTCCACAATAGTATGATTTCAATCTCTTGAGATCTATTTCTTAGGCGAGAAACCCAAGAAATTTGAGATAAGTTCTTCTCAGATTTGTTAGAGCTTCAAGGAAATCTAATGATCTGATTGGTTAGAGCTCTTTACTTGGATTTCTGATCTATGTTCTGCTTTGTTTCTTTTCTATTACTTAGATTTCTGCTGGTGAAAGAAGATCAAGAACAGATCGGTTCTTACAGGTTTCCTCATTCGATTCGAAGCTTTGTTTGGTTTTTTATTGGGTCTTGCTTTAATTCTCTTAAGATTTTTGAATTTTTCATCAATGGAGGAGGATCAAGAACAGAATCCATTACTCTCTCACCCAAAAAGCTCGAGCTAAACTCCACTTGACTCGAACCACTAGCTCGACTCGAACTCGTCTCGACAGCTTTGGCAAACAAGCCAAGCTTCAATGTTGAGCTCGAGCTCGAACTCGAGTACATCATGGACAAGCCAAGCCAAGCTTGGTCCACCTCAACTCGACTCAGCTCGATGCCCACCTCTACTAATAATGGTGTTTTTGCAAGGGACAGTTAATTCAATGATCTAGGCCATTTGGATGGTTCGGATGGTACCCGACAGGCTTGTGGGGTCCACTTAACTGGTAATGGATGGTCCGCTGATGAGGGTTCTTTTTTAAAATGGAAGCGGTTTGAGAGGTGGCTGCGTCTCGCCAATATCTCGGCTTCCTTACGAGATTTCTCGGACCGCCCTAAAATGAAGGGTTTGGATGTTGTTCATCCAACATTCGAGGTTGCAAGAGGCTAGGGTTGCCAGCCTGGCAATAGGAGAAGAAACAGAGTTTTCCATTTTTGGAAAAGTAACTGCACCTACCTGATTTGAGCATGAGATCGTGCACGTGTACCCATGCATCCACGTGTGGGAGGAGCTGGGTTTTGGTCAAACCCACCATGACAACATAATGGATGGTTTAGATCATTGAAATGTCTCATGATGGTGGGCCCTATGCAATGCACACGGACGGTGATTTTCAAACGCCGTTACTGGCAGGAGAAAGAAAGAGGAAAATCCTCTTTTCTTTTGAATTTTTCGGGTCAGTACGGTCAAACCGTGCTGACGGTTTCGGTGAACTACGGGTAAGAACAGGCTGTTCACACGCACGCCAGAAGTGGGGTCCACATAGATGTATTTGACAAATCTACCCCGTCTATTTCATTTGGAGGCCCCACATCAGGTCCTCTGACTAATGGTCAGGCATATCCAAACCTATGTGGACCATATTTCTAATTTGTATCGTTCTAATTGTAGATTTATATTGATTTGATGGTTTGATTATTTCATAATTGAACCTCACTGGTAGCAATGGTCCAAGGGACCACCTATCTAAAATTCAATGGTTAGAATATAGATTAGATGGCCTTATACATAGTCATAATATTTAATATCATTTTTACATTGTTTTAAATATCCTTATTATTCTTAAATTTGTTATTATATTTTTAAATAATTAGCTACTTATATTTAATCCGATGATTCTCTCCTTCGGGGATGTCTTACAAGTTTTTCAAAACTAAATTACTTATTTATATTTAAATGTTTATATAATCATTATTTTTATTATAAATTTTCTCTAGATTATTTTCGTGGGTCACACTCCGATCAATGCCATTTATTCATTCATTCGGCCCTTATTGGGCTTTAATTAGAAGGATTGGATCATTTTATTTTTGTAAGTGGGCCATGATACATGGGTCTTAACCTTCAGTTATCGATTCATTAAATTTAACAGTTGGATAGAAATTGATCTATGAGTGGAGATTATTCCTGATGGCCACATTTAGGTCAGATTAGAGGTAAATGTTAACATAAGCTAGGTTGGTACTTATACTATGTTTGGTTACATGGTAACACCCAAGTACTCAAAAGCACGGGGCGTTACAAAGAACTTCATCAGGACACTTTGGAAAACTTGGTTTGATCTCACAAAGTTGTTCATGAGTAATGACAAAGGTGAAATGCTGGAGCAAGTGTCAACAATGCCTTTGTTTGATTTGATAGGAGTATTAAATAAGAGGTCATTGATCACTCCTAACAACAGAACATCTAGATTTTTTATGAACGATTATAAATGGAAGGCCGAAACGGAAGAGAGAGAGAGAGAGAGAGAGAGAGAGAGAGAGAGAGAGAGAGAGAGTATTATACCCTATTTCTGACAATTCTAGGAAAATTCAATTTTACATGAGAAATATGGGGTGGATAAAAAGATCTTCAAAAATATTTGGAGTGTTTTTTTTTTTTTAGCAGAATCATAGTTAACATAAATCTAATTTTACACGTATGTGGATAGTCGACTGGAAGATGTGGTTGAGTTATCTAAAAGTTTAACAAGCGAAGAGTTGAGTAGTTTGAAATACAAAAGGTGACTGAGAAGAACAAAGTTTGGTCAATAAAAGAGGAACAATAAAAAAAGGAAAACATAACAAAAGTAGGATCTAAAGAAAATCTTTTCGACTACCGCAACCATTGCAATAATGAAAGAATGATTTAAAAGAATAAGCTGTAACAGAACTCTCTATAAATAGGAGATGAATCCAATCAAGCAAAATGCATGTCTCACATCAATCAAACTAAACAAATTTATCAATTCACTTTATCTTAGCTTATCTTAGGAGTAACGTTAATTAAGTAGTGGTAATCCTTAGATATAATTTTTAGTTGTAATCCAAATTTAGACTCATATGCTATATTTGTTCTCTATTTAATATCATATAGTTCTTTCAAGAGACACTTCTTACCGTCGCTCTTGGTGACTAATTGTGAGCTTTTATATATATATAGGGAAAAGGTACAATGCGCTCGAGCTCACGGCTCCATCCCATGAGGTCGAGCTGTGTGGGCCCTACCTTGATGCGTTTCAAACATCTACCCCATAAGTCAGATGCACCATTCCATCGTGGGCCTAGGTCCCAAAAATCAAGTCAATCCGTGACTTGTGTGGGCCACACCACATACAAAAGTAGAGAAGGGGCCGTACACTATTAAAACATTCATAACCAATTTTGAGGGCCCACCGAGATGTGGTTTGCAAATCCGGCCCATCCATTATATGTGTCCCACTTGAATGAGGGTTCAGACCAAGTTTCAGGCGCATGCAAAACTTAGGTGGGCCCCACCAAGTACTTTTATATGTTTTAACGGTGTCTTCACATAATTTTAGATGGTGTGGCCCACCTGAGTTCTGTATACGGCTGATTTTTGGGATATCCCATAATTTAAAGGGTACCCATCAAATACACGGTGTTGATGATCGACACGCATCACGGTGGGGCCCACACGGCTCGACCTCACGATAAGCTTATCGTGAGCTCGAGCGCATAGTAACTTTTCATATATATATATATATATATATATATATATATATATATATATATATATATATATATATATATATCCTACTGCACCGAAAAATCATTTCTTGTGAAAGTCACGGATCAAATTATCTTCGAGAAAAAATCATACACTGTGATGATTATCCTTTAATCATTATAAAATTCTACAAATGAATGAATAAGTGGTTAATGTTCTCAAAATCTAAATCTATATATTAGACATATCAACTTATGTCGGCACTCGGGGTGAAAGTTGATTGGCGTGGATTGTGCTACTTTATCAATTTTAACGCACTGTCATCCATTACACGTGATAGGAAACGAACATGGCGCTAAAACAGGTATGTTAAATGCTCAGTTGGGGTACACTCGTCGTGCAAGGGTGAATGAACTCGTTGAAAATATGTCATTCCAAGTTTCACGCGCGCCGTACAATGCGAATTTAAAAGTTCTAAAGATGATTCAAAACCATTTCCTTAAGCATGATTTTACACCCTTTCATATGGTACAGCACACCTAAGTATTGGAATGGACTAAGTTTTAGATTTCATGGTGAAAATATGATAAACCATCCAATGGACGGGTTGGATCTGATGCACGTGTCACACTGACAGCTCAGTTATCTAGTAGCCCACAGTAGTCTTAGAGCAGCGGATTCGGTCCGGCGGGGTAACACTGTGTTCCGTCAATCTGTGACCCTGGGACCACATTGATCTATGTGTTTTATATCCATGCCGTCCATTCGTTTTACCATGCCATTTTAGGGTACTTGCCAAAAAACGAAGCACATAAAAATCTCATGTGGATATATATATCACAATAAACAGTAGTAATTGAACGGACACCATTAAAAATTTCCTAGGCTCCACCGTGATGTTTATTTTCCATCCATCCTCTTTATAAGAACCTAAAAGAAGAGAAAACACAAATAAAACCTCGATCCAAACCTATTGTGGGGCACAAGAATTCAATCAATATATTATCTGATGGTGTAGTCCACCTGAAATTTAGATCCGCTTCATTTTTGGGCCCCTTACATAAAATGAACTGGAAAAACAGGTAGACAGTGTAGATATACAAAATATAAATCAAGATGGACCCACGGTCACGGCCTGACCCAACACAGTGTTACTCTAGACTGACCGAATCAGCATTGGACTCGAGCCGTCCGAGTCGAGTCGAGCCATTTTTTTAGTGGGGCCATTGACCTTTCTTCCAGACATTCGCACGTGGCCTGTCGTGTACCTGTGATAACGTAATTAAAAAAAGCCCGCAAGTTGTTGAGAATTACTAAAATACCAAAATGCATTCCAGAAGGGCTCCCTTCTTATCTTATTTGGATCAGACATGAATCTCATATATGCGGTGCTGATGAAAGGATCTGGACCGTTCAGATGATGGGCCATATTCCATAACAATAAAACCTGACCATCCATTTTTTCGGATTACAAATGTGTGGTTCTGAACTATATAATTTTTAGAACTCCACTGGTTGGACGGTTAGGATTTTTCTGCTTCTAATTAGGGCCCACAGAAACTGTACCACTTTGAAATTTGGCTGTCATCTCTATCTCTCACGTGGCCATTGATCTAGACCACTGGATTAAGGATTTCTCATCTAAAATAAGCCACAACCAAAAGCACACTGATTGAAAGATCCTAGCCGTCCAATCATTTTTTTGGCGGATTGCTTCTTGTGACCTTTTGTTGGTCATTCAAGAGAAAGTATATGGTCATAGAAACCAAGTGGCATTCCATGCCTATCGGACGGCTCAGATTGATGGTCCCAAAATCTAGTGTGTAGCATGTATGCACCATAACCGTTCATCTGATTTTAATAATAAATGCAGCTAGAAAATCATCAGGACTAGCTTTTGATTTTGATTTTTTTGATTTTTTATTTTTGTTGACAGTTATTAAATGTCCGATCTCGATGGAATAGTTGCCACGTGGAGGGCACTCGAAACATATCCCATGTTGGGCCCGGACGTCCCCTGTCAACAGGAAGTTCCTGCAGGCGGAAGCTATGTGGGGCCCACCGAGATGCCCTTGAGAAATCCATTCCGTCCATCAGTTTCTATAGTCCAAAACAAGATAGGATTCAAAAAATAAGGTAGACCCAAATCTCAAATAGATAACGCCCTATGAAAACGCGAGATTGAATGTCCACCATTGGAAACTTTCTGGGATAAATGAAGTTCTTTATCCGGATAATATTTTTCCTATAGTTCATCTCAGTAGAAATAACGTTATTAACGGTGTAGATAGCACATAAACCTCATGGTGGGCTCCGAAAATGTTTCAGTGGTGTGCGTTTACATTATTACCTTTTCCTATCGTATGGCCCACCTAACTTTTGAATCGAACTTATGTTTTTCATACTTACCAATTATGATATTTCAAAACGGATTAACGGAGTGGATTTATCAAAATCATCTATGTGGGCCCCACATATCTTCCGCTACAGAAATATTCCTGTTGTCCGGGTGAACATGCAATTCGCGTTGGTTTAACCCACCAACCTAGCACGTTTGGGGCACTCACGTCGTGCCTTAAAAAAAAAAAAGGAAAAATCTTTTCGTACTCCTGCATTGTGTGATGCTTCATGCGCCTGCCCTAAGAAATTGTCCTGGCGTCATAACTAAACTCAAAGTAAACCGTCCAAATTGTGGGACCCACTTCAGATACATCAACTAACAAAAATTTATACTGAATTCATATCCAATCAGCGGATTGCCTATGCATAATAGGCCATTAAGATGAAAACCATCAACCGTCCAAATCCAACAAATAGATGTCTCTTAATCACAGATTAGGGTCCCTCAATCAATATAAGTTACAATCTATAGCATCTATGCAGTCGGCCCCGGAATTTGGACCGTTTGATTTGAATCTCATATATTCCACGAGTAGAAATCTGAGAGACTATAAAAGGCATATTCGTCAGCGTCCCAATTCCTGGGCAGAAAATTCCAAGGTATCTTTTCAGACTTCCTGAATCCTTATCCAAGCCACAGAAAGTGACATTTCACCACCATAAGAACTTTTCCACCGTTCATATGGCAATCGGATCATCCGATCCTTTGGTCCATCTGTGACTGGATCATAGTTCAAATATCACATCATAGGATGATCTACCGGTTCCACAAACCCTCTCTCTGAGTTCTTGTATTTGGACCGTCAGTCTTAATACTTCAAACCTTTCCATCAGTCACATGTATTGGACGGTTATAATCACAGGATATGCCATATTCGTTTCTGGGCTCGCTATTTGGAGGGTTAAGATTGCAGAACCTGCATACTTATGTGAGATGTACTGATAAATGGTGGTGAACTATCAGGAGTAGTAGGCTTTAAATCCAACATAATCCACCGACCAAGGGTATCTGTATCATTTGAGTATTTGAATATTTTTGTCTGTCGGAGAGACGAGTAATTCCAGCCGTTGCCGTCAGCCTCGAAATCATAGCCACAGTCATGACGTACACGTACGGTAACCAATCCAGATCATGCATTTGGTGGGCCCCACCTTGGAAGCTGCATCATTCGAGAAGGCACAACAGACTGATGATCTGGCCGTCCTTTTCTTGTCCCTAGATTGGATGCTTAGCATAAAAGGAAACGGTACTCGTCCATATCGGAATCGGCCAATGGACGGTCAGGATTGTAGTTATTAGTTACAACCATAAAGGAAAGAAATAACTTCGGTACTCTAGCATGATGCACCGTATACTGCTCATGCGTTAAATTTTGTACACGTGGCAAACATTTAAAACAAACCGTTCAAAATTGGGTCCCACTTAGATGGGTTACGAACCAAAATCACGGACAGAGATGCTGTCTTGATTGGCCGATTGGTGGACCACTGATTAACGGTCCATACTCAACAAATTAGTGTCCATTAATAGGAGGTTATAATGGTGCAGTTAATCCGGTATTAAGACCATGACATATCGAAAGTGGGACCGACGGCTTGAACGATTTCCTTTGTGTGAATCTTATGCCACGTGTACGATTTCTGTGTGCATGTGATCAACTAGAGCTGCGACGCCCTGGAAATCAAGAGTCGTACATACACTCGACTCCCGAGTTCCCGAGTCTCACTTATCATCAATTTTATGGGTTTGTGATTAATCAGATTTAGTTGCGCAACTTAAAATTACTTGGAGCATGAAACACATCCACGACTAGTCTACTGAAATGAAAAGATCAAATATATACAAGTCCCAAAGAATGTAAACGGGGTCGCACGTGACATCACCCAACAAAATCACAAAAAGAATGTTATGCCAAAAAAGAATAAGGCTGAGTCCATAACTCAGTGATCTAAAGTCCGCCCGTCACACCGATGGAGAGCCGCCCATCAACTGAAAGTAAGACAGCTTGTCCTCCTTGTTTAAGCTCGCGTCGACAGGCTCTTCATACTCCTTGTCACCTGCACCTATAGCAGAGTCTGGTTGGTGTTTTAAAACACCGTCCCAGAGTAGGAGTGAGTGATCAACTCAGTAGGTGCTATTAGTCTCAAATTGTAACAAGCATCAGTTATAATACGAATTTAATGAAAAGTAATCAATCATAAACATCTAACTAATCTTATTAATGCGCGTGCATGACGGATGATATGATGCATGCCCTCACCACAACTCTCCCTCGAGCGACTTCATCTAACGATCACGTATGACAACACTCCCTCAGAGTGACCTCGACTGCCGAGTCGCCACTCTAACTAATGCGATGCAATGCGGACGTGTTACCCAAGTTCTTAGTTAAGTCCATTTATCCAGCAGGTTGGGGAATCCGATACACCTCATGTATCAATGCCCTTAACTGGTTGCGAGGCCAAGACCCCCCAATGTGTGAGGCTAAGACCCCGCGATCCGTGATCCCGTCAGATTTCCCGTCCCCGACTTCAAGCACACGGTGAGTGTTGAAATGTGAGATCGCTCGCGGTCACTACAGATATGCGCATCACCCCAGTGTAGGCCGATAGCTCGGACACAGTGTCCCATTCCACCATGCCCGGCTCATGAGGCAGTGGATCGAATTCAATCTGGCTAATGATGGGCTACAATGGTTGTAGGGTGTTTCAGGTTCCATACATATGTCAGCAAACATCGTTAATGAACAAGGTTGGTCAGTAAGTAGGCTAGACCACATGAGTTTAGGCAAATACGTGGCGGAACAGCATCGGATATAAGCGACCTATATAGTCAAACTACTGTCACCCACCTACACTCGCCCGGATCCATGGGTTTAGCCTCAAGACAGTCCTACCAACAGGGCCGCCTTCGTTATCCTCGTATTCTTGACCAACACAAGGGTTGGGGTGGTGATTCATAACATGACAATTAACAGGATTATCAATTAGCATAACAGTATCATGTTTACATACATCTCATCATACGATTCAACTACACCTAACAAGCAAGCTACATCATCATGAACAAGGTACATGTGAGTGGGTGGGTTAGTGAGGAAGTTAAGCACTTCCTACATCTCCTACATCTCAAGTAACCAATCACACAAGAGAAATGAATCATATATGCTATGAAGCAATACCATATGAGAGAAATCAAATAAAATATGAGCATGTAATCATCCATATACTAAATCATGTGAGAGATAAAGTCAACATCAAATGAGAACTAAACATGCAATTCCATACAATTCCAACAAACATACAATTCCTAGGGTTTCTCTAGATTCTCTAATGCAACATCCCAAACAAACAAAATCATTAATCTCGTACTGTAATTGGTGCTAGGCCACCTAAGGATAATAATCCGCACTTATGGATTGTTGGAGGCTTGGAAAATGACCTAGGAATGAGGGCTTTGAGGTCGATCGGCCGGAATCCCTAAAGTAAGCACTTGCATGTTAGAGATCTATGTCAAATCCTTCTTAACACATGAATTTCAAGAAAAATGAGTGATGGATCTTACCTAGGTGATCAACGGAATGAAATGGCGGTCGCAGAGGAGGGTTTCCTCTTAGAGATGAGGTAGGGAGCTGTGGAGTTTGATTTCCTTGGGCCCCACCTCGATCTAGGGTCCACCTTGCTCACCTTCACCCTCTCTTTCTTCTCTCCTTTCTCTCTTGCTCTCCCTTTTTCTCTCTTTGGTGGTGGTAGTTGTAATGAGAGTTATGAGATAAGGGGCTAGGGCTTTATTTCCTAGAGTTGGGCTAAGTGGCATTAAGTTTCAATGAATTCCCACAATGGCCCTCTAGGACTCCTTAATAGCTTTGGGGCGGACCCAACACTCCCTTGGCCACCAAATTTGGTGTGTATGTGCCTTATGGCCCGATGAGGGGTCATGCAAAGTTTGGGAACAAATAGATAAACGAGTATGAGATTTGATCATACGGTTCTGATCTTTAAATGGTCCTATGAAGTCCATTTCGGTGATTGGAGCGGTTCTAGTAGCTCTCTAGTCATGAAACTTACAGGATAGGTGATCCATGGCCCAATGAAGGGCCATGCAAAATTTAGGAACGATTGAATATGGGATTTGGTTGTACAGGTCTGATCTGCGATTAAAGGTCACCGTTTCACGATCGGGTCCTAGATTTCGTGGACGGGTGTAGAAAAATTTATTAAACCTTCACTGTAAATTTGAAAGAAATCCAACGGCTGAAAAGCCTAGTATATCGATTTTATTTGCAAATGCCAGATTCCAATTCTGGCATTGGTGGGGTATATTTGGTAGGTGCTAGATTCCAATTCTGGGTGTCCACTGGGTCCGTGGTTCGCGATGGACCACAAACCCAGTGAGATCTTCAGTTCCCTAAATTTTTAGATTTTTCTGACCCTCCTTGGTCGCTGGGTGGCTCACACGAGCTGTTGCTAAGTGTAAATAAGCCTTCTTGCTTGGCGGCCCGTACTTGGTCCGATTATGATCAGACTGGTCTACTCTAATGGGCTAAATCTAAGTTAATTAACTCGTGGTACCCTATCACGAGTACTCTAAATGAACGATCCTGCGACAAATCTTACGTGGACACCTCATGACACTGTTCTAGTTGGACAGGACGTTACAAGAGCACCCATTAAAAACTGAAAACATTGAGTATGTGAATATTCGCTCGCGTGGATGAGAACACACGCTGGAAGGATCCACTCTGTCCACCAGGTGAGACACCCTATTTTTGTGCATAATACCAAAAATCAGATTGATTCAAAAGTCATGTCTCACCATTAAAATAAATCAAGTTGTGGATCGGGTCCGTCGTGTGTGTGTGTGTATAAGCCGTCCAATCCATGTATCTGACTCTAAAAGACAGAATGAATGGATTCCATAAAATCAGGATCTTACAAGACTTATATGGTCCACACCACGTTAATTTAGAGTTTTTAGTCCTACTTTAATATAGTTTTCTATGGTGTAGTGCAGATAATTCTTTTATTAGAATGATTTTAAGGATGTATGGTAAAACTATTACCAATCACCTGATGGACGGTGTGGATCTGATTCAAATCCTCATCCACATGGTGCTCGGTTAGTTGTAGGCCCCGCTCTCCATGGGAGACAATTGGGTGAGACCCAAGATTCACCCAAGACGGTGCGGTCCTTACTGTGGGGCCCAACTTGATGTATAAATTCTATATCCATGCCGTCCATTATCTTAGTATATTTTAAATAAATTTAAATAGATCCAATTATCAAGTGGACGATAAAATTAGAAACAGTAGTGATCAACCATTAATGAGCCACAGAAGTTTTAGATCAAGATGATATTTCCTACTTCACTTCATATAGGCTTATATGACCTTATCAATAGATTGGATGTAATATAAAAAACACTTAAACATTAAATTTATCCCTTCTAAGTTTTTAATGGTAGGGAGTTCAATCACCACTTTTTCCAATGGTATGGTCCACCTGATAATTAGATCTGTTTAATTTTTTGTATACCTCCATAAAATTATTTGAAAAAACGGATGAACGGTGTGGATATAGAATAAATACATCAATGTGGGCCCCACTGTAAGGGCCGCACTGTATCTACTCCCGCCCTCCATGCCACTAACAGTCTTAACAAAATATCGTGTGTCATACCATTCCTCTCGATGAACCGAAGCCCCCCGTACAAGCTTTCCACGCCTGCACGAATACGACAAGTAAGATGACGTTGACACGTGACACACATGTGATGACGTAATACCAAATTGCCCTTTTCTGTGTGAAAATTCAAGAGGATTCTTCGTATCCAGCTTCCTTTACATTTCCATGCATTTTCTAATCCTACCCTTTCCTCACACATAAAAATCACATAACATCCTCTCATCCATTCCATCTCCACTCCTCCCACTGAAGAGAGAAAAAATGGAAGCTCTTCCACCTGAGAATTCACCGATCATCGACTGTGGAAAGGCGATCCAGGAGCTGACCGACGGCCAAGAATACGCCACCCAGCTCCAAAATCTCTTCCAGAAAGCCCCACTTGATCAAGGGCTGGAATCAGCTGAAATTCTTCTCGATAAGGTGGCTCAGTCCTTCTCCAACGCTCTTTCGGTGCTGAATTCCGGCGTGAATGATAAAAATCGCCGGAATCCGTCGACTACCCAATTGTGTTCGTCATGTTCTGATGACCATGGGGTCAAAAATTCCGGCCATAGTAAGAAGATTCCGGTGGCAAAAGATCGGAGAGGGACCTACAAGAGGAGGTGAGTACATAAATTTCCATGCTTCTCATTCTATCAAATGTTAGGGGTATTTTAGTCATTTTAACCATATGGGGGACATATTCGTCATTAGAAGAAATATTGTTCTAAATTCCTATTGGGTGACCTCAAGTCAATAGAGGAAAGGCCAAAAGATATCTCCTACATATGACAAATATGCCCCTGATTCTTTTCAAATTTACAATTCTGTCCTGAAAACCTTCCCCAGTGAGGCATTTCCATCATTTTTACTTGGTACTTGTCCCTCACTCGTGTGGAATCACTGAGTATCTACACGCAGGAGAGATGAACACGTGTGAGAGATCTGAGCTTTTTATCAGTTGGGTTTCCACTGTTTTTCATAGTTTGGCCAAAGAATTAAGAGATTTCACATCTCAAGAGGGCTACAATATACAAAACAAATGGACGGTTAAAAAGATTCAGCTTAATTTGTACATTTGTGGCCCACTTGATGAGTGAATTATCTCAATTTTTTTAATTAGCTGATCAAATCACTATTTCAAACCAGATGAAAGGCTCAGATCTCACACACGTGTTCCAAATTGGCACCAATTTTGTGATATCTTCTTTTTCTTTGTGTGCTATACTTAAACCCAACCATTTTTAAGCATGAAAATATAATGAAAAATCTGTTAATTTTTATTTATTTGGTACTTAAATAAGCTATATTTACTAATAAATGATAATTTTTTTCTCAGCCTAAGATAAATTTTTTTTCTTAATCTCAGAAGAACATCAGATACATGGACAAAGGTCTCGGCCACACCTATCGACGATGGCTATTCATGGAGAAAATACGGGCAAAAGGAGATCCTCGGCGCCAGATTTCCAAGGTAATTAGGGTGGGAAAATATAAAATATAATAGAATTAATAATAATTTAAAAAATATATAATTAAATTTATAACATGGTGATAAAAAAAAATATTCATTTCTTGTATTTTAAACTGGTTTAGATAGAATATTCGGAATATTTGCGCATTATTGGAAAATAAAAATTCATTATTTTTTAAAATTATTTGAATATAATTTTATAAAAAATCATCAATTTTCTAATAATGTGATCTTAAAGTACTAATCGAACTGCTAAGCAATCATTGTAATGCATGGGTTAAGTTCTATCAGTGGAGAATTATGATAGAGGTCATGGATATATGAATATGTATATATATAAATACAAATGTATAAATGTACATATACATATAGCGAAATAAATACACTGATAGATCGATTACAAGCTGTTTGTCGGGTGAGGATCATTTGTGCATGACATCCAACACATTCAACGGCTCTTTTCGGCGATGAAGATCACTTAGAGCAAAAATCAGGCCGACCCAATAATCAGGCTCGTCACACCATAGAAAACAATGGACAACCACACAAAAACATCTTCCTGTATGGCCCACTTGATGATTGGATTGGGCTGATTTATTTCATGGTGGGGTGAAGCTATTGGATGGTTGGATGTCATGGGAAAATGAGGTGGGCCCCACTAATAACTTGATAAGGTGTGATATGTATGTATATTTTGAAAAGGTAATTGACATCTTTCACTTGTGGTTAACAGGAGCTATTTCAGATGCACCCATAAAAATGACCAAGGCTGTCAAGCTACCAAACAAGTGCAGCAGACGGAAGACGACGGGCCGTCGATGTATCGGATCACATACATGGGCCATCACACATGCAAGGACCTACTGAAGGCCTCATACATGTTGGATTCTACCTCTAGAGACTCTTTCCTACTCAACTTCGAATCCAATTCCATAAGCAAGCAAGATCAACCTTTGTTTTTCACATCCTACCCTTCAATTAAGCAAGAGGTTAATGAAGAGATGAGAAGTGATCTCACCCAAAGCAGCTCGCCTTCGTCCGGATATCCAATGCCGTCCGATATCCCTTTGTTCGAATCGTGTGGCCCATTGCCGACCTTCTCGATGGCGGGGTCCGATACCGGAGATGTGGTGTCCGGCATCTACTCATGTGCCAGTTCTCCCACATTGAACATGGATTTTTCAACTGGAATTGATGATATTTTTAGTTTTGATGATGGGGAATACTAGGAAATTAAGCTCCATGTAAATGGTGAAGTTAGATTACTTTTCCTTTTTTTTTTTTTTTTTTTTTTTTTTTTTTTTTTTTTTGTCTTTTTAAACTTTTCTGTATTTTGTATGACATGTTTTTCTTTTTTAAGAAATGATCAGCAACACTTCTAGTGTAACACATGTGTAACATAATGCGTGTGTCTGCATATGTGAGTGAGACAGAGAGGTGTGGAAATGGCAATTAACAGCAACACAACAGAACATGAGATCTTAGGCATTCATTAGGTAGGGCTAGAGCTGGGCATCGAGTCGAGTCAGACAAAGTTAGGGCTGACCCTACTCGGTTCATTTTTGAAATAGACCTGACCCGAACTCGACTCGACTCAGTACCGAGTCCAGCGTGCTTGAATCGATCCGAATTCAGGTCTGGCCTGGACTAATCTGAACCAAGTCTGACCCTGTAAAAAGTATCGAGTCGTTTCGAGCTAGCACCGATTCAGATTGATAGATGAGGGAGGGGAGAGAGAGGATGACAGTGGTGAATCCGGTTATGGTGGTGGGTGGTTGCCGTACAACTGTCGGGCTTGAGAGAGAGAGAGAGAGAGAGAGAGAGAGAGAGAGAGAGAGAGAGGGGTGATGATGGTGGGTGAGGGAGGAAGAGAAAGTTTGGGATCGAGTCAGGGTGCGTTGGGTCCGGTGTATAGGGTTAGAAATATTTAAAATTTATGATTTTTTATTATATATATACCTAAATCCAAGTCGAATCGGTTTCAGATCGAGTCGAGTCCGGATTGAGTTTTGGGTCGAGCTACTGGGTAACTTGAACTCAACTTAGTTTGAGTTTGGATTTGGTGAAGGCTACTAGGATCAGACTGACTCACCCATTTGGTTCAGGTCAAGTCGTTTCCAAACGAGTCAGACAAGTCGAGTTAGGTGAGTTGAGTCGGTTCATGCCCAATTCTAGGTAGGGCCCACAGTGAGAATTCTAGCTATGGAAGAGTGAGGGAAACCAATTTCCTGCAACTCCAGCCTACAGGGCTCCTTGAAGGGTGGGGCCTACCTTGATGTCCATGTGATGTCACCATTGAAAATGAGCCCAAAATTGAGGAAGATCCAAAACTATTGAATGCCCATTGTCGAAACCTTTGTGGGGCCCACATAAGTTTACGATAAGTTGATGTTTGTGTTTTCGGGATAACTATAAATGGGTTGGATGGCATATGAATACAATGCTGAACATTTTCATTTGAACTGTTCTTGCAATGTGTCGTACTTGAGTTTTAGATATGATTACTTTAAATTTATAATATAAAATGATCCAACAAGACAATTTAAAAAAAAAAAAAAAAGTTGTATGTCACATGGACATTTCAATGAGCCCCACAAATCTTATTAGGAAGACGTGGTGCTATGGTAAGTCCAATTCGATATATTTTAGGACCACTAGGGTTATTGGTAACTAAGCCTATACATATGTTGTAGGAAGAGCTGTGCTCAATGTGATGTTTGTGTGCCATCCACTCTGAACAGTTGAGACTCCTAGTATAATTAGGTCGACCCGAACATAAAAACGGCCAAAATCCCAAACTTAGGTGGGCCACACACCCGAGAGAAAAGTGGGGATGTCTAGGGCCACCATGTTGTTTATACGCCACACAACTCGTTGCGGGCGAACCCAAAAATAGACCAAAAAATAAATATGATTTAAAGGTAAGGTAGGGCCACACATATTGAAATTAGAGATTTTAGTCATGATTTTAATTACATTGTTTCCAAGCATTTTCCTATCTAACTATATGGTGGGCCTAATTTTTATTATGCACTTGAATAGAGGGTGACAAAACAAATGTATGGAGTGGATTTCACACGTACATCATGGTGAGCCCCCACAGATATATGTTGCATGTGCTTCTAGTGACACTGGATTCAGGTCGGGTAACTGTTGGTTGGAAAAGTCATCAAAGGATCGATCCATGTTGGCACAAGCCTCCAAAATTAATAATCCAAGGCCTTTGAGGACCTTTCATTTTCACATTACATCGCCATTCATTTCAGCTGTACCAGCCATTTTCGTGTAAGATTCACGCCTATTTCTTCGCAAGCTCAAGGCAATATCTATGATATTGCTGGACTTAGTTGGGAAGGTTCCTTCATCTCACACTACTTTTGGATAAGGCATGTGTGAAATACATGTGGAAGAGGAAAGGAAGAGATGTAGAAAATTACACAAGGAAGCTAGGGAGAAAAGGATCTTGACATTCATGGAAAATAAGGAAGAAAAAGTCAAAAGAAGAAAGTGTAAACAGAAGAAAAAAGAGAGAGAAATTAAAAGATAAAAACCATTTTATTCAAAGTAAGAGAAAAAGGAAAGTGATATTTTAGGTATGTGTTGTGTGTGCATTGTAAAAGTAGTATTAAGTGGGCCACACATGATCATCAGTTACAATTATAGTGGGTTTTACCAGATAGCTCAATCTCAGTAATTAAATGGTTAAATCAAAACTTACGATCATGTTTGACCCACCTAATAGAAGTCATACATGTGTCGGCTTGCTCTCCTTTGGAATAGGGTTTTTTTTTTTTGAAAAAATATATAATCCTATCAATACTGCAACTCTAAAATAAAAACTTTTTAACTAACCACTTTTTAATTTAACTCAATAAAAGCTTAATTAATAACTAAGTTTCTTAATTAGATTAGGGTTAGGCATCGATTCTCGACAAGATGCCCCTTTGCAAAGAAAGGGCACCACTATATATGAAGAGAGACTACCCTAAATGATTTCAATGGTCTCATCTCACTTGTGTTTTAGATTTGCTTTCTTTCGAGTAATCTCATAAGATGAGTTGGTGCAACAAACGAACGGATTGAATTTCACATAGACGTGAGGGTTAGTCTTATGGTGCTTTTGTTTTGTCATTATGTGAACTATATGAAAGGAGGAAGATGGGAGGAGACTCCTCACACCAAAGAAATGGATAAGATGGTGGAAAAAAAAAAAAGAACTATAAATGCTTCTTTCCAAAATAAAGATAAGTACATGAGACCAAGCTAGAGAACTTTCAATGATAGCCTTAAATAGTAGTTGGAAGGAACTCTATGTGAGGCCCACCATCGGTGATCAAAAGAGTTGATTAATGACTGGTATGGGGAAATATAGTCCGACCGCCATTAGGGACGACTCGGGTTGACGAGCATACACTCCTGCGCCATCTCATCCAGAGAAGGCAGACTTCGCATCCCCAAGTGTAGTCCTTGATAGTGTATGTTCCTGAGCTTCCACCCATGTACCTCACAAGGATTGTCCTGAAATCTCTAGTTAGAACAAGCCCAAGGGATTGATCAACTTGGTGAAGTTGAAGAAGAAGAGCTCATCAAGAATAGATGGGACCGACGAGGAGATAGGTCCAACCCTCAGCTCGAAAAAACCAATAGCCAAGACGACCAATGCAGAACTTCTGAGCTTTTCATGGCAATCCTTGGCTGGTTAATTGATGGGTTCAGCTTGACTCAGTGCAGCTCGGCCCATCCCTAGTCAATCGATTGGTTCAGCTCAGCTCAGTTTAGGTCAGCTTCATCCGGTTAATTAATTGATTGGTTTAGCTCGGCTCCGACACAAATAAACGAAGATTCAGTTCAGATTTTTATGATGTCCAATTTTTGTAGTCTTTAACTTCTTCATGAATCCTGATAGCCTCATCGGATCACTCATATATGGGTTCGCCTTGAACGAAATAAGAGGTCCAGACTGTGCCGACCTACGACGCTCCGATCAAAGCAGTACCAACTTACCTCGGGTATGCGTGACTCCAAGGTAATCGTTGATATCCATCACCTCCGCATAATTGTCCACCGCGTAATTCTATGGTAACTGCCCACATTCATCACTCGCTCACATCTCGCCTAACGGCTAAGGTCGTGCATGAGATTGCGAACTACCCTATCCTACATACAATATAAATAAAGGATCTACCCACACTGAAAAGGTACGCAGAATCTCTTTCCCTGAATCTTTCAACACGACTAGACCCAGATTCCTAGCCTGACTTTGGCATCGGAGGGTCCCCTACTCTAGTCAGGGTCTCCTTTTTTTCTCTTTCTTATGCAGGTGCTCGGAGGTCTGAAGAAGGCAGTCCAAATTCTTGCATCAATACCTATCATGGGACTCTTCCCTAGGCCCACCTTCTTATGTGGTGACATCCTCATCCTTACTTTTTCTCGTGGGCCAATTGAATTTTATATAGTTAGATTTTTAGGCTTATCTATTAACATGAGCAAACATAAATCACATACACGTGGGCCGTACATGTTTTTTTTTTTTTTTTTTTTTATAAAAAAAAAATAAATAAATAAATAAAGAAGTCACTCCCACCGTGGTGTGGGCACAAATTTGCATCCCATCTACTGCAGATTTAGCGTGTAAGATGGTAACATGATTGATGGTTCCAAGCAGTGCTTGAAATCCTAGTTCAATTGAGCAATGCCCTACACGTGCGGCTTACCCATAAGATCGGAACAGTTCATTAGGTGGGCCCTATTGACTATGGCCGATGATGAGAAAACCATATTGATTGGTCATCCGGTGTTCGGTCCATAGAATGGAAATAGGAGGATTAAAATCAAAATTTCAACGGTGCATATACAATGAGCAGATACCCGCTATTTCAACCGATAGGATCACTTAACCATGCAGTATCTTTCTCGTAAGTCGTCTATAGATAAGTCCACCGGATGAATGGCTCCGATCACCAAGATAGAGCTGGTCCAGTGATTAATGAAGCTATAAAACCTATCCTTTTCCAATTTTTCTCTTTCCACAAATATATCGGATCCTGAAAGGGACTTGAATGATATACTTTGAGAGCATTAATGTTAATACTAAAACTCTAAAATAGAAACTTTTCAACTAGCTACTTTAAAAAAAAATAATTAATTCAATAAAAGCTTAATTAGTAACTAAGTGTCTTAATTAGATTAGGGCTAGGCATTGATTCTCAACAAGATGTGGAAGAAAGAGCACTTCTACGCAAGAAGAGAGAGCGCCCTAATTAAATGATTTAGTGGTCTTATCTCACTTGTGTTTTAAATATACTTTCTTTTAAGTAATCTCGTAAGATGAGCTAATGCAATAGATGTATATATTCAATATCATATAAACATGAGAGTAAGTCTTATAATGCTTAACTATGTGAACTATATGCGAAGAGAAAAATGAGAGGAGGCTCCTCATACCAAAGAAATCAACAAATGCATTGATGGGCTACATGTAAAAGAAAATAACTATAAAAGCTGCCGTGCCTTTCCAAAGTAGAGATAAGTACATGAATGATGAAACTTGAACTACACATGACGCCAATGGATAGCTAAAAACGAGAAAGTCACATTGGTTGGACCATCTAGCTCTCTTTTCATATGGTAGGAGAGTTTCCTACAATACTTGTCGCAAGGACCCAAGTCTAAGGCTTTAAAAAAAAAAAAAAAAAACATTTGTTATATCTATCATTTACATCAAATCATATTAGGATGTTAGCCTTAAAGTGAAAGCGGATTAGCCGGTGTACCACACACCACGGACTTGGCTGGTGTGTTGATATCACCAACTTTTGTGGTTCCCATCATGAGGTATGTATTATATCTAAACCGTTCGTCCATTTGGTGAGCTTGTTATAATGCTTGATCCAAAAACTAAGACAAATCCAATGATCAAGTGGACCGCACTGCAAAAAGTAGTAGGGCATTGAATATATACCATTGAAACCTTATTGGAGGTCACGTAAGATTTATATTAATATGATATTTGTTTTTCCTTTTCATCCAGGTTTGTGTGACCTTATGAACATAGTAGATAGAAAATAAATGTTATGATGGGCCCTACAAATGTTTTAACAATGAGAATCATTGTCCTGTGGTCCACTTGAGCTCTAGATATCACTTAGTCTTGAGCTCATGCTCTAAAATGATCTCGCCAAATGGATGAACAGCATGTACATAATAAATACATCATTGTGGGGCCTAATAAACTATGTTCTCCTTTGAATATATAGTTTGTACAACTCAGAGTTAGAGGAATATTGTCGCTCATCTTTGCAGAACATGTACTTACATTAGTTATGTTAGTGACGTGGTACACCAACTAATTCAATTTTCTTTTAAAAATAAAATAATAAAAAATTTGAGCAACCAAGCCACATCACTGAAAAAAATAGAAATTAATGGAAAGGTCTAGCTCGATGGTCTTCTATAGGCGAACCTTCTTGCTAGTCACCTCCACTTTTTCCTATGAGGTAGCTAATTGAGTTTTGTGTGGGAATTTTAGGTGTACGTAATAACATGAACTAAGCATTCATCACTTACAGGTGGGCCCATATGTTGATTTTAAGAAGTCAATGGTGTCGGCACAATTTCGCATGCCATCTAATGCAGATCTAGCGTGTAAGATCGTAACAAGATAGATGGTTCTAAGGAGTCCTCCAAATCGTAGATCGATTGAGCTATACTCTACACCTGCGGCCCACCCATAGGATCGGAACAGTTCATTAGGTGGGCCCTATCGAGGATGGCCACTGATGAGAAAACGGCATTGATTGCTCATCTGAGGCTCCCTCCATAGAATGCAAATACAATGATTAAAATCAAAATTTCAACGGTACATATCCATTGAGAAGGATCCTGCTATTTCAACGTATGGGATCACTCGATTGTTGCGTATCTTTTTCTTCGTCATCTGTAGATGGGTCCACCGGATGAATGGTTCCGATCATCAAGATAGAGGTCCAATCCTGCAAGCTACTGAACCAATCCTTTTTCTATTTTTCTCTTTCCACAAAAATATCAGATCTGGAAAGGAGGGTACTTTTTTTATTATAGACCCGACGTACCACTTACGTTTTTTTTTTTTTCCCTTAATTACCAAACGTTACTGTTCGTACAGTCGAATCATTCACAGAGATGAAAAGATTCCTACTTTTTTTAGTTGCTTAATCCTAACAAATGGAGGTATTTTAGTCAAATAACTAACAATTTTTTTCTGCCGAAGAAAAAAAGGAACTGTACGAACTCATCTAGGGAGCTATTTTTTTCCTGAAAGGGTCTTGAATGATACTCTGGCAAGGTTGATGGTTAATACGCAGGCAGAAAAAAACGTACACGTGGCATATGTTAACTAATGTTAAACCGAAAAAATTGTAAAAACCATGTTCTCTAAGTTCAAAATCAGGTTTTCTAAACAATCCTAACCTCTAATTTAAGGGTAAATGTTTGTTGAAATAGGATTGTTAGATCTTTTCATTTCGACCGTCCAATAAGTGTCCACCTATCCGTTAGTTATAGGATAAAATAAGTGTAAAATTTTTTTATATTCTTGATATATCTAAATTGGGAAAGTTTAATTTGAATTAATTTAATTCCACGTAGGCAATGTATGGTAATTTCTACGTGGCTGCATATCATCAACCACACTCTGCTGGAGTACCGAACTCTTTCTCTTTCCATCTCATTTCGTTTGGACTGATCCACTTGTTTCCGCTCTTTCTTCCCTTTTCAGATCGTACACCATTCACGTGTAACACGTGATGATGATCTGAACTAAGCATCCTGTTGGATCCACCGTTGATTGTGACTAATGAAACATTTATTTTATTGGTATACTGTAGCCGTCTATTAAATGAACCATTCAATACTGAACATGATCCATTAATGAACTTTGTATTTAAGCGTCTATTCTTATTCCACTTATTAGAAGAATAAGTTTTTACAAAAAGAAATATTTCTTGGAAAATAGTCCAATGGAAATTTAAATTTAAATTTAACGGTTTAGATCTAGTATATATTTAACAAAAGTGTAGAAATAACGTGGAGGTACAGATAACTTCCATGCCTCCGAAAGCACTAGATCCTGTCAGAAGACAGCAACGATACAATGGGAATCTCCGAAAAAGAAAAAGACGAAAATGTTACCATGCGTGATATTTGCTGAATCCATTCGCGTGTGGAGCCGCGCCCAAACACGCGTGGGAAAATATGGGATACGTGTGGGAAATGTAAGCTGTCCATCTGTTGAAAAATGCACAGATCTTGTGCCTCAAAATTCAGACCATTTCTGTGGGCTAAGGTGTACAAATAAATTGATGGAGATAACAATAATCTGTGGCCGTCCATTTGTTATATGTGCTGTAGCCCATCTAAGGTGTGAAAATGGCCTATTTTTTAAGGCAGAAGATCTAAAAAGTTTAGTTCATTTAATAGAAAGATCAGATATCTCACACGTGTTCCATATTTGCACGTGTGACCGCATGTGATTGAGGAAGGCTCCTGCGCGCGTGAAATTAGCAAACCAAATGGTCCTCCTAGCGCGTGGCACTCTCATCAGGTGGTCATAAGGGTATGTTGAGAATAGGCCATTGGTGATTTCTCTCTGACCGTCCATTTTCCTTGTACGGTGGCGGCTCAACTGATGAAGAGAGACGTGTCTGATTCGGACGTGAATTGCATGGTGAACCCAACACCACGTAGGGACGCGGTGTAAGGACTACGTGGGGTCCACCATGATGTCTATATTTTAATCCACGCGGTCCATACGTTATTTAAACCTTATTTTATGTAATAAGCCCCCGAATTGAAGCGTATCCAAATCTCAATTAAATTGCAGAAAATAGTAGGAATTGAACATTTACCATTTAAAGCATCTTAAAAAAAAAAATTTTACACACGCGCACACACCCCATACACTCACGCTAGTGGAATTTAATCACCTATGGGTACTCGAACCCTTGACTAGGGGTTGAAACTCCTTAAAGTATCACCCGAGCAAGAGTAATAGCCCTACCGTTTAAAACATCTTGCTAGTGTTGTACACAAAGCGAGTCAGATAGCTGGACTGGACTTGAAAAAGCTTGGTTCAACTCAATTCGAAATTGAGTTGGAGCCGAGTGGAGTTGATTTTTCGAGCTCAAAAAATTTCAAACCTAGTTCGAGCTGGCCCAATCTTAACTCAACTCGGATCAAACCCCAACTTGAATTGAACTTGGATTGAATTAGTTCGGTGACTCGGTTATTTTTATATTGATGTTGCTCATGAGGTGTTTGATGAAATGACTCAACGAAACATCGATTGGTGGCGAGAATGGTACGGATGTGAACTAAATGTCCCTTTGTCTTGATTTTGATGTTGGATACTGAGTATTTAATAAA
Organism: Magnolia changhungtana; assembly: GCA_030180095.1. Taxonomy (NCBI): domain Eukaryota; kingdom Viridiplantae; phylum Streptophyta; class Magnoliopsida; order Magnoliales; family Magnoliaceae; genus Magnolia; species Magnolia changhungtana. The sequence goes on from JASAUF010000089.1 coordinate 4,064,138, forward strand.
CTACTTATAAAATCGTTACTGTGGTTTTACATATGATGAGAAATTGAAGATGTACTTCATGTGTTTATGAAATTGCTACGGAGGTGAACTCGGCTCAATCTTAATTCGAACTTAGCTGGAAGTAGCCCAAGACGCTGACTGTACCGAGCCGAAATAGCCAATCAAGCTGGAGGACCGAGTTGATCCGAACTCAATCCAACTCGCGTACACCTCTACTTCTTGCAGGCCACGTAGGTTTTAGATCAAGATGACATTTGTGTTTTCCCTTAATCCTGATATGTGTGACCTTTTAGATCAAGATGATATTTGTGTTTTCCTTAATCCAGGTATGTGTGACCTTTAATCAAGATATGTGTGACCTTATGAACGGATTGGATGATTAAAAAAACATATATTTGGGCCCAGGAAGGTTTCAACGGTGGACCTCGTTATTCCCACTCTTTCCTATGGTGTGGTCCATTTGAGCGTCGGATATCTGTCAATTTTAGAGTCATGCCTTACAATGAGCTGGAAAAAAGGATGGACGGCGTGGATAAGGCACATACATCACGGTGGGCCCCACAAAGTCCTTACACCATGTAGCTACGTGGTGCTTGGTTCACCGCACAATCCGTGTCCCTCTGATTAATGGTCCAGGTAGTATCTGCGATCCAATCAGCTCAATTTTGAACGGTTAGGATCCATTGTCGAAGTGGACAATTGAGTAATACGGTTAACTAATGGTACTCGACGCGCACTGTATCTTCGCATACTACTATCTGCGCACATCTATATAGAGGTGTGCATTTGTGATCCGATCTACTGCTTCAAAGAACCACAAGATCAGATCCGATTGTCAGTCCAGATAGACATTTGTGTTTTCTTAATCCGGATATCCAAACCGTAGGGACCGAATCAGATCGAAGATGACCGATGGTGACGGATAATATACAATATTTTTTTATATTTTATCCTAACTTTGTTAAAAATAGATAGATAGTGTAGATAAAATACATAGATTCTATAAAATATGTTCATCAGTCATAAGAACCTTATGAACGGAGATGAAGGGAAAAAATAAATATTTTGATCAGAAAACTTTTTATGGCCAACAAACGGTGGTCAAAATGACCATGTTTTCGTCCACTTGAGATTTCAATATACCTCTTTTTTTTTTTTTTTTTTTTTTTTCTAATAACTTAAAATTTCTATAAAAATAGATGAGGGCATGGATGAAACCATACATTGAGCGCACGTCGACGAGGGGATAGCTAGTCCGTCAATTTTGTAGCTCCTCAAGCTCCGAGTTGTACGAACGATTCAAAGGAGATCAAAGTTATATGAGCTGATGTATTTATTACATCTAAGCCGTTCATATATTTTTAGAGATCGTTACATCAGCATTATTCAAAAAATGAATAATATCCAAAGATTATTACACCATAAATACACAGCATAGAATGATTTTCACTTTGTTAAACCATTCGTGTGGTCTACATGATAGTTAGATTTGTCCTATTTTTGTCTCAAGCCTTAAGACGAGGTCACCAAATGGATGGACGATTTGGATATAACATATATCCCATGATCACACCCCTATAACTTGAAACAAAAGAGTCCCTAGCTAGCCTTACGTGAAAATTGAAAAGACGGACGGCACAATCCGCAGTGCACGTCAACCTCTATGATTGTATATATGTTCCTTCAGGTATACATATCCTTGATCCATGTTTTATCTCAGCTCATCAATGTTGATACGACGTTAGAACAAAAGTATGATATATCGAAGTGGACATGAAAAGTTGATTAAATTCCAACGGAATCTTACCCAAGCCGATCCGACTCGGGCAGGGTGATTGAGTCAGACTCGGTTTGGGTCAAGTTAAACACATATCGGATTTGTCCGAGTCAGGCGACCTGGACTCGGTCCCTGGGTCTAAACGAGTTCGGATTAGGCTCCTATTATTTCGAATCTGTTTGGAATTGGCCTGATCCGGTCCGACCAGGACCGATGCCCAGCTCTACATCTATAGTATTCTCAGGTCTTTATTTCGCATAACCGGGACCGATGGCTCAGTGATCTAGACCATTGATCTGATGGGCCCCACTATGAATGGACCACCCACGAAAATCTTCCATATTAGATGACCTTATTCCTTCGATTGGTGGCTCGCGAATATACAGTTAGTGTGTTCGACGCAAAATGTACCAACGATCCACATTCAACCAAACATAGGCCAAAAATCGGACGGCTTGGATCTTTCAATTTCTGAGATTCTTAGGTTATAGCCCGTCTCTACTGGGGCTCAGATGAATCGTCCGATCACCGAATCACGGATCCCGGCGCAAATCCTGCAACTCTCGCTGACTTCCAACGCAAATGGGCCCCACTGAGGATGCGGGCAAGTAGAAAAATCGGACCGGTTGGACAGCTGTAAGGACGGTGACGTGCACCTAATGGACGGCTCATATTCCACCACGCATGTTGGTTTGGAAAAATAGTGCCCACTTGGCAGTAAAAGAGATAAGATTATCGTACAAAAGGAACTTTCCATTGAGAACCACTCCAGCCAAAGGTTTCAAGAGGACATCGACACCGTTGATTGTGACAAGGACGAGATGTGGGGCCCACCCCACTTCTCGAAATTGATTAGTCATGGAAGAAACAGTTAATAAATAAAATCAAAATGTCATAGTTTAAATGGCTGTCTAACGTCCTTTTTCATGAATGAGGAATGACAACGGACGTGGCATCTCATATTCGCAGGGTACAAAAGCATTTCAATTCTGGCAAGTGGGGACCATGTTTCGTTAATCTGGACCGTTGATCTGTCGAATTTGAATTCGGATAAAGTCCGATCTGATTATAAGATTCCATTAATAAATATTAGGACCTTTTCCAATTGAATATTTCTCTTATTCTGTTGTTTCTATTCTCAACCGTGTATGTTCTGGTAACATAATTTGAAGGCTAAGATTTTCTTATACATGAAAATTTTGAACTCGTATTCCATCCATGGTAAGACACGACAATCAACGGTCTGGATTAGTGAAACATAAGCCCCATTTGATGTTGTGCAAAGCTGCGGGTCACCAATATCAAACGTGTGAACGTGGAAGCTTCCAAAGAATAACTGGACCCTGTGCATATACACTCGCGAGTGTGCTCCCCAAATGCTTTGATGCGGAAGATCTGAGCCGTTCATCGAGTGGGCCCTACTACTATATACCTTGATCCAAAAGAATATGTCAGACCTATTGTTGGGTAGATGACACAACCAAATCTAATCTGGACCAGTAGATGATTCCATCTTAACCATCCACTTATTTTGAACCACTTGATTCAAGGACAGAGATGCTTTCTAGCATTGAGATACTAGAAGGTGGGACCCATTTGATTAACGGCTCGGATCCATGTGGGTGGCTAGCTAGCGAGTGCACTTGACAATGTTCTAGTAAAAGAGAAGGTTCGTAGAGGCAGGAAAGATGTGAAAGCATGTGGTAGGAATCTGAAGGGTCGGTGGGGTCTATTCATGTGAACTGGTGTGAACACGTCTTTGAGTCCATCACGGCTCGTGGGTTGAAACTTCCAAACTTCTTAGACTGATTTGACGGCTAGGAATAAAAAACATTAAAATAAAAATAAGGATCCAATGGCTTCTCCCCCAAGAGACTATTGTGTCCACCGAGAGATCGTTACGTTACGTCAATAACATTGGTCGGTTTCACCAGCTCATGTTAGGGTTTCTGTATTTATTTTAATTATAAGGTATATAAATATATTACGTATGGATTATTTTTTAAAAAAAATATTCTGTGGTGATTTTAAGTTCCAAGTCTCTATGGGAATGGTATAAATGCATCATTTATATGCATCGGTTACTTAGTTCAAATTTATTAGTATTTTTTATTCTAGTTATAGTGTTGGTTGAATACTTATAGCATATATGTGATGTCTATATGCTTTTATAAACACACACGTCTTACATATTCTAGTCCATAAAAAAAAAAATACCATTTCCAAATCAATCAAGAGTCTTATTCTTTTATGGTTTTATTATTATTATTGTTATTATTAATTTTTAATATATCTTATGAGACATTAGTGTTAAAATTTAAAAATCTATTTAATACTTAGAAGTGTACATATTTGTGCTGAGTTATTGCTAGAAATTTTTTTTTTTTTTTCAAAAAACACAATCATGCCGTCCAGAGAGTCTACCACCGGAGCAAGAGTAAGGATCCTGCTGAGTTAAAAACTTGTACTGCCATTATACCATAAAGATAATTTTTAAAATTTTTTTTATTTTATTTTTTATTTTTTCTGTACTCGTTAAAATAATGTTTTAAGAAATAGTAAATTTATTTTAAAATATTAACTATACAAGTCTTCATATCAAATTTCTTTATTTTCTCTATTCTATACTGTAATTTTTCTACAAGAGTATTAGTCCAAAAATTAAGTAGATTCAGTGAGAAAAATATTGGGGATGGAATTGCTGATAATTAAATCCACTATATATATTTATATGCGGTTCTAGAAGCGTCTCTCTCTCTCTTTTTTTTTTTTTTTGGCAAATATTCTAATATGAGCTGGCAAAAATAATAGATAGATTTGATGTTGAACAAAAGATGCATTGGCCCCAAAAAGATTGCCTACAGCGCTTCTTCGCCCGTAAGTAATAGAAAATCTTCTGTACTTTAATAGTGATGGATGATAAATAAGCATCTAGAAATGATGGAAAAATTCAGTACATTGTATTAAAATAATTAAAATTAAGATGTTTGAGTTATAGGTCCTGTTTAAATATATCATGAGCCAAATATTATACTAAGTTGGTTACCTAACTATTAGATTGGTGGGTTTGGACGGTTAAAAATGAAAAAATAGTAATAATCCAATGGTCGTTTTTCAACAAACAAATGCACATGGGAATGCTTGACTAATCTGATTTGGAGACCATGACCTGCCAACACTGATTTTCAATTTAGAATTCTTGTTTGCCACTTGTAAACCTTTTGAGTGGCTGACTTTTAAGTGTGATAAACTGGCAGAGTATTAAAAAACATCCTCAGAACAAAGTTTATAGACTGGTTGTGTGTGATGCTTGATATACAGGTACTTGAAAATTATACATGTGGCTTGACTTATATTGGACTGCCAAAAATATTAAAATCCAAAAAGTTGTCACAGTACTCCCAAGATCAAAGTGGTTGAGTAATCCTAACCTTTGATTCTCAGGCACTCTTCTTGAGATATAGGATCATTCGAAATTTCTCATCTCATCTCAACCGTTTGATCTAATGTTTTACACAAGTGTAATAGGCCTATGATGCATCTAAAGCGGACCTAATGATGAAAAAATCTAGTCTACCCTTTTTAGACCTTTAAGTACCTGCATAGGAAGAAGACGTACAAAGAAGACCCTGGATAGAGCAGGAGACCTTCCGATGCTAAAGTTAGGCTACGAATATGGGTCTAGTAATATCGAGGGGTTTTAGGTAAGAGATTCTACGTACCTTTCACCATTGGAGGTGATCTTATTTATAGTTGGTTGAGTAGAGGTGGTCACATAGGAGAGATATCCCTATTTAGCAGGGATGTGTTGAAGTATAATTTAAGTTTTGTATATGTCATGGGAATCTCCCGGGATTCGCGGCAAAGATCTCGAGCGGATCTCCATGTCGACTATCTTCCTAAATTCTTGGTTGGGATCTTGCTTAGATATCGCTGAGACTAGGTTGGACCTAATGGAAGGAGAGTCAGGCTGACCCATGATTGTGCCGACCTAGGGTCGCGCTGACATGGGATAATGTCGGTCTGAGGTGCAGGAGTTGGGCTTCCATTAGTGACAGGCGGATCGGTGGATCTTCCGACCTTATGACGAGAGGTCGGGCTTGACATCAGTTCATACTCGATCAGAGGTCGAGGGTCGAGCCTCCGGTTTCATTTGCCATTCTCCGACCTGACGAAGTGCACAATGTTTCGACCTGACATCTTCTCGGTAGTCGGTCCAATTTCCCTGCAACAGGACCCACAGTTTGGTCAATTCAAATTGATTTACTTCCATGCCACTTTGTGCTGTTTCTTCAACCATCTAAATAAAAAATGGTGGGAGATCTTCCATAGTGGGCATGGCATAGCTGTGCAGTGATCTGGACCGTTTAAATCACTGACCCAACTGTGGATGGCTCATAACCTACAATTCACAGTAAGAAGATTACAGTAACCATATGATTTCCACTTTACAAATCGGGTCCGGGCTGAAGTCTAGCCTCATTAGCCCATTTGGGTTGGGCCCAGCCATTGTAGCTGTTATTTGGTTAGATGGGCCGAGATTTGCCCAGGTTGCTGTTTGATCAGTGGCCAACTGGCCATGGATAATTGGAAATTAGTTGCAACTGAATTCTCGGCTGGAGGATGGATGGATCAAGGCTGGTTTTTTTTATGGGCCCATTAAGGCCCAATGAGCTTCGCCTAATTCATGATCGGACCTACACCATGTACGGTTGGGCCAACAGAAGAGGTGGAACGGTGGATGCCAACCGTTCATCTGGTAGGTAATGTCTACGGTGGTTTGCAGATGAATACAGGAAACACAATCCTATCACATGGACGGTTAGGATGAAGATGGATTCATGAGGAGAAAATAATGGCTAGGATCATCCCAACGGCACGATTTCAGCCAACGGTCATCTACAGACGGGACCCAGTAGTTGGAAGGACCGGCCACAATCATTCATCCGTGGTAGCAAGACTGTGGGGCCCACTGTGTTATATGTGTTTTATCCACACCGTTCATCCATTTTTTCATCCATTTTTTCACCTTGATCCAAAACTTCTGTGGCCTATAAGAAGTTTTCAACGGTAGGCATTCAATCCCCACTTTTTCCAGTGGTGTGGTCCACTTGATCTTTAGAGATGCTTCGATTTTGATCTCTTGGCTTAAAATGAAGTTTCAAAACGGATGGACAGCGTGGATAAAATACATACATAACGGTGGGCCCCACAGAGTCCTGCAACCACGGAGGCATGCAATCCAAGCCCGAGACGCCACGGCCAGAAAAGTGAGATTCGAAAAGTTATCAGATGAACCATCGGTTTATATTTATAGATACGATCATCACAATTGGATAAGGAGATTGTGCGTTGAGGATTAGCTGATCACAGGAATACCATTACCTGCTTTCGATCATACCAAGATATCATTACGTATGGTATTGAATCATTCCGTTCCGGCTGAAATCCATTCCGTCCATCACGTTATAATCATTATTTTTACCACACATACATAATATACGCAGGATTAAAAACTCACATGCACCTAGAGGTGTACACCAGTTGAATCGAGCCAAGCTTGGCACAACTCTACTCAGCTCGGCCACTAGGTAACCCCAGCTCGAACTCAGCTAGGCTCGATCCTCGAGCTTGACTGGCTAAATCGGCTCAGTTTGGTCAGCAGCTTGGCCAGTTCGAGCCAAGATCAAGCCTCCACATCATTTTCTCAAACACATGAAGTGCACCTTCAATTTCTCATGAAATATAAAGCAGGAGCATCGATTTACATATATTTCATCAAACACTCGTAGACAACATAAAAATCAAGATACAAAGGTGTCTGTTTCATATCCATGCCTACCTCACTACTAGTAACACTTCGTTGAGTCATTTCATTAAATACTTGCTGAGCAACATCAATATTAAAATAATCAAGTCTTCAAACTAGTTCGATTCGAGATAGGATTCGATCCGAGTTGAGTCAACCTGGGAAAAGCTCGAATACAGTTCGAAATTTTTTTCATCCTCAAGAAATCAGCTTAACTTGACTTGAACTCAATTTCAAACCGAATTGAACCAAGCTTTTTCGAGTCGAGTCAAGCGAGCTAACCGAGCTAACTCGGTTCGTGTTGAGCTTGACATGAGCCACACCGTTGGGAACAATGTAAAATTGCTCCCAAAACTGCTAAGCCATTACAGTGTGGCCCACATAAGTTTTGGAGGACTATTTTTATTTATTCTCTTCATCATCGTGGGTTACATTTGATTAATGGGTACGATGAAATATACACACCATGGTGGCCTCATACACAAACCTATGGTTAGCATCCCATCACCACTGTCCCATGTGGTGTGGCCTATCCGAGTTGTGGATCTAGCTGATTTTTGATATGAAGGTACTAGCAAGTTGGATAAAACCTAATAGACGGAATGGAATTTACATATACAACATGGTGGGCCCACAGCTCATGTTGACAATTCGCCCTCCCTACTGAACGGCCCGGACGATGCACACGTGTGAATGAAGCCCACCATCCATATCATGCGTGCGAGTACTCTTTGCAAACCTCATGGGAGGAATTAAAAAAAAAAGAATATTTATATTGAATTAGTTTATTGACATCCGTACAAAGCCAAAGAATTCCAACAAATAATAATCTCTCATCAGAAAAGGAATCTGGGCCATTCATCAGGTGGGGATCACCAAGAACATGCAACCACCCAAAAATCAAAGGTCCACTCATCAGGTGTGTCACTAATCAGTTTTCTAACCATCCATTTCCCATACACTAATCACCTAAATATTGGAACGAATTAATTTCTACACCGTTCACCATGGTCTCCGCTTGATGAACGGTCCAGATCTAGAGCATGCCTGTCTTGTGGGCACGTGTGTAGCTAATCATTGCTTTAGGCCAACACGCGTGTATAATCCTTTCCCTTTACAGGCCAGTGCACATACTACTACAGCGCACGTGTTCAGTATCCAAGCAGTCCATCAGGTGGGTCAGACTCTGTTGATTTCCTGTCCTGAGCAGCTGACACGATTACTTATAAGGTGGGCCACCGTGTAAAACTAGCGAACGGTTAGAAAGAATTTTTTACCAACACTGAGGCCCACCTGATGAGTGAGTGCCTCTTTTTTGGCCAGAAACATCTACACAGTACGTCCCACCTGATGGACCGCTAGGATCTTCCACATGCTTCCCATATTGTAACACGTGCTGGCCTGCGTGTAGATGGGCAAGGCCATACACGCGTGTAGGCTTCCTAATTCTCTTGCCTGGAAGAGAAAATAGCATCCATGCTATTGCTGCTGCTCCCTGAGTTAAACATGACGTCAGCAAGGTCCACCACAGTCTCCGTCTCTTTCCCACCTTGCACGTGTGAAGATCCCACGTGAGGATCCCTCTGCATTAGCACGTGTGAAGGGCCCAGCCGAATTGAAGTGGATACGGACTGTGGTTGTGTAGTTCCATGCATCGCTTCCTGAGAGGCTGGTGGGCCCAGTATGAGAGGTGAGCCCGAGTATTGGCACGTGTGGTGGCCACGGTACGTGACCTCGAACGTGTAAGGATCGTCATCCAGCCGTTGGAGATACTTCTTCGCCCCACAACCGTAGAAGTTCTTGTGTGTGCACCGATAATAGCTCCTGTCATGCAATGGGCATTGAAGAACGTTGGCAAGGGTATTTTCGTCATTTAAAAATAGGGAGGTATTTGATGCTCGGGCTGCGTATGATGCTTGATACACAGGCACTTCGAAACAATACACGTGGTATAATTTAAATCAAATTAAACCCTCTAAATTGTGTACCGTCTAAAAATATCATTGCCTGCACAATTCTAACATCTGATTCATTGGCACTTGTTTGTATAATCTCAACCGTTGAATATTTTTCATTTTCAACCGTCCAATGAATGTCCACTAATCGTATGGCAAATAAAAAAATAAAAATAAATAACCATAGTTTTTGGTTCATGATACATCTAGATTGGTATAAAATAATTGGATGGTTTAATTTGAGTTACTTATATGCCACATTTATAATTTCTAAGTAAATTATAAGTGCCTGTGTATCATCTATCACATTCGGCCACAGTAACAAAGTTTGTTCTCTTTAAAAATCAAAGGTTTTAGAGGGTAGGAAATCCTATCCGAAAGGTAGGAACCACCACGAAAATGATGAAAATCAGGTGGATCCACTCGTTGGGTCGGCCACATTTTGAATTACGTATCATCATCTATCAATTGATTTTGATTTTGTGCCCTGCTTGATTAATGGATCGGTCTGATTTCAAAAACAAGAGATCATAATGTTGTGGCCCACCTTTTTCACGGATGGGATATCTTAAATATGCCAATAGTTTGGTGGGAAAGAAGGTGTAGTATATGAAAATTCATATACGAGGCCGTACATGATAACGGGCAGGTTTGGGCTCAACTAGGTTAGGCCCGGCCCGGACCAGCACCTAAAACCCAAGGCTCGAGTATGGCTTGGGCCTAATATAACAGACCCAAGTCCAACTTGGAAATAATAGTGGGGACCATGTTTGACTTGATACAGTCCAACTGATGTAGTGCGGGTCGCAGACAGTTTCATGGCCGAGATGGATAAATTAAAAAAGACCTGATCGGAAACGGAGATAATTCCAACCGTCAAAACTTAAAACAGACATATTTTGCAAACCAGAATGAGCTATTAAGAGGTTGTCGGCTATCTTCTTCCTAGGGTTTATGTTATTAGGTTGTAAGCTCGTTTTTCATAATCAATCAATTTATTACGAATTTTTTAGAATTATTCTATTTTTTTCTCATAGGTTGGAGGCATTTATCCAAGGTCCGTGGATTCGGAATAATTACCCCCATGAGGAAGAAGGTGCTCGACCTCATGTCCTTCCTTGTGTCACCAACCCAGCCCAAAAATAGATAAAATCCCTATTTTCCATTTGATGTTTTTCAATCTATTCATTTATCAAGTGGGTCACACATGCCTAACTAAAATTTTTAAAGAAATGAAATCAACGGCCAGTATTTAAATATAGATGATTGCTTAATTAAGGATTGGACAACTACCACACGTACGTAATGTCAGGCTAAAATAACTTCAGCTTAGGCCTGGCCATGACGTGAGGCCCAAGACCGGATCATGGGCCAAGCAAGTAGGTCCAAGCCCGGCCCATTTAGATCTTTTGTATCATTGCAAGGGCGTTTTGGTAAATTACCTTGGGAATCTGGAATTGAGGATGTCCTTTTGGCCGTACTTTCGCCAGGTGAATCCATCGTCGGGTGGAATCTCTGGATTGCCCGCTCGAGGTGCCGATACCCTCTCCTTACGTATGCTCCGATTCTCTTTCCTGGAGGAAATATAGCCGTTAAGGATTTAAACTGATATTTCCAAATTCCAACTGATTTTTTAATTTTTTGAAAGATTAGAATTCTCTCTAACCTACGGTTGAAACCTTCAATATTATATGCCATTCTCAATCTGTCCATAAGGTGATTCCCAACCTGATGAATGGCTGAAAAATATAAATATCAGCCTGATTGCCGATCAGAAGGTTTCAATGGTGTGTGTTCCATCCCACTATTTCTGATGGTGTGGTAGACTTGAGTTTTGAATCTATCTAATTTTTTAGATCATGTAAGTTAGCAAATTTCTACATTGTGATTGGTCCATATCATTACTGGCATTCTCAGCACTAATGACAGCCTAATAATACTATAATAAGTAGGTTTTTTCTATTGGTAGCAAGCAGAGAGGATCGAAGCCTAATCATACTGTAATAAAGTGTTTTTTCTATTAGTGGTAAACAAAGAGATCAAAGCCTAATCATACCGTAATAAGCAGGTTTTTTGTATTCATGGCAAGCAGAGAGAGAATTGAGATTCTAAGCTAAAAGAGCCCATGAACAAATTGATATAACACAGACATTACAATGGGCCACACCACTCTTAGGATTATAGGGATTTCTGGTTATAGCTTTATGAAACGAGGGAGCAGTATACACACGTGTCACATATCCTGGCCATTCATTCATATGGGCATGTCATTTGAAAATAAAGGGTAGTTGCACCCATCAAGTCAGCTACAAGTGTGCATTGAATTTGAACGGTTGGATATGTCCATGTTATACACTACCTAATGAATGGCCTAGATCTCTAACAAGTGTTCTATCCACCTAGATCTTTGACAAGTGTCTCTCTCCCACACATGATCTAGTAGCCTATATGTTGATGATTTGTTAGGACTGAGCTGTCGCTGACTTATCTGAGTCGGGCATTTTCCAGTGCTAGCTTGTGGTGTCAAACAAGATCATACGACTCAGATGAGTCATCAATCCATTCATTTTAATGAAATCATTTGGAAAAGTCGTCTTTTCAGTTGGGATAGTATCACCTAATTCTCGTGAATTTTAGGCCTATGATCCATGGTTGATATCGTAGCCGTAGGTACGTATCATATGGATGGGTATGCTCGCTCACGTGTGTGACACATGAAAGACATTGGTGCAATGTAAATGGGACCCACCATGCTGATTAACATTCATGAAAAGTCAGGCTAATCTACTCATCAGGTCAGCCACACCCTTACATTGAGTCAGATCAAGGGTCGTCCCTTGATTGACACTCATCTGATGAGTGGATTGCCCTGATTTTTCTACACCCCAATCTTCATTTTTGGGCCCTCCATTTACATGGATAGGATATCCTTCTTATTGGCAGTTAAAACACCCGAAATCAAGCTGACCCAAAACTCAGGTGGGCCACACCTCGTGGAACAATGTAAAATCACTCCCAAAACAGAAAGGTGTGGCCCAGCTGAGTTTTGGACCAGGCTGGTAAATCGCACCTTATGAACGGTTTGGATGGAATATACACACCATGGTGGGCGGTGTCCCCTCCCAATTGTTCTGTGTGGTGTGGCTTACCTGAGGTATAGACTAGGATATATTTTGGCCCCAGGAACTAACATCAAGGGGTCCACCTGATGGATGGTGTAGATCTCACAAAAACAACATGGTGGGCCACAGAGCTTCTGCGTCTGTGGTAGAGAATTCTGGTCCTCATGTTGAAACATATGAGTATATACACCAAAACTTCCGTGTATGCTCTTCTTGTTGTGATCAGATTACATCTTACTAGTGGTCACAAGCAGGTAGTGCCACGTGTTATAGAGGTATGTGGCCCATCCAAGCAAGCCCATGATAAGAATTTATGGTGGGTCCCACTCATCACCACCGTCTGATACTAATCAAATGTTGGCATGAGTACTGTTTCGGTGTATGTACTTTATTCCAAGAAAAATAACAGAGCTAGAGTACTTTAATTGTACCTGTTCCCAGTTCTTTGGACCAATGCCCCTCCCATTGAAGAGCTTCTACCGGAATCTGACGTGTCCGTTGCCTGAAATTCTCCAGTGGACCTCGAGCGCACCGAAGCCTCTACGTCCCCGGCGGCAGCATTCTCCATCGGTTGACCCAACTCAAGATCTACACCGCTAGTCGTGATCTCCAACCCTAGATCAAGATCATCGGTCACGCCGATCTTCGGTGCCGAAAACATGTGCACATCAAACGGGTTCCTCCCAACTAAAGCGTGCGTGTGGAGGAGATCCATGGCTTCTGTAGAAGTGGGCCGCCACGATTCTGGCGGTTCGCCAAAGATCATGTGGGTGTATGGAGATGGGTGGGGAGTATTCAATAGATTCATGGCTTTGTTGAATACACCAATGATTTGTTTACATGAAGAAGATAGGAAATTAGGTTGGTTTGCTAAGCTTGGGAGGTTTGATTCAAGATCTTTGGCTAATGCACATCCATAGAGGATTAATGAGATGGCCTCACTTCTAGCATCCATGAATGCTTTGATGTTGGATTTGTTGTGGAATTCAAGGGTCTTAGATAATTTAAAGGGGCCATGGAGTCAATCACTTGGAAAATGTAGAGTGCATGGAAAAGAATTTGATGGTCTCCACGACTACCCCAAATTGTACTCCAAGGTCAATTCTTCTATCCATGTGTCTGATTTTCTATGATCAGAACCGTTCATCAGATGGAGACACCAATTATTGATGATTCTGTATCCTACATACTATACAGTGCAACTTGACCTTTAAAATCAAACATCCAGCGTCTCACATGGAATACGTAAAAGTCAAAGTATATGACATGGGTTCGTGGGTCCAAAATGGGGGGAAAATAACAACGGTTCTGATTTCCTAGGGTGGACCCCATGTAGGTTGGACGACATACAGGGCTACGTTATTTGGTAGTCTTGGGGACTACTAGAATCTACTAGAATCCTTCTGGAGTCCGGAGAAAAAGATTTTCAAAGTTCGTGCCTTAGTCGTACGTTCGGAAGGAGAATTTAGGTATGGATTACTTGGTCAGAGCTTTCCTAAGCCTACATGCGTCTACAGTGGAACCCATCTACACGCCACTCTCATGTGCCAAACTCGCATGAGTGTGCGAGATCCAAGCCGTGCATCAGATGGGTCCCACCATGCATATGCAATTGACCATACATGGTGCCCTAAATAAATGGATGGCCGCTGAAGCTTATCCAAAATTTTGTAACCCATCCTTTTGTTTTTACAGAGAATATTTGAAATAGAAAACTATAAGGTGGGACTCACATGATGGACGGCTTTGATCTTACACGTGAGTTTTATTTACACATGGGGAGGCGTGTAGATGGGTTATCTTACACACGCGCGCGGCTTGGAAGTATCCTATGGTCATGGTCGTTGCTTTTTTCACCCTGCTGGGGTCTACGGGAAGACTTGGAAGATTCTCCGAGCAGACGGAAAGAAACTATCAACGGTCTTCTCTGCTTCTAGCAGAGGTTGATAAGGAATAGACTTATATGATGTTTTAATAAAAGGGTTGGACGCGTGTGAGAGATCAGGACCATTCATGTGAGGGCCCCTGCAATGGATTGGCTGTACCCATATTCTAAATGGTCCTAGTCGTACCATCAAAGAAGTTTCTCTTCTTGAATGTGGACCGTTGGCTACATTTGTACTTCAATCCATACTGTTCACACGGTGCACCCCACTCTAAACGCATGTCATGGTCTGATTTGATTCGGTTAAATAAATAAATAAATAATAATAATAATAATAATAATATATTAATAATTCGAGGTTCAGTTCCTCTATACAACTGTTGAAGAATGAGCTTATTCTCCAAATGTTTATGTGCGTCCACCTTTGTGTAGAGCTCACATTCAAAACGTACGAAAGGTGCGACCCTTTCAAGTTCAACCATGTCACAAACATCAGACCAATTCAAAACGCAGGTGGTCACACTACTTGGAACCGTTGGGATGGGGACACATCATTAAAACCTTCTTTGAAACCTTCTTGATGGGACGGGGCTCACTTTGTTTTTTTATATGCCATCAATCCATTGATAAGAATTTTCCCATCAGGATGAATTGGACAAGTAAATATTGGACCTGAAATGGGTGGTGAGGAGCTCACCACCCACCTCAATGGTGAGATGTCATGGCAATGTTTGATTGGTGGGGCCGTATGTTGTCAGAGATGGGTACATCCTAAAAACTTAATAAAAAAAAGGCTTGAGCCCATTGCTAACATCATAAGCCCCACCAATCAAATCTCACCACGCAGGAATTCAAAAAGCTTTATAAGCTCACCACGATGTAAGTGTTTTATCCGCACCATCTATTCCATTTCTTACTCATATTTTAGTATGAACCTAAAAATGAGGTTGATCCAAATCTCAAGTTGACCACACTATAAAAAATAAGAGTTTTGATCCCCTGCTTGCCACAAGTATGGATTTTCTTATAGTTGTAATGTGATTAGGCCACATCATCATTGACTAGTTTAATGCAAGAGAGTGCTAACAATGCCACTAAGACATGGGCCAAACATATTGCAATGAGCAGAAAATTCTTTGTGGCAAGCAGATGATCTAGATTCAAGATATAATAGAGCCCACTGATTGAAACTTTTTGAGGGCTACAAGAGTTATGTGTGCCATACATTAAGGTCCATGTGATCTAATCAACTAGGGCTCGATGCCAAGACCTCAAGTGTTGAAACAAGGTATCTCCACTCAATCTGCCAGTTGAGCTATGGATCTAGTTGTGATTTGGATCTACCTTATTTTAAGGTTGGTGCATTAAAGTGAGTTGGTAAAATAGATGGACATCGTAGTTAAAACACATACATCATGGTGGGCTAGTGGGGCTTTTTCCAGTAACACATAATACCAACGTCTGCCACAACTAGGGTTGATAGTCGAGTGCTTTCAACGCGACCGACCTGACATTAGGTTGGGCTTAGGCAAAATGTATCGGTTTCAATCTCAAGCTTGGGCTATACAAACACCAACTCGATAAAATTTAGGTCGGGCTCGGGTTGAGGTCTTGAGTTGCCCGAACCCACCCAAACCCAATCGATATATTAGTTATAAATTGTAATTGTTTGTGAATTGTTTATGTTGAAAGCACAAGAACTTCGAGGGATACCGAGTGTAATTGGTCCACTTCAATTATGATGACTCAAGCTAACAAGATACACTAGATTTCTCTCCTGAATAGATTACGTGCTACACAATATGCCTTTTAAGGGAGAGATTGTCCCATATTTTAACTTGTTTGTTTAGAAAAAAATGAAATTTTTTATGATAAATAATTACATATATAATTAATAAAATTATAGGTACAAAAATGTAAACCTGCATTAAAAATATAATAGACTAATGTAATAACAAAAATATTAACACGTATTCACCCAACCAATCTTAATTGGTTAGGTTTGGGGTTAAGAATTCTCAATTCAAGGTTAGGTTGGATTAAAGTTGAGGTATAAAAACCTTGGATTGGGCTAGGGTTGAGCACCAACCCGACGCAACCCGCCTGACTTTCAGCCCTAGCTACGCTAGGCTTTTAAAGTCTCAAGGTGGGTCAAGGAGCTCAACACCCAATCCACATCCTAGGGCATTTTAAGACACAGTCAAGGTATAGTACATCATTTTGTGGCCCACTTGAGTTTTGAATCTGCTTGATTTTTGGCCTCTAAAGAAAACGTACGTTGAACATGACTGGCCAAGTAAATGTCATGATCACATGTTAGTGGGCCCACACAATTATTTATAGAACAAACCAAATCTACAAACGTCCTATGCGAATCAGCGTCTGATAATAAATATATGAGAAAAGATTGTGTCTGCACAGTTTCTATGGCCCACATGTGGGACCCACATATTTTGAGCTGTGGCTATGTATATTGAGCTGAGAATAATCACATCATACGAGGAAATATACATAGGTCAGCTATTTAATGGCACATGAGTCGCCGAGATCTTGGTGATCCAAATCATTCATCCACTAGGCCCATGCTAATAAGGTATCTCACACTGCATGATTTGATTGATCTGAACCATCAGTCCATTGAAATTATACATTTAATGTGGACCATCAGCTTTATCTTTTTTTAACCGTCAATCAACAAGCTACCAATTAGAAGGCAAGGATCGTCTGGTGGAAGAAATTGAAGCGCATATCCCATCATGATGAAAACATCAGGTGAACAATCTCAACCATCAGAAGATTGGCCCACTTATCTGGGTCTGGGGTGGCAAGATAATTCGGTGGCGCACGATCTACCAAAACATGTCTATTTCTAGAAGGTGAATGAATGTGCGTCCGAGCTCACAGGACTTTTGGGGCCTGTTTGGTTTACCATTTCCTATGGTAATTATTGGTAAACGGTGGAGAATAAGGTTGAGATGCATAAAGTTTGTGGGGCCACTGTGATGTATTTTTCTGATCCACGCCGTCCATATGTTTTATCAGCTCATTTTAGCATATATATGTAAAATTGAGGCAAATCTAAAGTGCATGTAGACCACACCACAGGTCATAGTGTGAATTGAACGCCTACCGTTGGAAACTTTGTAGGGGCAAATGAAGTTTTGGATCCAGATGATATTTGTGTTTTTTGGTCCATCCATGTATTTCTGACCTTATGAATAGGTTGGATGGCTTATACATAGTAATTACTGTGGGCCATACACAAATTTTTAATTTTTAAGGGTGGACATCATTATTCCCTCTATTTCCTGTGGTGTGGTCTACTTGAACATACAATCTGCCCTTCCTTTTTTTTGCTCATGCCTTAAAATGAGCTTTTAAAATGGATGGACAGTGTGGATCAGACATATATCATGATGGGACCCACAAATTTTACGTAGACAGCAATCTATGTATAATCAAATTCTGCCCTCCGGAATAAAACATAGTAACCTGTGTGTTTACCACCAATTACGGTGGAGCTTTCTGCTGATTTTATTCGACCTGCGCGCGGGTGACCTACCTAGTCACACGCATTTGCACGTGCCAATTACCTGCAAGAAATCTGAGATTTCGTCAAGTATGGTATTGCTTAGAACTTCTAATTAAAAATCAGCCCGTTTCACACCTAAGGTGGGCCACTGCATAGATCACAAATAGATGGCTAGGATAAAAAGATCTTGACGATAAGTTCATTTTCTACGTTGTGGCCCACCTGAGGAGTGAAACTGTTTATTTTAGTCACGTAAGGTCTAAAAATTATTTTTAATTGTATTCATAGCCCAGATCTTACATACGTGTACCATACTTGCATACGTGCCTGCGTGTGAATGAAAAGGTTTCCGCGAGCGTGTAGATTTAGGAATTTCTAAACCTGATTCCCAGGTAGTCTTCTAGATGGAACATGTCAATACTCTAGCAGACTATGAGTCTTCATACACATGTATACGGCCATTGTACTTGTGGTAGAAAATTACATTGATCCAAACCGTTTAAAACATGAATACCACTTTATATAGATCATAGTGACAAAATAAGATCTATTAGATGACTGTAGCATCTGATTATTTATTTTTTCCTGGGCCGCACATCTTGGGTGGCTTGGATTGTCGTACACAGGGGCTAAGTGCAAAAAAATATCTGCGTGTGCAAATAGATTGTTATGCTCTCGCGGTGTATTCATAACTCTGGAGGAATATTTTCCGAAAATTGTGGTTCGATACTCTGGAGTGTGGTAGATGATACCAGGAAGTTAGAAATTGCTTACGTGGCATGTAATTAATTTAAATTAAACTGTCCAAAATTTGACTCTCATTTTAGATGTATCGTTTAAAAAAAAAAAAGCTTATTTAATCAGGTAATCATCGGATTGGTGGATATTTATTGGACGGTTAAAAATGAAAAATATCCAATGACGCTATTTCAATTTCTGATTTAGAACTTAGGATTATTTAAGCAATCTAAGGTTTGGGCTGTGAATCGATAACAAAGGGTTCCACAAATTAGTTATTTATTTTGAGTTAACAAATTTCAATATACAATTTCTGTGAGTGCCTGTATATCAAACGTCTCACTCTTCAAGAGTATCAAATAACTCCAGTACTCATCCAAACGTCTCACTTGGAATCTATGTGGGGGCCACAGAAATGTCTGTAACAAATCAACTCCGTCCATCAGTTTCAAAAGAACATACTAAGACGGTATTTTAAAAATCATGCTGATCCAGAACACAGGCGCGCCACACCGTACAATGAGTGAGAATGGAAACGTCCACCGTTGAAACCTTCCTGGACTCGACCATGATGTATATATGCCATCCAAACCGTTCATAGGGCTAATACCACTCAGATAAACGGTAGGCAAAAAATATCATCCCGATACCACTCAGGTACTCGTAGATGGCACATGTTTCATGTGTGTAACTTAATTTAAACCATTCAGTTAGTGGGCCACACTGTAGATGGTCTACAAAACAACAAATATCCTTGATTGATATCTGACTTGTGGATTCCTTGATATCTATGAAAAATAATCAAATGGTCAAACTTCAATAAAGAAAATTTTATAAATAGCAAATTATAATCATTAAATTAATAGTATTTTATTTATTTATTTTGTTTATAACATATCTACATTGGGTCCCATGATTTGAACGTACGGTTTAGTTTGAGTTAATGGCATTCCACTTTGGCAAAACCTAGTACCAAGTCATATATATATATATATATATATATATATATATATATATATATATATATATATGGAGAGAGAGAGAGAGAGAGAGAGAGAGAGAGAGAGAGAGGTGGTCTCCTACGAACTGTACCACATGAGACTTTGTGCGCACTAATGCCGGCTTACTTAGACAGTAGGTTGAGAGTGGACCCCACTGTGATTCGTTTGTGACATCCATTTCAACCATTATTTGCCTTGTTAAAATTCATGCACGGTAATGAAAAATTTATACGTATGTCCTATTGTTGTGACCACACCACATGAAAATGTAGTTATTGAACGCCCACCATTTAAAGAATTTTAAGGGCTACAAAAGTTTTAGAATAAGCTGATATTTGTGTTTCCCTTCATCTAAGTCTGTATGACATAATCAACAAGTTGGATATCAAATAAATGTTATAGTAGACCCTAGGAAGTTTTTAATGGTCGGCGTTTAATCACCATTGTTTTCTGTGGTGTGGTCCACCTTAGAATGGATCTAACTCATTTTTTGAGCTCATGTCATAAAATGAGCTAGCAAAGTGGATAGACTTAGATAAAACACATGGATCATTGTGCGGGCTACGAGCTAGCACAACCAATAACAAGGTCCGTATTGGCGAAATTGGATTGCGTACTGAGTTACTCAGTACACTCTTATTTTACTGAGTAAACTCATTTGGGACTACCTTGAATGTATGTGGTCTATCCATGCCATCCATTCATTTTTTTCATCTAATTTAAGAGGTTGAGCCCAAAATTGAAGCATATCCAAAGATTAGGTGGATCATACCACATAGGAAACGGTGGGGATAATGATTTCCACTGTTGAAACCTTTCTAGATCCCACAGTGATGTTTATTTGTCATCCAACCTGATAGTAAGATCTTAAAGACATGGATGATGGGAAAAAAACCAATTATAAGCTTAATCCAAAACTTACGTGGCCTTTACAATTTTTAATGGTAGACGTTCACATGCATAATGGAATCCACGTCCTGCTAGTCTTGCCATCCTATGCCAATACGATGTGTTGGTAATGCTCACCTCGATATGTATGTGAAATCCACTCCAACCATGAGGTGAGTGATAAAAAATTAACAGTAGGGATCAAACATCAACATGATCCATAATTTAGGTAGGGCACATTAATGGAAATAGTGAGGGAGGATGCTTACTATCCAATTAATTCACTTGTTGTAGCCCACATAAATTATATATGTGCCTAATTTTTTATAACCATGCATGAATATTCATAAGACAGGTAATGGTTGGAGTGCATCACGGTGGGGCCCTTTAAAAAATCAACGGTAAGTATTCCCTTCTCCTACTTTGTCCTTTATTGTGGCCTACCTAAATCATGAGTCTAACTGGGTTTTGAATTATCTGGCTAAATTTTCATCACAGAGTCATAATGGATTTCATGAAATTATTGTGTTGGGCCCACCCTTAATGTGCACGAAATCTCACGGTATTGTTCGTAGGAGACCACTCTCTCTCTCTCTCTCTCTATATATATATATATATATATATATAGAGAGAGAGAGAGAGAGAGATGCTCACACTTAGAGGATGGTGTAAGTGTGTGCACAAGATAAGTGTCAAGCACACAAATATTAGCGTAAGGGGAATACTGACAAGTTTATAAGTCATTCAATATCAGAGTATGCAATGTAGATCGGCTATACAATGCGGAGTCATAGTGAGCCAAATATTAGATGCCGATGATGCAATACAATATGCAATTCTTGACGAGTCACAAATACCATCAGCCTCATTTAGGCCATATAAATGCAGAAACATAGAAACTCAAAATGTCATATGCCGTGGATATAATACAATATGCAGATCCTAGTGAGTTCATAATACCATCAACCTTATTTAGGCTAGACAATATAGAAGCACAGTAAATCAAATGTGATGTGCTGAGGATACAATGCAATATGTGGTGCAAAAGAAATAACCAAGTTGGAGTGTGAAGTCGGGATGATAGTATGTAGTATCGCAAGCTGTGGAGTTTATCACAATTGACTTCTGTCACGCCCCAAAATTCAGGTACTGAGTGTGCAACCTCAGACCTAAGTTACGATCTATGACTCATACACTTAGTGTACTTAAATCAGTGAGTCACATTATTTAATAGAGGCATAATATAATCTGAATTCTATATTCTCATTAATATCCATCAATAAAGCATTTGATTTGTTTTGATTACTAATTAAGGTCATACATGAGAGTGATACTTAGGTTTTACAAGGTAACATACCTAATAGATATGGTTTATTTTATTTATCTCAGCTAAAAAGGATAGGCTAGATATCTTATAAAATGACTCACCTAATGGATGACTTGGATCTTGTAATAGCATGTCATGATGATACATAATTTAGTCTATGTATGTTTTGTCCTAAACATGCATGTACCTTATATAAGTTTTACTGTGTATCCGAATGCTGAAATATATTAAATTATATATATCTAACACACTTTTTTATGTGGGTCCTACTTATAGGGATCTGGACTGATTATATGGTTACACCACGATATTGACCATTGGAAAGAAATTTTAATCTAATCTGAAATCTGTGGGACCCGTAATACCCTAAACAATTATTGTACAACTATCATTATTTTCTTTCTGTATGGGTCGCACACATTTTGGATATGTCCTAAATTTACACTCTTAATCCATAGTAAACTTCCAAATCAAATGGATGGAGTGGATACAATACATATATCACTATGGGTCCACAATCTGATGACCCAAGATGGTTTCTAACGTTAAAAACCGTACTTGGTTTTAACAGTGGAAACCAAACTTTATTTTTTTATACTTATTTATTTAATTAATTTTTTAATAGGTCCCACGATAATCTAAACCATAGGTGAGATGGATAACCTCCTCATAAAGTATGGGCCCAAAAATCTTCTCGAAACAACACTTTCATGGCCCACACGAATACTCAATGGTGACAACTTAATTTTCACTGTTTATGTAACACCCCGCACTTTCAGTACTTAAGTGTTACATTAAATTTAACCTATTATGTACACATATATGGTACCTATGTAGCCAATCAAACCCTACATCTATCCTCTAATATGAATCAAACCAATTAAGAATGATCTCCATCCATAAATTAAGTCATCCGACTGTTGATCATGTGGTCTGATATATGTACATTCCATTGATTAAATTGATGAATAACTCTTTATTTATAATAAGTTAGATATAAGTCCTTTTGTAAGAATTATTTTAAAATGGGCATAGGACCATGTAGAACCATTAGATTTCACAAAACTCTTAAATCAACAATAATTACGAAAATGCCATTAACATAGACCCTTGAATTCTATATCACATAGTTTCCATGATCTGTTTTATGTGAAAATTTATACCAGGCCTAACTATCATAAATTAATCACACACGTCGAATTTCAGCCCTTAGATCTGAAATGGCCAAGCTATATGTCAAGGGGAGGGGGGGGGGGGGGGGGTGAATAGGACTATGCCAAATTAAAATAAAATTAAATAGATAGCCTTACAATTATAAATCAATTTACAATACTGAAATCAAATCAATCTCAATAAATAAGTATTGAGAGGTTGATACATATTCAGTTCTAAAGACAATCTTACACCATAATAAACAAGGGCTTATGGTAGAACAACCTTATTTCTAGAACGTCTTTTGAATCAATAACTCAATCTGAATAGAAATAACTAAATAGTAAGGAATTGAAATAAAATGCAAAAATAAAGATCTAACTTATTACAACAATTCCACATAATTGAATGATAAATGATATGAAATTTAGGCAAGCATTCAATTCACAAGACAAAGAGTTATAGTGGTTCACTTATGTGAATACCAACCGTCTTTCAACAGCCACACAGAATGCTACTCCACTCCTAATATCCTCACACAGGGGATATTAGCGTTTACTATCAAATAGGTTTTGACAAGTTTACCCAAAACTTTTACAATTGTGTCTTTTTAACTTAGGCTTACACAATTCAAAAACCCATACTTCTAAGTTTTCTGGCTCTCCTCAGACAACCACACAAATTGAGATTTTTCTAGCGAATCCCAAACAAAAACCAAAATAGAATGGAATTTACAAAATTGTAAAATACCTGGATTTCTCCTTTTCGTAGTAGCCCGATAGAACTAATCGGAGTAGATGTTCGAATATAGAAGTTCAATGTCCACTACTCACTTTAATATGGTTTTAAGTTCTAATTGATTTTAGATTTAAACCAGTTGGGCGTAGTTATATTTGATTTTGATTCCAAGAAGAAGGAATACAACAATTCTTCTTATCAAATGAGATTGGAATACAAGAATAAAATCAAATTAAATAAGCTAGCAAAAAGAGAAAGCAATTATGCACAAAATAGTTTTAAAAAAAATACAAACTTATCTCAGAGTGGAGCTTTGAATTCACTTAATTTTCAATGAAAATTTTTGAAATTCGTGTGCTATTTACAGCTGCAGAAATTCGTCTTCGACTGGTCCTAGGGTCACTACGACTGGTCTTGGAATAACCTGATTTTTGAATTTTTGAGCGTGATCGCATCAGACCGTTGTACGAATGGTCGTAGGCAGACTACGACTGGTCGAAGACAGTTCACGACTGGTCGAGACCCATCTACGACTGGTCGTGCAACTATTGATTTAGTCGTTGGAGTTTGAGTCGAAGCATTACGACTGGTCGAAGGTCGAGTCGAGACCAGCTCACGACCGGTCGAGCAGACTCCAGGACTGGTCGTAGCCGAACAAAAAAATCTGATAAAATACAACAATTCTAGGACTGGTCTTAAAACTTCTTAGATGGGTCGAACCAGTGTTAGGACTGGTTGAGCAAGGTTTAGGACTGGTCTTAGAATAGACCAAAATCATGTAATAATATTCAAATGAATTATGTATCCAAAGTGACCTACCCTGAGGTCAATCTAATGGTCTATTAAACCTGTAATATGAAGTATGGACATTGAACACTTCATTTACTTAGACTTTGATCTTTACGAAGCTTGAGTTCTTCTTGATGTAGCTTGACTACTTCAAAAGCTTTAATGTCATTTTAAGTTGTACTTGAGTCCCGTACATTTATTTGAATCTTGAACTTCCATTTGCACGAACTTTCACTTGCACATGAATCTTGAACTTTCACTTGCACTTGAACTTGAGTCTTGATCCTGAGTTCTTTTTTAAAATCTTCTACATTTTAGCTTGAACTATCATGAGGCTTGAAGAATTCTTTAAACTCGACTTAAAGTGTTGAAAAAGTGTCTCGAACAGATTTATCAAGATATAAACACAAGACATATGAAGAAGTTTTGACATACAAAATTTGACAATCAAAGAGGAATCAAATCATATCACTTACAATCTCCCCCTTTGTCAAATTTGTGACAAAACACCTCCCATACTTCAATAAGAGAAGCATCACTTTGTGTAATAACGAATCATGCACCAGTAAAATAAGCATCATCCCCTTGAGCTCAACTTCCCTTGAGTTAAATAAGCATCATCCCCTTGAGCTCAACTCCCCCCTAAGTTAGTACACCTCAACTCCCTCTGAGTAGGCATACATCATATCAATCATACTCCATAGATAGAATGTACACATTCTCTCCCTTTTTGTCAAAATATGACAAAGGAAGAAACAAAGATAGGATATGAAAGACAGAAATAGAGATAGCAACTCAGAAAGATAGAATGATAAAAAGTGAAGAGTTAAGAAAAATACAAAAGAAGTAATCAAGGTGAGTCATAGTACATGTCAAAAGAGTTAACAAGTGAAGTTTAAAACAGTTATCCACACAACCAAAGAAAGTAACTTAGTAAACTTATTACAGACCAAAGATTAAACATTCTCAATCTGAACCAGAAGATAGAGCAGGAATGTTAGGATCACTTCGATGAAAGCTCTTCTGTAAGCGCCTAAAATATCTGCGCATATTTTTAAATTGTTGATTGTAGCCAACATTCATCTGTTCTACCTTTTCCTCTAATGTACTAAGACGTGCATTGAAATCAGATGGTTCAAAGTCTGGATCATTTCCAGAATCAGAATCAATTTCATTAAAAATATCAGTCGTGTCAATATTATCTGGCGGCAACTCATCGCCTTTGACACCAATCTCAGCTTCAGCAGTAGCTTCACCCGCATCAACATCAACTTGACCAGGAGCTAAACCCAACTTCATTTTATCCAGGTTGGAATTGTTAAAAATGAGGTATTGGATAGGAGCCTCATCGACGGGTATATCGACTAACATGTGAGTGGCTAATACATTCAACAGATATCTAAAAGGAATATCACCATGACCAGGATGACTACGGATTTGAATGATTGAGGAACAAATCAAGGAGGGCTGTAACGCCCTGAAAATATAGGGTCGAGCATAAACTCAACTCCCGAGTTCCAACGCATCACTTATGCAACAAAATGAATGATGATTGAATGTTGTCTGCATTAATGTAGTGAACATGAGTGAGATTAAGCCAAAACAGCATATCATACTCCAGAGATAATTAAATTGCAAGCGGAAGACTGTGATAGATATATAAAATATATAAACTGTGGTGAGTCTCTAGAGTGTGATAACATTACCAGGTTAAATAATTGCAAGTATAGTTCCAAAATATACCAAATGTGTAAGGTCCTCTAGTCAACATTCCTGTAGCTCCATCGATCAAGGTATGACTTACATGAAGCCGCCAGAAAATAACATATACAAGAAAGTATCCTCATCGTCGTAGAGGTCTAGCTTCGCCTCACAAGCATCACCATCTGCAATCAGACAAAGTCTGGTGGGTGTTCGGAACACCGTCTCGTAACATGGGAGTGATTAGCTAACTCGGTGGAACAATAAGGCACAGGTTAACATGTTATCAATACAGTCAAGTAGTAATGATAAAGCAGTACAATCAAACACTCATAATTACTCTTATTAATGCAAGTATGAATGCAGTCATGATGGATGCCCTCACCACACCCTCCCTTGTATGACACTATCTTACGTTCGTTGCATGCTTTCATCCCTCAGTGCTCCACATCTTCCAGGCACATGCAATGCATGATGAGCATGATTACCGAGTTTTTATTAGTCCATTTCAAACAGCAGGATTGGAAAACTAAGGTACCTCCCTTGTATTATTTCCAAACATGATCCATTCTAGGGTCATCAGTCCTAGTTAATCTCAGATGAGGTGTGTTTTCTAAGTCACTGCAAAAGCTGTCAGGGCTGTTACGCATAAAGGTTACACCACTCCCCCATCACCTCTTTAACGATTCATCACTATACAGAAACATGCCTAGTTCATACTCTCTACACTGCGGTAAAACTCATTGCCTCACCGCAAATTCAGAGTATGCTCGAGGTCACTACAAAGGGCTGCCAGGGCTGTTGCTCGCATTCATTGCACCACTCCCCCATCACCTTATCAATGTAGGCTGACAGCACGAATATAGTGTTCCATACTACCATAATCGGCTCACGAGTCTGGTTGCTCACTGATCACTGTGGGGAGGCACGTGGCCCCAGCGTAGGCCGACAGCTCAACCACGGTGTCCCATACCACCATGCCCAGCTCATGAGTCTTAGCGGATCGAGGTACCATGGTTAAAAGGGATTTCACTGGTAAGTTTGGTACCCTAGGTTCAAGCAGTGACGTCCAAACATGGTGAACATACATAAGACAGATCGGGTTGCTTGACGAGCTCGGCTAGCTCGAGCACACAATAAGTTGAATGATATGAAGCGCATAAGCACTTCGTGTGGCCAGCCACTATCGCTAACCGAAGTACGACTCGGGTTCGACGAACACATCTCACATGGAAAATGAATCCCAGCCACGATTTCAATCCCATTACAGATTGCCTGGACTATAATCATAGCCTCAAACACAATCAATCCTTATTTAGAGCATGTAGAGTAAAGTATGATAAACAAAGTAATTCATAAAGCATATTATAAAGCATGTTATAAAGCACTATATAAATAGGAAATACAAACACATATATTTCATAAGTAAGCGGTAAAGTAAACAACCAACATGGAGGAAATCATATATGTCTCTAAGGTAGTTGAGAATCCCATGTCAACACCTACCTAAGGCACCATCATCCAAACACTTACTCTCACAAGCATTTTCACAAACACTTAGAATACACTATTTCAACATACATAGTGTATGTTAGTAAAACATGTATTAGGGCGAATCCTTTCGCCAAGAAAGTATTTCACGCATATATAACATGTTCATGCAGCAAATAGTCATGGTAAATACATCTCCAAAATATATACGTATACGGTACTTTCTAGAATACACAATTTCTACATACATAGTGTATATTAGCAAAACATGTATTAAGGCAAGTCCTTTCACCAAACAAGTATTTTATCCATGTATAATATATTCATACAACAAATAATCATGTCAAACATATTTTTAAAATTTATACGTATACGGTACTTTCTACAAATACCTAGAGTATGTAAAATTTCATATTCTTCACGTTTAATCGAAACGGAAAACAGACAACACTTTGTACATGTGCAATTGCATGCAGATCATGAATCTATCATTATCTGACATTGAAAGCGTTGAAAACCATAACCTATACACCTAAAGTCCGCAACTTTTGTCGTAAAATCGTAACGGATACGATAGGTTTGTCAAGTTTCCGTATTCGGCAGTTTGGCCACCTATAGATCGAAATAGGTTAGCTATTTCATAACCTACAACCTATACAACCCCAAAACAGATTAGGGTTAGGGTTACTTACCTAGAAACGGAGCCGGAATCGTCGGAAAAGTGATTAGAATGGAGCGGTTAATCATGGATAACAGTAGGGAAGAAGGGCAGGAAGACTCTCCCACATCTCCCACACTTTCTCTCTTTTCTCTCTTCTCTCTCTAGGATTTCTCTCAAATTCATATGGCTGTGAGAGAGAGGTTTCTAAGGTCCTTATATAGCCTAAAAACACTCTAAAATAGACTCCAGGTCAAGGTATACTTAGGTTATAACCAAAGCAGACCTGTTTCAGCTCAACGAAGGACTTCTGGCGGGCCTCCTTGAGCCAAAGGTCGGACTTAAGCTCACAGACTATGGATCTAGGTTCCATTAAGTTTTCGTTCCAGTAGGGTTCTCAGATCACGCGTGACAGACCAGTTTCAGTTCAACGGTCAGCGGATCTCGATCGGAGATTCCGAGTACATGGATATGTGTATGAAATTTCTCCTGATCCAAGGGTGTAATTTGGTGCGATTCTCGATGGTCAGTTGCTTAAAACCGATCAAGCGAGGTGTGGCATTACTATTTGAGATATTTATTTGAAAAGAAATTTAAGTATTTTCACACTCCTCGCTTCGGACTCAAGAGAATTACACTAGGACACTATCTAGATTTGATTTCCGAGATGGTTGTCAAGCCCAGCGAGGTGGTCCTAAGTCCTTAGCTTCGTATTATTCGGACTCCCGATGTGCGGTCCAGACCTGATACGGAGTTTCAATGTACTCCCGAGAGCAGTCGGGTAATGAGATTAATCATAGATTTTAGGGTAACCTAGCGTCAATGAGTCTACAAGTTTTGGGTCTTGTAGATCGTATTTAAAATGATTCAAATGGATTTCGTAGCTAATCTAGTTTAGCACTTAGTTACTTTGTCTCATTTCTAAAGGATTTAATCCTATGTGATTTCTAGTCGAGGTGGTACTCAGGCCTTTGTAGTTTGTATATAAGGTGATCCAAGTTATAATACTTAACTAGTTTAAGATAGTGTCTAGGGTGAAAGTACTTAGGAAAATTGAAAGAATAAGGTGGTGAAGTATGGGATTTGTGAAGGAAATGGGTTCAGAAGTGATTTTAGACTAGGATTCAATTCTGACAAGTTAATAAAGTGTTAGGAGCGGCTCATTGCCTAAGGACGTCTAATTCCAGGTTGGCAAAAATTCGGGATGTTACAAGGGCAAACAGACATTTGCACCAGTAATGATTGAGTACAAAATACGAACTATAAACAGAGTTAACTAAGTCTTATTTTCAGAGCGGGGATACAGATTAGAAGTGAAGATACGATGCAACACTCTGTATTTGGGTAACACGTATCTAGTTTTGAGGGCATTCCCATTTGCAGTCCATGGTGCATTCATGTTACACAATGCTCTAATATAAGTACGTTTTTCTAATTCTGACACTTTCTCAGCAAGTGAACTAGGATGAATATCATCATCATTTACAGGTATGTCCATAAGGCCAGAAATTAAATGTCGATCAACAGAAAAAGGCCCTTCTCTAGTAGTAATAATGAAAGTTAGTTGCTCAGCAGAAAAGTCAGATATGCATGCAACCATGGCCCGTGCTATGGATTGGTATGCTGGCCCGCCCCAGTATAAAATGTTTTCCCATCCTACAGATTGAAGGAGAGGAAGGAGATCGTAAGGAGTACTATGATTTAAATTAAAATCTTTTTCAAAAATAACATTGCACATATGCAAGTCTCGTACATGTGGTGGATCATCTTCAGGATCTCTAAGATGGCGTCTAGTGATAACATTCGATCTAGAAGAAGAAGCACCTCTAAGATTTTTCTTTTTACCTCTAGAGTCCATTTTCTTCAAGAAATACAAGAAATATCAAGAAAATAGAGATGAGTTTCTCTAGATTCAGCAAATAAGAAGAAAAAACTCAAAAACCTGAAGAACGAGTTAAAATAGACAACTACAATCAAGAAATTTAAGAGAAAAGACTAAGAATCTTCAAGGAATCAAGAGGAAACACTCTAACTTGAGTGAATCGAACAGTGGGATTCGACGAATAAAATGAAGAAGAAGAGTGTTTTTCCCAAATTAAAGAGGTTAGCGCGCTACACGACCGGTCTTGGGACATTCGACCGGTCGTAGCAAGACTGGTCGAGCACGTCCTTGATCGGTCTTAGACCAAAAAAATATGCAATTTTCACAGAATTTTAAAATTTAAAATAATAACATATTAACATTATATACAATATGATATAACGTTGCATGATCAATCATTTAAAAGTGCACATACCAAGATTAAATTTCAATTTATTAAACCTGCTTTTGTCGAGCAGTTTAGTGAAAATGTCAGCAAGCTGAGTCTCGGTAGGAATATATTCTAAAGATACTATTTTTTTCTTCCACTAATTCACGAATATAATGAAATCGAATGTCAATGTGCTTAGTACATGAATGCTGAATTGGGTTTTTTGAAATGTTTATCGCACTGGAATTATCACAGTATAAAACCATCGAGTCTTGTGCGATTCCATAATCACTCATCATACGTTTCATCCAAACAAACTGAGTACATGCATTTCCTGCTGCAATGTATTCAGCCTCAGCAGTTAAGAGTGATATGGAACTTTGCTTCTTGCTAAACCAAGAAACCAAATAGTTTCCAATGTAAAAACAACCACTGCTGGTTGATTTTCTGTCATCTATATTTCCTACCCAATCAGCATCCGAATACCCAGCCAATTGAAAACTAGTATCATAGGGATACCAAAGACCCAAATTAACTAACTTGCAACATATCAAATAATTCGCTTAACAACAGTTAAGTGAGATTCTTTAGGATTAGACCGATATGTAGCACAAATTCCAACAATATCAGGTCTACTTGCAGTTAAGTAAAGTAAGCTACCTATCATGCTACGATACAATTTAGGATCTACATCTTTACTTGTAGAGTCTTTTGAGAGTCTTAGAGTTGTACTCATAGGAGTATCAAAATTCTTACCATTTTCAAATTCGAACTTCTTAATCAAGTTCAATGCATATTTAGTTTGTGAAATAAAAATTCCATTAGATTGCTGTTTTACTTGCAACCCTAGAAAATAATTTAATTCACTAACCATGCTCATTTCGAATTCAGATTTCATTAGATCTGCAAACTCAACAGTCATGTTAGTACAAGTTGATCCATAAATTATATCATCAACATAGATTTGAACCATTAAGATATCATCGTTATGTTTCTTAACAAAGATCATCTTATCGATACTACCCATCTGAAAATTGTGACTTAGTAAAAACTTAGTAAAATTTTCATACCATGCTCTGGGAGCTTGTTTCAGACTATAGAGAGCCTTTTTAAGACGTTATACATGATTAGTAAGCTTAGGGTCTTCAAACCCAGTCAGTTGTTCAACATATACCTCTTCATGTAAGTCGTCATTCAAAAAGGCACTCTTCACATCCATTTGAAAAATTCTAAACTTTCTAAAACATGCAATAGATATGAAAAGTCTGATTGATTCAAGGCGAGCAACTGGGGCAAAAGTTTCATCATAATCAATTCTTTCAATTTGCGTGTACCCTTCTATAACCAGTCTTGCATTGTTTCGAATGATATTTCCCAATTCATCAGACTTGTTTTTGAAAATCCATTTTGTTCCAATAATGTGTTTATCTTTAGGTCTAAGAACTAGATACCAGACATCGTTTCTGACAAACTGATTAAGTTCTTCCTGCATCGCTACTATCCAGTTTTCATCAAAAAGTGTTTCTTTTACGTTTACCGGTTCAACCTGAGATGTAAAGCACATGTAATTACATATGTCTTCTAGTTGTCTATGAGTGCGCACACCAGTGAGAGGGTTTCCAAGAATTTGATCAGTTGGATGATTTTTAACAGTCCTGAGCTTCATCATTATCTGAACTAGGGGCAGGTGCATTCAAGTGATCGTCAATTACTACATTTATTGACTCTTGAATCACACCGGTTCTGTTGTTCAGAACACGATATGCACGGCTGTTTAAAGAGTATCCGAAAAAGATCTCTTCATCACTTTTAGTGTCGAACTTTCCCAGATTTTCACGGTCACGTAAAATATAACACTTGCTGCTAAAAACTCGAAAGTATTTGACAGTAGGCTTTTTCTCAAACCACATTTCATAAGCTGTTTTATTATTAGATTTGTAAATATATATAAACCTGGTTGATAATGTAGCAGGCGGTATTCACTGCTTCAGCCCATAAATTTCTAGGGAGCTTCATGCTATTCAACATAACATTTCCCATTTCTTAGAGCACTCTATTTTTCCTTTCCACAATACTATTTTGTTGTGGAGTTTTGGGCGTAAAGAATTCATGTGATATTCCCTGATCGCTATAGAGTTTCTCAAAACTGCTATTTTTAAACTCGGATCTATGATGTAAGACCCGTATCCTAGACCGTACCGTTCCATAGGTTCCCACGGTCTTTCCGGTCGAATTTCGGTAACCTTCGACCCTTAATCGGCGTTGCGTGTGACCCTGATTCACACGCTGTCAACCCGAGTCGACTCAACCCGAGACTTGTACCCTTGCGACCGCACCGTCACCACGGTTCCAATGCCCGACTTGCGCGCCGATCCGATTCTCTGGTTAAGAGATGAGGGTTAGCGTTCGGTGCGAGGAAAACGCCGTGCGTACGAATCTTGAGAGAATCTCAACGAGATATCACATCAATCACCCATCAATCAATCCCATCAATCCATCACTTCTCACCCTTCCCCAAGCAACCCCAAAGTCAAAAAGTTCTTACAAACCCATACCTTTCTTACATCAAAAGCCACAAAAGTCAAAAAAGCTCTTACACATCCATCAATCCATCAACCATCTTTCTCTCTCTCCCTTTACAAGTCTCTCTCTCTTTTCCAAATCTCATTCTAAGCAAACCTCCATACATCCAAGCCATTCCCAAACCCTCCAAGAGAGCTACAAGTGTGGCCCACCTTTTCCTACCCCTTCATCTCCCATCTTAACCATCCATTCCTCATCTCCTCCATTGGAATCGAAGCTAAGGAGCTAAGGAACCCATAGGAGCAAGAAGATCGAACAGTGGGTGCTTGATAAGAGTAGTTTTTCATGTTTTTAAGATGGGCTAAGTGAGGCCAACCGATTAATGGTTTGGATCTCACTTGGGACCCTAAGATGTGGCCGATGGCCCGCTTTTATCATCATGATCATTCCATGATGGGGCCATTCTCCATGGCCCCCATCATGATGTTTATTTCCTTGCTTTAGATAGGTCATCTAGACCATCTATATTGGTGGGGAAAGGATCTCCATCATTGAGTTTCGATTTTGATGGGCCCACATGCTTTAGGGCCCACTTGATGTATGATTTATTGTAAGGGAGGGCCCATAGTGTCGGGGTCCCTCCATCACGCGTATCCCACCCTCTACCTCTCTCTCTCCCCCTTTCTTTTATGTTTTGTGTGATGATTTGGCTATGTGGCCCACTTGAATGGAACCCATCATGAAGTATTCTACCCAAGCCGTCTATGAGTGGGGTCCACCCTATGTGTGTTGTACTCACATCATTCATCATGTGGTGGCCCACTTGAATAAAGCCCACCCCTGTTGTGAGGACCGTGACGTCTCTATGAAAATACAAATATTAGCTTGGTTACAAGCTCATGGGGTGGCCCACTTATACATACCCTACTTTGATGTATGTGTCTAATCCATACCGTCCATCCCATTCAGGGGATTATTTTAGGCGTTGAGCCTAAAGATGGGACTAATCCGATTTTCTGGTGGGCCAGAGCATAGGAAAATAGCTTCTTTACCGTAAAAAAAAGAAAACCACCCTACCGTTTCTGTACCCCGAAAAATGCCCAATATTGGGTTCGTTTTGTCTGTGTTGAATAGTAGAAACCAATGGGTGGGGTGGATTTTATTGGAATGGGCCCCACCTGTGAAAAACCTCAGATTAAAAAATAAATAAATAAATAAACAAGCGGCATTGCAGCAGCCGTACTTCTTCTTTGTCAAAGCAAGCGCCACGCCGCCATTTCTACATGCGCTGCGCAGGCGCGGCGTTCCGGCCGTGGGCCCCACCATGATGTGTATTTTCCATCCAACCCATTCATTTGGTAGGCCTCCTCCTGAGGTAGGCCCCCTTAAAAAATCAGCCTAATCTAAGACTCAGGTGGCCCACATTGCAGAAAACAGTGGGATTGAACCTCTGCCGTTGACACCCTTCTGTGGGCCACAAAAGTTTTGGATCAAGATGAAATTTGTGTTTTCCTTTCACTCAGGTCCGTGTGACCTTGTCAACGGGTTGGATGGCATGTAAACATTACGGTGGGTCCTACGTGGAGCCCACATGATTTATGTGTTTTATCCCACCGTCCGCTGGACGGTGGAGCCCACAGTGTTGTGCGTGGGTGCATGCGTGTGTATGTGCGTGTGGGTGTGTACGTGGGTGCGTGCGTGGGTGTTGTGCATGGGTGCATGCGTGTGTGCGTGTGGGTGTGTGCGTGGGTGCATGTGTGTGTGTATATATATATGTATATATATTTATATATATATTATTGTATATATATTATACATATATTATTGTGGTGTGTGTGTGTGTGTGTATATATATATATATATATATATATATATAAAACTGTATATATGTATATATATTATTGTATATATATACAAATATATTATATTATATTAGGTAATATACCAGATGGTGGGCTTTCATGGGCCCCACCATGATACATGGATTGTATCCAATCCGTCCAACCGTCTTAGAAGTTCATTGTTGATGGCATGAGCTAAAGAGTGTGTCAGATCTATAGTTCAAGTGGGTCTACTTTGATACATGTTATGAGGCCCATCTTGGTTTATTTGTGGCCCATCAGTTGAGGCCCCTTTTAATGTGAATGAAAGGCCCATGAGACTAGGCCCATTCGATGCATTCTAAGGCCCATGGGTTATAGCCCATTGCAATGTACATAAGGTCCATTGGTGAGACCCATTAATGCGGCCCATTTGATGAATGTAAGGCCCATGTGATATGGCCCATTTAATGTATTTAAGGCCCAATGGGATGTACCTAAGGTCTATTGCAATGTGTGATCCCAACATGATTTATGTAATGATGTTTACGACGGGCAATGCCTTGGGAGCAATGTTGGTTTGACATCCACATTGTAGAATAATGTTGGTTAAATGTCCGCATTATGATTCTCCCTAGGGCCCATTGTTAGGCCCATACTTCTAGGCCATCTAGGCCCATCACCTTATGAACAACATCTATCCCATATAACATGTTTAGTATAGTCCTATGATTCATGATCATACGCATCATATGTATGCTTGATATGAGAAGTGACTGATCATAGCATATGCCTTCGGGTAGATTGTTTAGGGGTTCC
Organism: Magnolia changhungtana; assembly: GCA_030180095.1. Taxonomy (NCBI): domain Eukaryota; kingdom Viridiplantae; phylum Streptophyta; class Magnoliopsida; order Magnoliales; family Magnoliaceae; genus Magnolia; species Magnolia changhungtana. Next base: position 4,100,115 of record JASAUF010000089.1, read on the forward strand.
TGGTTAGGCGTGGTTGCCCCACATGAGCACACGAGACGCGTAGGATTGCTGCATGACTGGATAGTGTGATTCATGCATTCGCATCGTGTGATATGGTTACTGTACGCCCAGTAACATCAGGGCCGTAGCCTCCACAGGCATATCGTGGTTGGCAGGATTGGATACCCAAAATCTTGTTCTATATGGGGTGCTATAGATATCCCTGGGTGAAAGTCTCTAAACCCTTATGGTACCAAGAGGTTGCTCTAACGTCTAGATCGAGTGGGTGCATGAGCGCCGAGGGCCGATTACTAGAAGGCCGCGCTTTCCACTGTGTCATGGTCGGTTGGAAGGGGGTGCGGCCTTACCCGCCCGAGAGGAGGGGACAATGCTAGGTTGAGTTTGACCAGCTCGAGGAATGGGTCCGCTATCGACGAGCTGAGCCCGATATTGGCAGGTAGGTAATGAGGTCTCTTCCACTTACCTTATTGCGCGCGATGGAGCAACATTCTGGTTTAGAGTGTACTAGACCCCGGCGATGGTGGGATTTGAGTTGTATTGATATGTGGACTTAGATGAGGATTTGTATGCCTGAGTTGCATCTCGCATCGCATGACCTTGGTATGACCGACATTATTCATGCCTTGCATCGCATAGGCTTAGTACGACTAGTAGTATGCATGGATTCACCAGCATATTCCGCATTACTCTGATACTACATACTACATTACTACCTTGCGCACACACTTTCACTACCCTCTAAGCTTTCTATAAGATTATGCACGACCGTTGCGTGCAGGTGACGCGAGGATGCAGCAGCGCTGAGGCAGGAGTGCATAGAAGATCATTTTGGAGCTTTTGTCTATCATCATTATATTTCCCTTTATGCTCATTGTACTTGTAAAGTTTTTTATCATAGTGAAAATGTGATGGAGTTTTTGGTTGTTGTTTGTGGGTTATGCCTTTGGTTATGCTTATTACGAATTAAACTGATGTTGAAAATCCTCTTTGTAGCATCCCAGGATCAGAACCTGGCGTATGGGCGCTGGGAGCGGAGAATGGGGTTCTACGGAGGCTGTCGACGCCGGATTCGGTAATCGAGAATTTTGTGAGCCTGGTTTCTGAGTTTGGGGCGTGACACATAATCACTTCGGATCTTATTGACTTGAGAACATTTTTTAGTTTGGATCCGTTTGATAATCTTTTTCATTTCATCAAGAGTTTCTGATTTGTCTCTCAAAAATGAAACTCAAGTGTATCTTGTACAATCATCTACGATAACCAAGATGTATTTTTTTGCCAACTCGACTTTTCGTTCTGGTTGGTCTTATAAGATCCATGTGGAGAAGCTCGAGTGGTCTAGATGTGGTATTAGAGTTTACCTTTTTGTGAGAGCTCCTAGTTTGTTTACCATACTGACATTCACCACATATTTTGTCTACGTTTTGCACTTTAGGTAGACCTCTAATAAGTTCTCCTTTGCTCAATCTGTATAAATTTCGGTAGTGTACATGTCCAAGCGTTTATGCCATAATTTTGTCTCATTGGTATAGACCATGTAACACGATTGATTAGATGAGCTATCGTTGCTTACTATATAGCAGTTTTTAGAAGTTCTGTGACCAGTTAATATTACAGAACCCTTTTTATCTATAATCTCATGACCTTGATTAGAAAATTTAACACTATGGTTGTTGTCACATATTTGAGATATGCTTAACAGGTTATGTTTTAGTCCCTCAACATATAAAACATTCTTAAATAAGGGAAGATTATAAAGTTGAACCACACCTTGGCCAATAATCTTGCAGTTGCTACCATCACCAAATGTGACTGACCCATCAATCATATCTTTTAGATCGGTGAATAAAGCCTTGTCACCTGTCATGTGCCTGGAACATCCACTGTCTAGGTACCATTTTGAATGGCTTGTTGCTTTGAAAGCAGTGTGGGCAACCAAGCAGGTAACTTTAGGAACCCATTTCAGAACTGTTTTGGGTTTAGGAATATAGTTAGTCTTCTTTTGTCTGATGTTGTAAGAATGACCTACTGAGTTAGATTTTAAGAGCTCCTTAAGTAAATCAACTATTTTTTCAGCAAGAGGATTTCTGATCTGATTTTTAAAATAGTTGCTTTTAGGTTTTTGAAAAGTTTTGTATTTTTAGAAAAATTTTGACAAGTATCTTTTCCTTTTGAGTTGGAAGCTTCTCCTTTCACAAAGTTGGGAGGAGTATTCTTCTGTTTAGGAGATGTATTTTTATCATAGCCCAACCCGGATCGATCGCCACATTTTCTTAATCCGGATAATAATTTTTCTAACTTTTGATCACCTTGGGCATATCTCCATGTATCCTTCAAACTCAGAAGAGAAGATGCTTCATTTTTAAGTTTCTCATTTTCAGATTTCAAATCATCAATTAGGGAGGTTTTGAATTCCAAATCACATTTTGATTTTTTGAAACAATCTGAAATTTTTGATTTTTCTAAAACAAGAGTTTCAGAACATTCTTTGAGTTTAGAAAACTTTTCTTTTTGAAGTTTATGTTTGACAGCAATTTTACAACTTTCCTTATATAAGGCATTATAAGCATCTTGAAGATCTTCTTCATTTTCATGATCACTATTCAAATTTTCCTCACTTGTTGAGTCATTGTGATCTGAAAAAGTAAACTTGGCTAGAGTCATGAGGGCCTTAACTTCATTGCCCGACTTGGTTTCAGAATTTTCTGATTCAGAAGAGGCTTCAAAATCAGACGATTCATCCCAAGTAGCCAACATACCCTTCCTTTTGGGTTTGTCCTTTTTAGGACATTTGTTTGCTAGAAGCTTACACTCTTGGCAGTTGTAACACTGACTGTTTTTCAAAGACTTCCAAGTTTTGGACTTAAGTTTTGATCATTTCTTTTCATTTGTCTTTTGAAAATCGACCATTTTCTTACTTTTGAAAATCTTATAGAACTTTTTCGCTAAAAGAGCCATATCATCTTCAGAATTTTCTAAATCTGAGTTTTCTTCAGACACATTTTTAGAAGATTTCAAAGCTATATATTTTCTTTTAGGAGCTTTAAAGTTTAACTCATAGGTTTGTAAAGAACCAACTAGTTCTTCTACCTTCATATTATCCGTATCACGAAGTTCCTGGATCGCGGTTACCTTAGAGTTGAACCATTCATGAAGTGAGCGTAGTATCTTTGCATACACTTTACTTTCTAGAATTTTATCGCCAAGATCCCACATTGAGTTTACAATGTCATTTAATCTTATGTAAAAGTCCATAAACATTTCATTTTCCTCCATATGAATTTCTTCAAATTTGGTTGTGAGGAGTTGGACTTTAGATTTTTTGACAATTGATGTACCCTCGTGTGTCATTTCTAATATATCTCAGGCTTGCTTTGCAGTATCACAGTATATGATTCTTTTGAACTCATCCGGTGATAGTGCGCAAGTGATTCCATTTAGTGCTTTTGCATTGGTACTACTATCACTTTTCTGAAGTGCGGACCAAGATGTATAAGGTGTTATTCTCATAGATTTTGATCCATTAATACCAGTTACTTCAATGGTAGGAGGGCTCCATTCAGTCACTGTGGCTTGCCACACACTCTCATCCATTGATTTGAGGAAGATCCTCATTCGGGCTTTCCAATAGGCATAGTTGGAGCCATCAAAGGGTGGAGGCCCAGTGATTGATAGGCTATCAAAATTTGACATCTTATTTATATAGCTTAGATCGTTAGCTTAGGAAATAAATCCAAATAAAAAGCAATAAGAACGAGCTATTAAGCTCTGATACTACTTGAAATGGCCAAGCTATATGTCCTAGAGAAGGGGGGGAGGGGGTGAATAGGACTATGCCAAATAAAAATAAAATCAGCGGAATAAAATTAAATAGATAGCCTTACAATTATAAATCAATTCACAATGCTGAAATCCAATCAATCTCAATAAATAAGTATTGAGAGGTTGATACAAATTTAGTTCTAAGGACAACCTTACACCATAATAAACAAGGGCTTATGGTAGGACAACCTTATTTCTAAAACGTCTTTTGAATCAATAACTTAATCTGAATAGAAATAACTAAATAGCAAGGAATTAAAATAAAGTATAGAAATAAAGATCTAACTTATTACAACAATCCCCACACTTGCTTGAAATGTAAATTGTTATAACATTCACATCCACACGTACATTCCACACAATTGAATAATAAATGATATGAAATTTAGGCAAACATTCAATCCACAAGACAAAGAGTTATAGTGGTTCACCTGTGTATACACCAACTGTCTTTCAACAGCCACACAGAATGTTACTCCACTCCTAATATCCTCACACAGGGGATATTAGCGTTTACTATCAAATAGGTTTTCACAGGTTCACCTAAAACCTTTACAATTGTGTCTTTTTAGCTTGGGCTTACACAATTCAAAAACCCACACTTCTGAGTTTTCTGGTTCTCCTCAGACAACCACACAAATTGAGATTTTTCTGGCGAATCTCAAACAAAAACTAAAATAGAATGGAATTTACAAAATTGTAAAATACCTGGATTTCTCCTTTTTGTAGCAGCTCGGTAGAACCAATCGGAGTAGATGTTCGAATATAGAAGTTCAATGTCCACTAATCACTTTAATATGGTTCTAAGTTCTAATTGATTTTAAATTTAAACCAGTTGGGCATAGCTATATTTGATTTTGATTCCAAGAAGAAGGAATACAACAATTCCTCTTTTCAAATAAGATTGGAATACAAGAACAAAATCAAATTAAATAAGCTAGCAACAAGAGAAAGCAATTATATACAAAATAGCTTTAAAAAAATACAAACTTATCTCAGAGTGGAGCCTTGAATTCAATTAATTTTCAATGAAAAATTCTAAAATTCGTGTGCTATTTATAGCACTACGACTGGTCTTGGAATAAACTGATTTTTGAATTTTTGAGCGCGATCGCATTAGACCGTTATACGACTGGTCGTAGGCAGACCACGACTGGTCGAAGGTAGTTCACGACTGGTCGAGACCCCTCTACGACCGGTCGTGCAACTATTGATTTAGTCGCTGGAGTTTGAGTCGAAGCATTACGACTAGTCGAAGGTCGAGTCGAGACCATCCCACGACCGGTCGAGCAGACTCCAGGACTGGCCGAACCAGAAAATATGATAAAATACAACAATTCTAGGACCGGTCTTGGAACTTCTTAGACTGGTCGAACCAGTGCTAAGACTGGTCGAGCAAGGTCTAGGACTGGTCTTAGAATAGACCAAAATCATGTAATAATATTCAAATGAATTATGTATCCAAAGTGACCTACCCTGAGGTCAATCTAATGGTCTATCAAACCTGGAATATGAAGTATGGACATTGAACACTTCATTTGCTTAAACTTTGATCTTTACGAAGCTTGAGTTTTTCTTGATGTAGCTTGACTACTTTAGAAGCTTTAATGTCAGTTTGAGTTGTACTTGAGTCCCGTACTTTTATTTAAATCTTGAACTTCCATTTGCACGAACTTCCACTTACACATGAATCTTGAACTTCCACTTGCACTTGAACTTGAGTCTTGACCCTGAGTTCTTCTTTAAAATCTTCTACATTGTAGCTTGAACTATCATGAGGCTTGAAGAATTCTTTAAACTCGACTTCAAGTGTTGACAAGGTGTCTCGAACAGATTTATCAAGATATAAACACAAGACATATAAAGAAGTTTTGACACATAAAAATTGATAATCAAAGAGGAATCAAATCATAGCACTTACAAGATCGTAGTAAATCAGCTACTTGGCCTCTACATCTGTCCGTACACTTATCAAATCGAGATTCCGACCCGTTCATCTTATTCACCCCACATGAATATGCTTAACCCACCATTAGAATTATAATCTAGGAAACTTATACATGTGAACAAGTCACTTGAATCTAACAGTATATATGTCATCCCCTAATCACTCCAGAAACACTACTTATGACCATCCATTTATGAAACTAACCGTACATCCACTGACATACATGACCAGAGTGCTAACCATCAAGTCCCATTATTTTTAACAAGTCATCTAACCATCCGTCATATTTGGATCTGCCAAATGGGCTATGTAAACATCATGGCAAATCGATCATCATGAAGATCTTAGGGTTTAGGTCCAAATTATCCGGTAACTTGTTAATCAGAGGTGTATAAATATTATTTTAGAATTTTGAAATATATTAGTCATTAAAAGAGAATCTCAGTCATCCTTGAGAGATCAGGTCTCAAATTTGGGCGATGGAAAGAGCATGAGTGAGGACAGGGACCGGCTGGCTGTTGCACCACCCGACTTGACCGAGTCATGGTCGAACCAGACTCGGTCCAGGCATTGCTGGATGTCTTAGTGAGGAGAAAGAGGAGAGTTAGAGGAAAGGAAAGAGAAGAAGAGGAAGAAGAAGAGAGAGAGAGAGAGAAGAAGGGAGGTTGGGGCTGACGTTTGGTAAAAAACTGAGTCGACTCGATTTTGGAACTGAGTTGACTGGGTCGAATGGCCTAGTCCAGCTGGGATTCCAGTAGGAAAATAATAATAATAATATACAAATAAATATTGATAAGAAAAGAAAAAAAAAGAGAAGAAAGAGAGGAAAAAAGAGAGAGAGAGATAGAGAGAGAGAGAGAGAGAGAAAGAAAGAGAGAGGAAGGAAGAGGAAGGAGAGAGATTTGGGGATTTTGAGTTGCACCCGCCGAGTCAACTCGGTGGGGTTGGGCTGGGTCTTGCCTAGCCAAGCCACTAGGAAGAGAAGGAAAGAAGCAGAAAAGGGTGAGAGGAATGAAAGATAAAGAAAAGAAAAGAGAGTGGTTGTGTTGAGCCGAGTCAACTCAACTCAATTCGAGTCAACAAGGTAAGTCCACGTTTTTTCCTCCATATTGAAATTCCTTCGATTACGATTATCATCGTGGCCATTTCTATCACTGTTAGGTTTATGAATATTAGGAATGAATAACAGTTAGTAAATTATCTATAATGATATTAGTATTACATATAAAACAAAATTATCATTATTAAAAATTAGCATTGTATTTATCATGCTTAAATATTATCATTGATAGTCGATTGTACAAATTGATATCATCATGATGATTACCATTGCTACGATAGCTAGCATTAATTGTAACATTGATGTTAATAAATATTTTATAACTATTAAATTAACATTTTAATTAATTATACACTACTAGGGTTCAACTTTAAAAGTCTAGCCTAGACTTAAACTATAGGGTTAAAAAAAATCCTAGAATCTAAGCATTAACTAAACCCTAGGTTAAGACCCTAACCCTAAATAGTGTGTAAGCTTGAACCTAATTTTACAACTTTGCAATTGATAGTAGGAATTGATTCCAAGGAAGCACACATTTCTTAGCGATGGTGTAGGCGGTTCAAACATAAGGTGAGGACCCACCCTTTGAGCTTCCCACTTAATTTCATCAATCTGGATATAGATGATGACATGATTCCTCTAATCGAGTTACTTACCTTACTATTGAATTTGCTAATTTGTTGTGAAATAAATTCATGTGTTGGATGATAGACACCTCTCTTTAATTATAACATGCACAAATGGTTTGATGATAACATGTTATTTTCTTTAGTTGTACATGCATTGATTAACTACATGTTACCATTTGCACTTAACTGATGGAATGAATGGAACCTATTTTGGACTTACTATCATGCGGTCCTTATTTGCCTTACATGGCATGGATTACACCTTACCTTACATGGCTTGGACTGTACGTTGCCTATGTGGTTTGGATCGTATATTTACCCTCATGCCTTTGATGGTCTATTGGTGCCCTTGTGTGGCTTGTTGGTTAGGTTTGCATACCCTGTTGTTTCCTAGTAATCTTGCGGAATTTAGTCGTACCATGATTTTTGGGTGGAGCTGAAGTTCGTTTATCAATTTTCTAGTCATCTTGTGGTGTTCACGTACGATATGATTTTCGGATGGTCTAGAGTTGTATGTTGGTTTCCTAGCCATCTTGTAGTATTCAGTCGTACCATGATTTCCGGGTGGAGCTAAAGTTCGCTTATCGATTTTCTAGCTATCTTATCGTATTCATGTACGACATGATTTTCGGGTGGTCTAGGGTTTGCATGTTGTTTATCTCTTTATCTGCCGTGTCAGTCGTACCATGATTTTTGGGAGGAGCTGAAGTTCGCTTTTTGATTTTCTAGCTATCTTGCGGAGTTCACGTACGACATGATATCCGGATGAAGAAGAGGTTTTAAGGTTGATTTTTTATTCACTTCATGGATTTCACTTGTACTATGATTTTCAGGTGGAACTAAAGTTTGCTTATCGATTTTCTAACCATCTTGCGGAGTTCACGTACGACATGATATCTGTATGAAGAAGAGGTTTGAAGGTTGATTTTCTATTCAACTATGGATTTCATGTGTACCATGATTTTCGGGCGGAGATGAAGTTCACTTATCGATTTTCTAGCCATCTTGGGGAGTTCACGTACAATGTGATTTTCGGGTGCAATAGAAAGTCGTATGATTGATTATTTGATTTCTTAGATGTATTCCTTTATATTGCGATTACTATTATATTCTGCTTATGATGAGATTCTGTTGATTGGCTTAATTTTTGAGTATATGATCATGATTATGAAATGCTTTGTTTAATATATTCATTTTCATAGCTTGCGATCTGTAATGGATGATGAATGATGAATGTGCAATCTTAGAGAGTGTAGCTCACTACGATAGCCATTGACGCTATCAAACTGTAACAATTGATACAGGTGTAGAGCAAGCTAATGTCGTTCACTGGGGAGTTAGGCGGGGTCCCTGCGGCCCATATTGAGTTCCACCATTACCTGATAGGTTTCTGGTTTTTGTTATTAATGAACTTTGTATTTGGGATTGTATAAGTCCTGAATGAGCGCTACACTTGGAATTTTGTAATGATCAGAATGTTTTTATATAATGCATGGTTTAATATAGCTTCATTGCTGTTAACTCTGATTAATGATAAACGGTTCAAATTTACACTAAATTTTATAAGCTAACACTCAGGTTTTTGGGAAACGGGTTATATACTCGAGTCCTGAAAACACGGGGCGTTACAGTTTAAGGCGCTATGGTCCACATGAGTTTTCTTTCAAATAAAAATTTCAACCACACGTCTCTTATTAAGTGACAAGATTATTAGATGGTACGAATTTAATACTTACATCAAGAAAGTCCTGCATAGAAGGCCCATCAATACAAACTAATTCAGGTACTGTGAATAAATCAACTTCACTTTTGCACCCTGGAGTGTTTTTACACCCATTTTTATATTATTATATTTTTTTCATAATGGTCCTACATAATGTGTGTGCGAAAGATCTATCCCATTCACCATTTTACCAACATCATTTTAAGACATTGGTAGAAAAATAAAGTAGATTCGTTATTCTGGTGGGCCATACCATCATGAACAACATCGACCGTTCTTCCACTATTAAAACATATACATTTCTTATTTCAAACCCTCCTAACTATCTGTGTAAGATCCGAGTTGTTCATTGGTCTACCTAATTTTTTTTTTAATGGTCAAAATAATTGGTATCTCCATCGGAACTCCCTACGGCCTTGATGGATATTCCAACAGCGAATGCATTATGAATTCTATTTTGCATATTATAGCCTACCAAAATGTTAATTTAGCCTAATTTTTAGAGGTCTTTCATATTTTGATATTTAGAACCTAATGGACTGAATTGATCAGGCCGCATATGCAAAATAAGTCAAATATGTAATTCAAGTAAAATAAACAAAAAAAACTTACGTATTTCCTTTTATTTCTTGTTACATGCGTACGATGCTCCAAGGTGCATTGTGCATATGTGCACATGCATTACACCCATGGTAGATTCATACCATCCATCACGTAAAGCCAAAGCATAATAACATATTTAAAATAAAAATATAAATTAAAATAAAATAAGTACTAACATGTGCAAGCTGTTCTTCCATTAATCTCTCTACTTTTATCTTTTCTCTTATTTTTGTTTTTCTCTTTTTGATCGACGAGAAATGTCTGTCCTTGTAAAGAAAAGAGAGTTACTCAGACAAAACGGATAAGAAAATGGTGAGAGAGGTTTCAACCGATTTGATCTCCTTTTAAAAATAAAATTTTAAAATTTTTAAAATTTAAGGAATCAAAAAAATTTGGAGTTATTATAGATTTATTTTCCATTGATATGTGGGGTCCATCCTGTTCCTTATGAGTAATCTATTCCTCTAATCCGCTTTATTATATCATGTTAGGTAGGGGTGCACACGGTTCGGTTTGGTCCGGTTTTGGGGTCAAACCGGAACCGAACTGTTCCCTACGGTTCTAGGATTTTTGGAACCGGAACCGAACCATGAGCACCCTGGAACCGAACCAGAACCGAACCGTGAAAACCGGTTCGGTTCCACGGTTCTGGGCTTTTTAAAGCCCAGCCCAATTGCAGTCTAGATCCCACATTCTACAAGTGACACATTTCACCCTTTGGCAAAAGTAGCATCATTTTTCAATCACTATCTAAACATTTCCACTTTGAACTAACATTGAACCGACCAGTTCAATTCAGTGTGCATCCAAACGCAGGAAAAACATCAAAGACTCCCAAGTTTTGATGTTTCCGGAATATCAACGTTTGCAGGTTTGTGCTTGGGAGCAACCATAAAGGCAGTTGTATTGAAGACTACAATACAAAACCAATTAACAAAAATAATGCTGATATTTTTTTAGCTGTAAAAGCATCTAGCGTTTTAAAAGGAGTTAAAGAAAAAAGAAAAGAAAAACCCCTTGTAGTAAAAGGAGAAGACAAATATCTGTTTTGGAAATCAGGGCTTGGACAAAAGAAACCCCCTTGTAGTAAATCAGGGCTTGGTCAAAAGAAACCCCCTTGTAGTAAAAGGAGTGTTGAGGGTCAAATATTGCATATCAGACCCCATTTATTACCTGGATTTATGAATATAATACTGTCTAACGGCCTGTTATAATCATGTTTATGATGCAAGGTGCAATTACAAGCTGGAACTGGAAATGATGATAAAAGCATAGATTTAACACTCAGAATTCACCAAAGGCAAGGGACGGACTCCAGCAGACCACGATTGACGGAATTACTCGCCAGAGATCCGCGGAAATCGAGAAACTGAAGCTCAAGTGGCTTGAAGGTCAGCCAGAATGCAAGATCACAGGGTTCCCACCATCCGTTCTGCTCGAAACTTTATACGTGAGCTGAAGAGCATAAATGAACCGTACACGTCGAATTTCAGCTCCTGAATCCCTGTGAAAGTGGCCCAATGGATAAATCAGCCCACAGATCTTCAATCTGGGGCCCACATGATCTCTGGATAGGCTTCATCTTCAGTCTCAACACCTTATATTATATTGAGAACCAAATGGACAGAACGGATTTCTCATAAACATCTCAATGGACCGCATACAAGATATGGGTGTACACAACAGGGTCAGCGCCCGAGCCGCACCGGATTCGGAGCCGGTCAACACGAGCGCGGACCCGCCAGTTTTTTTCCTCAAAAAGACAGCGTCCGACACTGTCTAAGTTTCTTTGGCTAGTGGGCCCCACACATCATTCAAATGTGTGATCAGCACCATCTATTCGATCCAGAGGTGGGGCTTGACCCTCACCTAGGTGGCCTTTCAGCTCCATACACGTGTACGCACGTGGTTTGTTGTAAAACACAAGCTGGACGGCTGAGTTGAAAAGTCCTGTGGACCACACTGAAACGAACTCAAAAGTAGCCATGTCTGACTGGTTTTGCAAGGGGGAGCTAGTGGTCGGATCAGATTCTCCATATAACACTGATTTGGGGCCCACCGGACACGTCAGCGCGATCGCGGAGGCTTTACGAGCGTCCGAAATTTCTGAAAACTCCGAGCGATTGTGGGCCACTCTTCGTGATCGAATCAGTAATCCAGACCGTCCATTAGTTCTCTGAGGTGGCCATAATCCACTCCTAGGTGGCGGAATCTTTGAAAACAATGAAGGTCTTGATCCAGCCGTCCAAACGGCTGATGGACGATGAAGGAAATATCTTATGGGTCACACCAAAATCAAACCCGATTTTGTCATCCAAGATGGTTTTTCATTCTGAAACTAATGAGCGGATTGGATTCCTCATAAGATTCCAATCACAGGCCCACTATCCTTCACAACAGCATATTACGAAACTCTGTTGCGGAATAGAGTTACGTACGAACCCGGGTGGGCCACTATCTTTGATCAATCGCGAGATCCAGACCGTTCATCAAGTTCCTCATTCAAAAACGTCCCAGAGGACGTTGATTTTATGGATGTCATGCAAGGAAAATGGGAACTTGGAATGCATGAATTTCAGTTGCGTGAAGGAGTTGCGTTGCTATGCTGCGAAAGTTCTCCTCCATCCAGACTCTAGCACGGACTCTCCCGTGGACGGGCTTCCCTTGCTGTTTATTATAAAAGAGAGAGAAAGAAGAGAGGAAAGGATCATCTGGAGCGGCTGGAAGCTGGAGGATCCGGGGGAATTGGTTGGAGGCTGGACGTGTGGAGACGTGAAGAGAGAAAGAGAAAAAAGAGTTTGTTTTATTTTATTGTTTTATTTATTTTGAGAGATCTAGTCCACTCATGTGTGGCTAAACCTCTTGGCTAGGGCCAGGAGGTGAAGCTTGTAGCGTGATGGGATGCCTCTTTGCTTGTGCCTTTTTTTGTTTAGACCGATCGATATTGATTTGGGTTTAATTAAGGGAATGTTTTTAGGTCTTTAATGGTCATTGTGGACCGAAATTACAATGGGTCCGCAATGGCTTTGAGCATGTCTTTTTCCTCTTTATGTTTATGACGTCAGGAAGCTCTGTTGTTCACCATCGTCTCCGGGCATGGTTGGATGTCGGTACCCTTCCTAACCTTCATACTTTGATTGGTTGGTAATTAGTTTAATTCTGTTGTTTGCTTTGTCTCCTGGGCATGGTTTGGTGATGGAATCCATTCTAATTCATGCACCTTTCATCTCTTGAAATCTACATCAATGGCAGTTCAGTTAATTTTCCTGATTTGTAATACCGGCATAAGATTTCCCTGATCTCTACAAGTGGATCCTCTGAATCCCTAGTTTCCCTTCTTTGATTTTTCCTAAATTTTAGTTTAATTATTTCACCATTAATCCTCAAATCATAATTGGTTTAGATTTCATCTTAGCCTAGTTCTAGATCTGGTTATTTTAAAACGCACAAGTATCGGTCCCACTTTCTGATTCGACTCGGTCTTACTTGAAGTTATTACTACATCACAACCCTATACTTGGGGAGTGAACAAGGAGAAGACAAAGGGGTTAAAGAAAAAAGAAAAGAAAAACCCAAAAATCACCATAACAGAACCTCTTTAAAAGGAAGCTCTTCGGCTCTTGCTATACACCTTGATATAGAGAGAGAGAGAGAGAAAGGGTCGTACCATCAAGGAGGAGCGCCAGACGGCCGCCGCTGTCTGGGACGAGAGAGAGAGAGAGATTGAGAGAGAGAGGGAGAGAGACTGAGAGAGAGAGAGAGGGCAGAGGTACTGACCGACTGAGGGAGGGCGAGAGAGAAAGAGACAAGAGAGGCGAGAGGGACGCTTACGTATTTTTTTTTTTTTTTTTTAGTAGGGGCGAGAGTGACGTAGCGGCAGGGCGCTGAAGCTATAGACGTTTAGGGTTCTTTTTTTTTTTAAATGAATGCTTGCTTGGTGCCCGTGCGACGCACGATTTGGATCCACGGTTTGGATCTACGGTTTATCGTATGGTTCGGATCAACGGTGCGGTTCTACGGTTCCTCTCTACGGTTCAGTTCAACGGTTCGGATCTACGGTTCGGTTCAACGGTTCGGATCGGTTTTGCAGGGCCCTAAACTGGAACCGATCCATAATCAACGGTTCCGGAAATTTTGGAACCGGAACCGGACCGTTAGCATCTAGAACCGGACCAAACCAGACCGATCCAACGGTTTCGGTCCGGTTCCACGGATCCAACGGTTTTTTGTGCACCCCTAATGTTAGGTTATGAACCAAAGGACAAGACATATCTAACAATATATGAGTGAGTGGTGATGATAGATGGTTGGCTGGATTGGATTGATAGTGACTAGGGTCACGTAGTTGGGTCGGTCTAGATCACTAGGAAAATCCACCTCGTTCATTCAACTTCTCGGGTCTTATTGACTTATAGATTAAAAATGGAGCTTATTTGGTAATCATGTGTGCTACGAAGTTTGAAAATCAGCTTAAACCTATCTATTATTGGAATTTTCTCTGTGGCCAAATCTGATGATCGGTTTGGATCTTCTCAGTGGGTCCTACTATGATGAAAGGGTGATGTGTTTGACTGGTCAAGATCCACTTCCGTTTCACAACTAAATGAGTTGAGAGATAACATGTGATACCAAAACACATTGGTGTTATGTTTACTCTTTGTTTTTTTTTAAAAAAAAATATAATATATTATATTAAGATACACGTTCAGTTGCATAGACCAGAAGTCCTACATCCCTTAGTTTTTGGAATTTTTTTAAATGTAAATAACTTTCATTCACACCGTTAGTTTCAAATGAAACTTTACCATGGCCCATCATTTTGTCTGCTCTATCAACAGGTAAAGTTTGAGCCTTGATCTCACCAAGATGGCCAAAATGCCTTTTTAATGACTCACATCTACCTATAATTTAAATCAACGTGTGTTAATGTCCTATGTGAAAACTTACCGGTAATTGTAATGTATGTCCTATAATCTTTCAAATGAATAGGTTATTTTAATAATTTGATGGTCCATTTGGTGGATACAAACATGATAGACGGGATAATGAAGGATAAAAATTTAAGTAATTGGATTATTATGAATTAATCGTACTTGTGAGTTATTGTACAGTGAGTTTTGTAAATGGATACGTAAAAAGTAGTTTTTAGATGTGATTTATGTTAAAAATGTACATTATTAGATTTAAGTGAATGGTTCATCGGTGTAAAATGATTAGATCATAATTTTGACGATAAGTTAAACATATTTATAGGTGATGAACAAAATGAGCGGATTTAAATTTTAATTTAATGTGCGAACAAGTGGATGTGAAGATTTGGTAATTAGTTTACTTTATCAGGTAGTCCAAATTTAAAGTGGATGGTCGGATATCTTTATTTGATGGTGATAGGTTATATCAATGGTTAGTTTTAATTTACGGGTGAGAATATTAGGGTATTTAATGATTCATCCTATCAATCAACGGTTGAAAAATGCTCCCTATGCTTAGATTCAGGTTAAACTACATAAATATTAATGGATCTATAAGTGTACAGTTGAACAAGTGTAAAAGTGTAATCGTACATCCTTACGTACAAGTAAACTCGCGCCCAAAATTTTGGGTTGTTATAACTTTTTTCTAAACTAGCCCATACATGATTTGGATAGCTGGACACAATGTAGTAAACTCCCGATCTCAGATTAGTTGAGTACCTAACCAAAATCATGGCCATTGCGAGGGTACACATAATGATCTAGTTGCGCACCACCAATCCGAGTGGATAGTGAATGAATGAATGAATGAGATGTTGAGTACGTAACTCCTACTTAGTAAGTCCACATATAACTACCACAACGCTTCCGATATGGAACATGTGGGTATACACAGTAACTTGCCAACCACTGGTAGCTCACCCAAACCCTTAAGCTCCGCCCACATTAGCATTCGCCTACGTGTGCCCACCCACATGTGCAATAGCGTCGGGGCGTCACAATATCAGAACCGTACATCTCTAGGGTATCACCGGCGTCTAGTACACTTTACGCTGGCTATTGCCTTCCTAGCCACACAACCCATCGAGAGGAAAAGACCTCACTATACCCACCTGGCCAGTAGTCTGTCAATACCTACTCGGCTCATCAATAGTGGACCCATTTACAAGCTGGTCAAACTCAGCCTAGCTTACAACCCTATCACTCGGTTGGATAAGGTCACACCCCCTTCCAACTGACCACGACATATTGGAAGACGCGGCCTACTGGTATTTGGCATTCGTGCGCTCATGTATCCATTCGATCTAAACGTTGGAGCATATCCTGGCCACGGAGGTTTAGGGATTTTCACCCACAGACAACTAACGTGTCGAGATGCTCGAACCAAACATTTTCGGTGTCCCATCTGGCCAACCATGACATGCCTGTGGAGGCCACAGCCTTGATGTCACTAGGGCGAATAATGATTATACCACATAAAATGAGATGCATGAGTCATACCATCCAATCATGTATCAAACCTATGCATAACGTGCAATCATGTAGGGCAACTCCGTCTCACTAAGAGTCCCATAATCAACCAGCCTAATGACATATGCTATGGTCAATCACTCCTCACAACAAGCATACATATGATGTGTATGGGCATGTATCATGATGTAATAAAGTATATTGTTCAATCCCCAAGTATAGGGTTATAATGTAGTAATAAACTCGGTGAGACCGAGGTCGAATCCACAGGGACTGAAACCTGTACGTAATCTGAAACTAACTAGGACTAGAACTAGAATGAGATGAAATCTAAAACAAGTGTAGTTTGAAGGAATAATGGTGAAAACAGTAATATAAAATTTAAGGAATTGAAAAGGGAAACTAGGGATTCAGAGGATCCACTTGTAGAGATCAGGGAGATCTACGCTTGATTCACGAACTCAACTGGACTTCGAGTCCCATCTTCATCCAGTTGGAAGATATATCGCTTAAAGAACAATCTGAACTTCCTTTGATCAAGTTTTCAAAAGATGAGACAGGTGTAAATTAGAATGGATTCCATCACAAAACCATGTCCATGAGACAAGGCAAACAACAGAGTTAAACCAATCCACAACCAATCAGTGTGATGTATGAAGGTTAGGAGGGATTCCATCACTCAACCATGTCCAAGGGGCGATGGTGAACAACAGAGCTTCCTAACCACATAATCAAAATAAAGAAAAGAAATTACTTGCAGCCATTGTAGATCTATTGTAATGGAAGTCACAACAAACCATAAAAAAACTACAGGCAATTCCTTATAATAAAACTAAAATCAAAGTAGTTCAACTAACATAATCGAAGCCGTAGAAACATCCCATCATACCACAAGCTTCACCACTTAGCCCTAGCTAAGGGGTTTAGCCAACCATGCTGGCTAGATCACTCAACAGCAAATGAAGAAAAGCCAAAACATAAAAGAAGAGTTCTCTCTCTTCCCTGTCTCTCCCTGTCTCTCTCTCTCTCTGTCCGTCAATTCCCTCTGTTGTCGCCTGTCCAAGCCTCCACGGCTGCTTGAAGTCCCTTTTCTCTTTATCTTTTTCTTCTTTTATATCTGCTGATGCGGAGAGGTGCGGACGCGTGATGGAGTCGGCTGCAAATCTCCGCACTTCGTGTAACATAGCCCGACTGCGTAACTGTAACGGAAGCCTTTATTTGCATTAACTGTGGACCCCAAAAATTGATATCGCCAGAGAAATCCAATCCGTCTATTCAATGCAGAACGAAAAACCATTAGGAGAGCCCAAGACCCGGTTGATTTCAGTGTGGCCCACAAGGTTTTCTGCTCTACCGTCTGTTTGCTTTTGAACGGCTGAGATCCCCAAGAACTTCACATCTTCAATTTATGTCAGCTAGGCATAGGTTGTAGCTACCCTAGGAAACGAATGAATGGTTCCGATTGTCTGTTTGCACACTGGATGGGGCCCACAACTGCGAACCAAACCAGACAGCGTTAACGCTGTCTCAAAACGGAAAGTTCTGTTTTTTTCTTGGTGAAGATGGTCGGTGGGTCCCATATTGACAATTATGGAAAAATCCACACAGTCCATTAGTTCCAGGGCAAAAAATCGTCCGGGAGGATGCTTTCTGGATTAGATTTTCCGTGGCCCACCGGAGTTCTTGTTCCACCGTCAGATCTGTGTTTAACGGCCAATATTTTTCTATAGGTTGCATGGGTTAAACCGACACCTAGGAGAAGGTTTAGCCGTCCCACGATCGAGTGAACGCTCGATCTTCCGGAAGAACGATGAGTGGGGCCCACAAGCAAGGCCCGACGTCACCGTGAAGATTGTGGCATCTTTCTCTTTTAAAAAAATGTGATTCGGTGGGTATGCAGCGCTGACCGACTTTCTTCGTTTGGTGTTTGGCGTCTGTGCATGTGCTGTGCACACGCACGATGTGAAGTGGGTCCCCCTTTTAGGTATTTGAACAATCTGATCCGTCCATTCTTTTCCACATGTTAATTATAGGGTTTAGACCAAAATTGAAGCATATCCGGAGATCAGGTGGGCCCCACTTATTGAGTTAAGGGGCTGATCTGGCCATTGGCCCACTTCCACAGGTGTTCAATGGCTGAAAATTGACATGTACGGTTAATTTATGGTCCTCAGGCCATGTATGAAGTCTCGAGCCGAACAGATGGTGGGAACACTGTGATCTTGCATTCTGGCTGGTTTTCGGGCCCGTTTGAAGCGAATGGCTGGAATTCCTCTGATCTTTGGTGTGTAACTCCTCGATCTTGGTCCCATGGAGACCTGTCCACTGCCTTTGATGGATTCAGAGCGTCAAATCCACACTTTTAGTACTCTTCTTCAATTAAAGCTCCTAAATTCAACCTGCAGCATAAACGCGATTAAGTCGGCCTTTAAACAGTATTATGTTCGTATATCCAAGCAATAACTAGGGTCTGATATGCAATATTTGACCCTCAACATATATAAGCATGATTATAAGGCATACAATAATAAGCCACAATCGACCTTCTCCGGCATGACACATATGAAAAGTATAAACCAAGTGACATACTCCCTTTACAACTATAGCAGTCCATGCGGCATGTCTAACATTAGCCTTCCAAGGCTCTGTATAATCCAAGAAGGGGACGGTGAGCCTGACCCATACGTCGAGATCGGTTCTATACACCTGATACCATATATTCTTCCATCTGCAGCAAGGAGGTGATGATGATGTACTAATGTTAAGAATGGGCCTTACACTTGTCCCAAAAAGTAAATGGACGGTGTGGGTGATACATAGTGATATCGCGGTCCTAACAACTAGATCCAAGGATAAGATATGCCTCATAGGGGAGTCAAGTGGGTATACAACAAGGCGAGTTAAGAGGATGAGTCTAAGTACAACAATTGAACTTCCTCACCCTCTCTATTATGTAATAAACTGGGCTTTCCTATGGGGCCCAATACATACACAAGGTAGACTTTGGTGGGGTCCATATATCTAGGACTATGTGTCTTTCTAAACAGGTTGGGCAGTCCGCTCAACATCTAAGTGAGCCTTGGGTATAGACACTAAACTTTGGGTAGTCACATGTATCTAGGTAGGCTACATTTCCTATGGAAGACCCGGTATGAATACAAGGTGGGCTCTAAGGTTTGGATAATCTTACAAGGTATGGTGGAAAGCGCCATCATCAAATGGGGGCACAACGGGTTGGGATAGCCTAACCAATGGAAAGATGGGTATCACTAGCATCAATGGGGGCCCAAGGGTTTGGGTTAGCCTGGTAGGGTGAGATGGGTATCATCAATGGGCGCCCAATGAATTGGGATAGCCTAATAAGGGAAGGTGGGTAATATAATCATCAATGGGGACCCAACGGTTTGGGGTAAGCCCAATAAGAGGAGATGGGAATGGGCCTAACAATGAGCCTTAAGGAGATTACAACGTGGACATTTAACCATCATTGTTCCCAAGGTAATGGGCTTAACAATAGACCCTAGGGAGGATTTCAATGGTGGACATTTAACCACTATTGTTTCCTAGTGTGTGGCCCACTTGGGATTTGAATCTAACTCTTTATGGGGCCCACGACCCTTATACAAATTGGAGAAATGGATGAACATCGTGTATGTAACATAAACATCATGATGGGCCTCATAAGGCAGCCCCATGGTGGGCATATAGCCCATAAATCAGGGTGGGCCTCTCAAGGCAATGGGGCCCATGACCTTAGAGCAATGGATGGACGGTGTGAATATAACACATACATCATGGTGGAATCACTCATCACAATTGAGTCTCATATAAGGGCCTCGTATACATCACATCGAGCCTCACACAAGGGCCACATATACATCACTTGGGCCTCATACAAAGGCCACATACACATCACTTGGGCCTCATACACAGGCCGCATATATATCACAATGGACCTCATACACGAGCTGCATATACATCACAATGGGTCTCATTACATGGACCGCATATACATCACAATGGGCCTTGTTACATGGGCCGTATATACATCACAATGGGCCTCATATATGGGCCGTAAATAAATCACAATGGGCCCCGTTCACGGGCCGTAAATACATTACAATGGGCCCAACACAAGGGGCCTCATGACATCATATTCGGCCCCATCACATGGGCCTCATGTACGGGCCGCATGTACATCACAATGGGCCTTACACATGAGCTGCAAATACATCACAATGGGCCTCATCACCTGGGCCTCAAATACCTCATATTGGGCCACAAATATGGGTTTCATATATGTCACATTGGGCCTCATGAGGCAGCCCATGGTCCAGAAAATGGATGGACAATGTGTATACAAAACACACTTTACAGTGGGCCGCATAATGCAATGGGCCCATGGCCTTAAGAAAAATGGATGAACAGTGTATATATAGCACACATCACGGTGGATCCCACAGTCCTTGCTGGACGGTGTGGATCCCACATGTGCATGAGGTAGGCCCCATGGATGGACGACCTGGATGAACACATACCTCACGGTGGGCCACACAATGCAATGGGCCCATGACCCTAAGAAAAATGGATGAACAATGTATATATAGCACACATCATGGTGGATCCCACCGTCCTTGCTGGATGGTGTCCCACACGTGCGTGAGGTACGCCCTATGGATGGACGGCCTGGATGAACACATACCTCATGGGTCCCACCGTCCACGTGATAGACGGTGTGGATTAAAACGCATACATCTCGGTGGACCCCACCGTCCGGACCACTGGACGGTGTGGATGTAATACACATGCATCATGGTGGGGTCCCACTGTCCCTGCTGGACGGTGTTGGACTCAACACGTGTACGTGGGTCCCACTGTCCAGCCAGGTGGACGGTGTAGATATAACACATCTCATGATCAGACCCCACAGAACTTGTTGACATCAATACAACAGTTGTGTAGCTACTATACGGTACACCAGCCAATCAGCATGGTGGGTCCCATGTGCTGGAGGCAGCACGTCATTAAGGTGGGCCCCACATGCTGGAGGCAGCACGGATGTTGTGGATATACAACATATACATCAGGGTGGGTCCATGTGTACGTGGCCCACTCGGTTGTAGATCAAATTGATATTTGTGATCTCCTTCATCCAGGCCTATCCCAACGGACAGGCAGTAAGGTGGGGGTCTAACACATGGATGTCGTGGATCAGATACACCATGGTGGCCCACAAGGTGGGAGAGAGAGAGAGAGAGAGAGAGAGAGAGAGAGAGAGAGAGAGCATGCGATGGAGGGGAGGGGCTCCGCCATCATGAGCCCTCCCTAGGTAAGTCATGCAAATACAATACATACATCAAATAGGTCCCAAATCATGTGAGCCCTAAATCATAAAAAAATCAAAGGTGGAGATCCCTTTCCACAAAAAAAATACAAGGTCTAGATGTCCTTTCATAATAGGAAAATAAACATCATAATAGAGTTCATGGAGAATGGCCCCATCATGGGATGATCATATGAATCATGGTGGGCCATCGGCCACACCCAGGGTCCAAAATGAGATCCATACCATCAATCGGTAGGCCTTACTTAGCCCATCATAAAAATATATAATCTAATCCTACAAAACATCCACCGATTGCAAATATTTTATGCTCCTTGGAATGCTAGGCTTCTTAGCTTCAACTTTGATAAAGGATGATGAAGATTGAAGGGCTAGGATGAGAGATGGGGGGTAGGAAGTGGGCCACACTTGACTCTATTAGAAGCTTGGACGGTCCTCTCTTGGTTACTTGAAAATGGTGGAGAGAATGAGAGGGAGAGAGAATGTGATGGGATAAAGAGGGATGGGTGTGAGTGACATGAGGGTTGACTTTGGGGATTGTTTGTGTAAGAGAGGGATGAGTTGTGAGGGGGTGTGTACTTGACTAGTACTAGATTGATTGACATGATGGATTGGATAGAGATTCTCTCAGGATTTACAATGCGCGGTATTTTTCTCGAAATAAATGTGTATCGCATCAGTGCGCAAGTCGTGGAGTTGGAACCGCGGCGACGGCGGGTTCTCACTGGTATAAGTCTCGGGTCGAGTCGACTCAGATCTGTAGAACGCGACTTAGAGTCACGTGCAAAAGCCGATTACAGGTCGCGGGTTGCCACAATTCGATGGGGATGGTCGTCAGAGTCTAAGGAATGATACGGACTAGGATACAAGCCTTACATGGCCCACTGGAGTTCCATATATGGCTGATTTTTGGGAGATCCCATAATTTAAAGGGGACCCATCAAATGCACGGTGTTGATGTTCAACATACATCATGGTAGGGCCCACACAGCTTGACCTTATGGGGAGTTCCCATGAGCTTGATCGTATAGAACCTTTTCTATATATATATATATATATATATATATATATATATATATATATATATATATATATAGAGAGAGAGAGAGAGAGAGAGAGAGGGGGGGGAGAGAGAGAGTCATGCTCAACTGGGCATCTATGCACGTGCGCACCTGAAAGTGCTATGTTGATAAACCCTAAGTATTGTCAAATTTTGGTATGACAAACCAATTCAAGTTTGTATCTTAATTTGTATCAAGCTTGTGCATCTGTTCACATTAAATCTTCGACGTTCATTCTGTTTGTGCTGAATCTATCTTGCCGATATTTATGACGAACTTACCAAGATTTTTAAACTGGAAGAAAGTGAAGACTTTCATATATTGAGTGAAGATAGAGTTTTCAAGAACATTGTGGTTCAAGATCTGGAACCAGAAAAGTCCAAGAACTCAAGAGCTAGTTGAATATTATGTTTGGTATGTCGAGTTCAAGCTTTGAAGATCGCAAGAATTAAAGCTACTGAAGTGATCGATAGATTAAGCGTTCATATGTTCTATCTCAGAAGTAAGGTATGATTGACCTAGATTGACCTTAGATCATGATTAGATCATTTCAAACTTTCGGTCGAACATTTTAGTCATTTTATAAGTGTAAAATTATGTTCTTTCGACTAGCCCTAGCACTGGCTTGACCAGTCCTAGTATTTCCTCGATCAGGTCCAAGATTTGTTATGAATTTTTAAAATTTTTTTAGTTGGTCTACGACTAGTCCTGGAAACTGCTTGACCAATCATGTAAATAGTGCTCGACCAGTCGTGCAATGTTCGACTCATTTTCCAGCGAGTAATCTAGCATGGACTCACACGACCAATCGTGTGGTGTCCACAACTAGCCGAGCAGGCCACTCGACTAGTCATGGGACCCACAAGGCTAGTCGTGTGATTGAAAAATCTTATCGCGCTAGAATTTTTGAAAATCTATTTGGATAAGGTTAGTCGTAGCTAACCAAAGGCCAATCATGCAAACCGATTTTTTACCTATAAATAGTGCTCGAATTTCAGAGTTTTCTGTTCAATTCTTATCATTCTTAAGCAATCACTCTGAGATAATTTTGAGTACATTCTAAGATATTTTGTGCATATTTAAAAATCTTTAAAGTAGCTCTTGTTTTTTTATTTTGATTCTCTATTCCATTCTCATTTTGAAAAGAGATATTTGATTTACCCTTCCTTGATATCAAAATCAATACAAAGCCCTTGCTGATTTAATTAAAAATCATCTAGACTTAGAACCCTATACACTTATGATACTAAACGTTGAACATCTACGTCGTCATCAAGTTGGTTCTACGATACTGCTTCAGAATCGTCATACAGATAAGTTTTTGCTTTTTCTGTAATTCAATTCATTTCTGGTTTGTGAGATTGTTCCATAAAATCTCTATTTTGATTTTGTCTGAGGTGATCCAGAAAATCTCAAAGCGAGGGGTTTTTGAATTGTGTAAGCCCATCTAAAGACACAATTGTGAAGGTTTTAGGTAAACCTTAAAAAACTTATTTTGATTAGTGAACGCTAATATCCCGAGGGAGTGGATATTAGGAGTGGAGTAGTTGTATGGCTGTTTATTAACAGTTGGTGTACACACAAGCGAACCACTATAATTCTCTGTGTTTGGTGGATGTGTGATTTATTTCTTTATCTTTTATAGTTTAAAATTGTGGGATGTATTTGTAGATGTAAATGTTATAATCTTTATATTTCAGTATTATGTGGTGAATGTTGTAATAGATTAGTTTCTATTTCTTTCATATTCTCTTGAGTTTGAGTTTTTGATACTCACCCACATTCTAGTAAGGTTGTCCTGCCATAAACCATTGGTTTTTAGTATTAGGTTGTCCTTAAAACCAAGTTTGTATCAACCTCTCAATACTTGATTTTTGAGGTTGTTATTTCCTTTTGTTATTTGTATTCTTTTTTGCTATCTGTTGTCTATATTCCGCTTACTAATTTTTATTTGGCATAGTCCTATTCACACCCCCCCCCCCCCTAGGACATATAGCTCAGCCTTTTCAGCACCTTTGCACACATGTCATGGGTGTCTACTTCAAACGGTCCATGTGATACAGAATCCCATGAAACCCCAAGGGATAAATTTTCACCTAGATCTAAAATTTTAGTGAGCCATAGCAAAGAGAAATGCAAATCAAGGGAGGAAACTCTATTCATTTTTCATAGCCCACCAAAATTTGGATCAAAGTAAAAATTGGACCCGGGGGGTTTCATGAGGTGCTGCTTCATGTGGATCGTTAAGATTTTGGAGTCACATCACCTATGATTAGTTCTCAAAACAATTCGAACAGGTGCGCAGTCGAGCATTCGGCTATACATAGAGAGAGAGGCATCTACACCTGCGCACGTATGCACATACCTTTGCACATGTGTCATGGGCATCTAAGTTGAACGGTCCATGTGCTGCGGAATCCTATGAAAGCCCAAGGGACAGATTTTCACCCTGATTTAAAATTCTAGTAGGCCATAGCAAAGAAAAATGCAAATCAAGGGAGGAAACTGTTTTCATTTTTCATGGCCCACCAAAGTTTTGGATCAAAGTAAAAAATTGAGCTCAGGGTGTTTCATGAGGTGCTGCTTCACGTTGACAATTCAGATTTTGGATTCACATAACGTATGATGAGTTCTCAAAAAAGTTGGCACGAGTCCCACGGGCTAGGCATGGGCTTAAGTGACCAACTCGGCTTTATATGTACATGTTTCATATCCTATAAATATGCTATTTCCTTGTTTAGGAACCCATGCATCTTGAATTTAGACCATCAGTTTCATTTTTCTAAATGTCTCTCTTCCTTCATGTGTGGCTGATTTGTTTAACATAAAAGGCAGGGACATTCAAGTGAAAAAAATCAAGATTTTATTAGTTTCTGGACCATGCCAAGTCAGGCTTGGTTCTAATCATTTTTCATAGTGTTGAAAGTCAGGTGGGTTCAACCCGACTGACCCATGACCGACCCAACATTGGGTTGGGATTGGGTGGAATGTATCATATTCAGTCTCAATCTTGGGATATACAAACGCTAACCCGATAAAACTTGGGTTAGACTTAGGTTGAAGTCTTGAGTTGCCTGACCTAACCCGAACCCGATAGATATATAGGTTACTTATAAATTATAATTGAGTGTGGATCTTCAGTGTTACTTATAAATTATAATTGAGTGTGGATCTTCAGTGTTGAAGAACTACAAATTCCAATGTTGTTGGGTTTCATTGGTCCACATCATTTCTGATGACTCAAACTAATAAGACATGTCAGATATATTTCTTTCTCCCAAATAGATTGTAACACGATTTTTAAAAGAATAGTTGTACTATATTTTAGCTTGTTTGTTTAGAAAAAATGAACTTCTTTATGATAAATAACTATATATATATATAATTAATAAAATTATAGTTACAAAAAATAAGATGTGTATTGAAAATATAATAGACTAATGTAATAACAAAAATATTAGCATGTATCCACCCGGCCAACCCGACCGAGCCCTCTTGGCTTAATCTTGGGTTAAGAATTCCCAACTGAGATTGAGTTAGGGTTGAGGTATGAGAGCTTTGGATTAGGCTAGGGTTGATCACCAATCCAACCCACCCCAACCGCGCCCGACTTTCAACTCTATCTTTTCAGGCTCATGCCTATTATGTTAGACCCATGCTCAAGCACCCAAACTCGGCTTATTGCCACCCCTAATGGGATCCACTCTAACGTGTATATCCAATACACTCTCAAGGTGAATCCAAGAGGAAGATTGCAAAAAACAAACATTCTATGGTTATTGGTCTTGAAGATGAATGGTCTTGATTAAGGGCCACACATTCTATGGTGTGGATCAACATTTGCTCACCTACTCCCTAAAACTCAGTTAATATGTGAGCAATTGATGGAAAGCATCACACTATGTTGAGCTGGAGCCAACTTGTTTAAAGCCCATGTTTTGTAAAGAGGAGAAAACCACAAGCTGTGCCAGTCGTCCAAACCATTATGGCTCTAACACATTGATCTATTGCACCTTTGTGAACAAAAAATCTCTTCAATAGGATAGCTATAACATTTCAATTTGTGGAAAAATCAGTGGCTAGAAACTTGCAATTTGAGAACAAGAAATCAATGGTCTGTATTTCTGAACCATGGCCCCGTGCATTCTAAGGCCGTTGATGTCGGGTTAGACGTTCAAGTCAATATCACCCTAGTCTGGGCTTGGGTTTAATTTATTGCATGTGAAATCCATCAGTTGTACTAGGTTACATTAGGACATGTTCTTAAAGAATTCAACCAAAATGCGTATGTACCAGCTAGACTTATACACGAACTGAGTTAGCTCGGTTAACTTGCTCAACTTGACTCGGAAAAGGTCGACTCAACTTGATCTGAGACTGGGTTTGAGCCGAGTCGAACTGATTTTTTGAGCTCGAAAAAGTTTCAAGGCGAGTCCGAGCTAGACCGAGCTTGACTCAACTCGGCTCAGAACTTGACTCGAATCGGTTCGACTCAGATCAGGTTCACTTAATATAAATATTTTGTAAATATATAATAATATTTATATATTTAAATAAATTATATTTTATATATATCATAATATATAATATATATTATCTATATTAAAATTTATTAAAAACTCTAAAACATAAACTCGAAAGCAGCTTGTAGGCTCAAACTCAAACTCAGATGGAAAGATCGAGCTCAAGCTCGACTCGATCTCAACTCCAGCTGGCCCGAGCTGGTAACCAAGTCAAGCTGGTTAGTTAGGCTTGAAGACTGAGCCGAGCTGAGTTCAAGCTAGGTAGCCTGTTGGCTGAGCCGGGCTGAGCTGGACTCGGTTCTGCTCATGTACAGCTCTACTACCAGCCAAAGAACTGCATGTAATGACAAAAAAAAAAAAAAACTTTCGGGAATGCTAATCCTTTAATTAGTACTATTTTTCACTTTAAATGAACTAATGTATTTTAAATCACGAATCATCTCTTGTGGAGTGGACACATCAACATATCATATTCATGTTCTGTAATTCATGCATCACTGCAGGGATTACATATGTACGCTTGAATTGTCAAAATGATAATTTATGGATGGACCACAACCTAAAAAATCATGTTGATTGGACAACCTTGAAAATGATAATTTATGGATGGACCACAACCTAAAAATTCATGTTGATTGGACAACCTTAACCATGTGATTTGGTATATACTGACTTTTCGATTGTTGATACTTTTAACCTTAAATGGTTTAAAACGATACAATTTAGTATTTTTAATATCAATATCCTATTTAAAAAATGATATTTCACATGGTAAATTTCTAATGTTAGGTTAGGATAATCTCATGCAATTGACTTCTCTAAATTTATCACACCAACCCAATAGTCAGTGGGGTCATATTGAAATTTGTTGTATGGGTGCAAGTAGCGTGGTCCTTGGGCTGGGCTAGTCCGTTGGGCTTTTGGGTGTGGCCCTTCTTGTGTTGGGCTAACCATTCAAGCTAGTTTCTCAATCGAGCTAGGTTTGGACCTTGTACAACAGCGGTTTATAAGGATAATTTTCTAATATACATAATATGTAAAAATCCTCATTTACTTTGTTATCCAACTCATATT
Source organism: Magnolia changhungtana (assembly GCA_030180095.1). Taxonomy (NCBI): domain Eukaryota; kingdom Viridiplantae; phylum Streptophyta; class Magnoliopsida; order Magnoliales; family Magnoliaceae; genus Magnolia; species Magnolia changhungtana. Next base: position 4,128,345 of record JASAUF010000089.1, read on the forward strand.
GCTTCGTAGCTTGTGATCAAGTTAAGAAATGCTTGAGCTTGAGTAGGCTTGGGGTGGACTAGTTTGGCTAGTTATAAGTTTGGATGGGGCTCGATCCATATTGAACAATACTGGCCAGGCTTAGACGGGGTTTTGCTAGGCCGGTTGATGCCCTTGGGGGCATGTAAGATGCATATGATAATTTTTAAAATTAGATTAATTAAATAGGGATGATATGAGATTTACCATTTCTTCATTAAACAAGTTAAATATAAACTTTCAATTCCTACTCAAGACTTTTATTTTTTAATATGTGGTGGACTCTCTCTCTAATTCTGGAATTTTTCTTTTAGTTATTTCTGCTAGAAATTTGTGTACAAGAGTTCCATTAGTGGATCCTCGTATTTGTTGAACGCAGATCTACATCAGGCTTGTCATATCCTAGAAGCTATTTGCCTAGAACCTTCCAGCATACTTAATATATTTGAGTAGGAGCAAATAATGTTTTAAGGACAACGTTCTCATACGTGCTTCAGCCTGTCCTAATTAATTTTTGATTTATCTATTTACAAAAAATATTATTTCTATATTATTTTCTCAACATTTAATATTGGTTGGATTAACCTGACTTTTGAGGCATCTTATTTTCATGGTAGGATAAGTTTCTAAAGATGTCGTACAAATACCATAATGGGCTGCACAGCCCAGATGGTTGGACATTTGACTAGTATATGAGCATTTTACATTAGATAGTGTATTACCCCGGATTTTGTCACCTGAGTTTAGTACTTGTTTTCTGAAATTCCGAGAGTTAACATACAAGGATAGCCCACATTTCACGGTAATTTAAAAAAAAAAAGTAAAAGTGAGCAATCACAACGGAAACGAAACAAACCACACATGAAGGAAGTATTTAAAATATATCTCAACTTATACAAATGGTTGCCCATAGGGCTTATATAAACCCATGACTCAAATATAAAAATGAAAGAAAAATAGAATCTAGAGTCGTAAGATCATTCAGCTATCCATGCCCCACACTAATGTCGATCATTGCATCATCTAAATGACCTGCATTAACTAAATACTATTTGATAGTGCCAATAACTATCTTAGTGAGGTATACCCTTCAAGATTACCAAGCATCACAATAGTCAAGAAAGTAATTCAAATATACTCAGGAGAATACAATATCCAACGTAAACTTCACAAGTTAAATACAAAAATATACAATTTATGTTTCCTAAGTGACATATAGGATGATACCACCTGTAAATAAGAAGAAAGCAATATACAAATACAATACAAGGAACTATAGAATCTAAGTTACATTTCACAATTCGCAAGTATAATACCAACTACATATTCACCCGAAATTCAAAGTATAACATGAAGAGATATAATTCATTCCCCTACAAATATAATACAAACGGTTATAACATCCAAACTACAATTTAATGTATAACATAAGAAGATATACAAAAATATACAATCTAAGTTACACTTCACACACAATATTCAATCGCCAACTTAATCTTGATTAATGAATGAATGCATGAATGCAATCAGCCTGGGGATGCACATCCAGTTGAACAAATGAATAGACCGTTCAAACAGTTGGCCCATTCATACATGATATCGGGTCTTTCAAACAGTCGACCCATTCATAATGCATAAAGGGTCGTTCGAACAGTACCTTGGTCTTTAAAACAGTCAACTAGACACTCGATAACGCCCACGTGCCATGTATATATGATTAGCCCAACCATTATTAATCTAATTTATAAACAGAATATCAGAGAAGCTCAAAGGTCACTATAGGGGGCACGCGCAACCCAGCATAGGCCGACAGCTTAGGCATAATATCTCATTCCACCATCCTCAACTCATAAGACTTAAACAAGTAAAATTCTAACATAATCAAATGATCATAAATGATATTCACAAAATAAAGAATCCAAGACATTCCATTTACAAGAATTTCTACAACTACTGGTCAATCATGATCCGACACGTGGACATTACCATGATAAGTCCGATATACTTCCAACAACAAGACTCCTTTCAATAAGCCACATTGGCACCAAATCCTTCAAGGACACAACAAAATAATATAATTCACAAACCACATTAGCACAAATAATCCACGAGATGGTAAGTTTACGACCTTGTAACATTTATTTATTTCAAAATCAGCCACTAATTAAACAAATCCCTAATATAATATCCATCAATATATGGTATTAGATTTTTAATACAATTCATTAACACCAAACAAATGTCAAACTAAATCACAATCAATTTAATACACATTATTAGACAAATACACATGTAAGTACTCATTAAAACTAAACTAGAAAAAATAATTGAAATAAATCATAACTCTATAAGGTTTAGATTATTAATGTTTACAAATTAAGAAATATACTTATATACACATGCAAAACAAATCAAGGAATGTGTACATATAAAGGTGAGTCATCTTAAAATGAGGATCAACAATTCATAACTCGATCATACATGTAAACTAGTCGTAAATATTATTAGGTAATCTAAATTAACTATTATAATGAAAGTAAGCTTGAAGGATGAATCCTCACCTTTAAAAATTGGATCATTTTCCAAACACATTAAAATACTGGTACGAACTTTAGGATTAAACCCTCGAATGTCAGCTTAACTCAACTTGAATCAACTCCATAAGGTTCCAATTCGATCTAATCTTTGATTCTAAGGGAGGTGATCGAAAATCATCATTTCTTACATTAAAATAAAGTTTAACATCAATTTAACACAATTCAAATAGCATTAGGATTTTAAGATTCTGAAATTGAATCTCATGTTTGATGGGTTAACTCAGCTTGACTCAATACAGACTTAAACTGAGTTAACTCGACTAAGCCAACATGCTTTGACCCAACTCAACTTTTGTGCGGTCCAAACGAGGGAAAATTAGAACTTCCTGAATTCATTTGGTTATGATTTAAGTCGACGCGAACCTGCTAATGTTGCTAAAATTGAACTTAAGCCAAAATAGGCCCAACTTAGCAAGTTGAGTCCGCCATTTTTATTAAAAGAACAACCAAAATTCTGATTTCCTTGAAATCACCATTGCATGAAATAATGTACATGGGAAAATTCGCTAACCTAACTAAACTCGACCTGGTTTGTTGTAGACCAGTGGATTGATTCAGTGAGTTAACTCGTTGGATGAATAATCTCCTTCTTCTTTTTCCTTACTTTCCCTTTTCTTTTCTTCTTTTCTTCCTCTGTTATGGAGTTCCAGCAAGATCTAGATCTGATCAGACAGTGAGTCAGAGGCCCAGATCAGTTTTGAGCTATGTCGACTCGGTGACTCGCCCCGCTTCCTCTTCTTCTCTTTCTTTTCTTTCTCTCCATCATCTTCTTCTTCTTTCCTTCATATTTCGCTTCACTTTCTCTCTCTCTCACTGGCCTTATACACGGCCTAAACTCAAGCCATATCCGCACCCAACTAGGACCGAACTCGGTCCACACTCGGTGTGGCACGGCAACAGCGGCCTCGACCACCACTCTCTCTCTCTCTCTCTCTCTCTCTCTCTCTCTCTCTCTCTCTCTCTCTCTCTCTCTCTCTCTCTCTCTCTCTCTCTCTCTCTCTCTCTCTCTCTCTCTCTTCTCTCTCTCTCTCTCTCTCTCTCCCACCTTCTTTTCTTCCTCCTCTCCCACCTTACTCTTTCTTCTTTCTCATCTCCTCTGCTACAACACGCCCAGCCATGTCACTGAGTTCGACCAGACGTTGGCTCGGATCGGGTATGAAGGTTTGGCGAGGAAGATGATGGAGCTCCAATGGCAACTTTCAAACGGGGGCGCTGCTTTACGATCCGATCTTCATGGACTCTCTAAAACGTCTCTATGAAGCTTCCTGACGTATGTTTTCGAAGCTTGGAGAGTATTTACACGGTGGTTTTGAGCTTGCAAGAGTCTCAAGCATTTTCTCTTGGCGCCGCAAGAAATGGAGAAGGTATCTCTCCTTACGGCTAGGGCTTTGAGATTTTCGTGAATAAAATATCCTAATCTGGATGGTTTGGATTAATTCAGAGTTGTTTCTTGAAGACCATGAACGGTCCTGATTCATGTTAGGGCAACAACTGTCTAACCGAAAAAATTCTATTATTCCCTTTCTTAGCTAGGCAAACCCTACTTTGGATGGCTAAGATTGCTCAAAATCAAGTGGTTAGGATTGAAAGAAACTCCCACACGCAGATTTCCAGCCTGGCATTGAAACAGATTTCCAATTTCAGAAGCACTCACGCATGCCACAGTTTGTGCCCATTTTTGCATGAACATACGTGCAATTCAACGTGTGAAAATTTGAGGTTTTTAGTCAACATTTAGTTCCCTACACGATGGACGGTTCAGATGTTCCAGACCGATCATGGAGATGGGCCTATTTCAAATGAACGGACATAGTTCCGTTTAAGTGCTCGTTGGCGGGAGAATTGGAAGAGAGGATACCTCTCTGTTCCTCTCTATTCTTGGAAACCATCGGGTCGACGTCCATTTGACTGACCCATGGTTCCGGTGCGTTGTAGGAGTGTACACATTCAATGTACACACACTGCCAGTGTGGGACCCACAGTGATGTACGGTGCAATCCACATCATCCATGTGATTCTACATGTCCTATTAGGACATCTATCCCGAGACGGGGCAAATCCAAAGCCTGGGTGGGCCACATCAATAAATTACACTCTAGATCTAAAATACGGAGTGTTACATTCTACCTCCTTAAAGGGGATTTCCTCCCCGAAATTTGACACTTCTACCATTAATGATAACAAGGTAAATCTAATCAGTGGTGTTTCTAAACATTTACTACTTTTTCTTAGAAATATGCATGTATGTACAAGTGTATATTACAGTAACTGGCTATTACAATCTACCCCTTTAAATAAAATCTCACCCACGAGATTTGATAATGCACATCTCAATCATTAGCATTAGAAGTACAAAAATTATCCTACTATTCTGCTCTATTTTTTTTTTTGTTTTTAAGTCCACGTGTAATCAAAATCCAAATTCTTAATAGGTTATATCTAAATTTGTAACAATCCATGCATTTCTTTTTCTTGCTTTTTTTTTTAAATAAAAAAAATTATTTTTAAAATTTTTTATTTTAAGTTTCGAACCGTCTGGAGTAAAAATTTTGTTTTCAATATTTGGGATAACACAAAAGGATGTTGTTGTGGGTTTGAGTAGAGCTGGGCATTTCAGATCTAATCCGATGGATCCGACCCGATCAGACCCGATCCGACCCGATTTGAACCAAACCGACAGTCTAGATCGATGCGGATCGGGTAGCTCCATCCATATCCGAATTCTTTTCGGATCGAATTCAAATTAGGCCTAATCCGACCCAATCCGATCCGGTATCTGATCCGGTTGGATTCGATCTGACCTGGGATCCGATCTAGACCTTTTCCAACAATCAAATTCCAAAACAATATTCGAAGAAAAAAAAATATCATCTCAGCAATCAATCTCTCGTACCCAAATCACGTTAATTCAAAGCAGAAATTTAAAAAAAAAAAAAAATTCAAATCAAATATCAAAAGAACCCGAACAACGCAACGGCAACAAAATGATACTCCCATCAATCTACAAATAATGCCTAAGAGAGAGAGAGAGAGAGAGAGAGAGAGAGAGAGAGAGAGAGAGAGAGAGAGAGAGATCGCCGTATAGATGGAGCATCGACAGCTCGACTAGGTTTCCTTTCTCCATTTTGGGCGGAAAGCAGAAGAGAAAAAGACCCTTGGAAAGGAGGAGAGGGGGAAGAGAGAGAGAGAGAGAGAGAGAGAGAGAGAGAAGGAAAAACATTAGAAACAAGACTTGCTTTTCTTGTACTCCCGCTCTGCATGACACTTGATACACAGGCACTCCAATAGTGCACACGTGATATGTAATAACTCAAATCTGGACCAATCCGAACCTAGCCCAACCAGAAAACCGAGTCGGGCACGGATCGGATCAAACAATCCACATTTCGGATCGGTCCGACCCAGGTGGTCCAGACTCGGTAACTGATCGGTTCGAATTCGGGTCAGACCAATGGGGTTTCGTATCGAATCAAGTTGGCCCAGATCCGATCCAATCCGGTCCGATGCCCAGCTCTAGGTTTAAGTCTGATACATTGATCCTCTGCTTGCAGAGCAGTGAATTCATTGGTATCATTTCTCAATCCTGGTGAATACCGTTCTTCTGCTTGATCAGAGCATTGAGTCCATTAATAATTATTAGGATTTAGAATTACATCAACCTGCGTACACTTCGCTTTAATAGGATTCCATCAATTTGTGGTCCCGAGTATTGTAAACACTTTGAAATATCCTTTAAATTTCCATTTTATTTTATTTTTACAAGAAAAGTCCCTGACGACTATGAGAAATAGGCCCCAATTGACCCATCCTTGGTTGAATCTATGCTAAAGTATAATAATTTATTTGAAAGGTGAAAGTGATCAAAACATTACATTCTGACAACCTTTCACATTTTTGTTTTGTTTTGTTTTTATCATAATGTCTACCTTGTGGGATTATTACAAAAACTTTAAGACTTCAACTCCAACATTTGATTATGGTCTTCTTATGATTAAACCATGGTTTCGATCCTATGACCTGTGGGTTATGGGCCCACTTTGATTGTTTTCAGTTGTTGAATGTGAAGATGATGTTATTTCAAAGAAAGAAAAATTTTGAGAAAAATTTAAATTCTAAATTTCTAAATTCATTCTTTAGGAATTAAGTTCAAAGATTGTTCTTGTTTTATCTTATGTACATCACGGTGGGAATCTGTTCTCCCACGGTATCTAAGTTCAACAGCTATCCAAAAGTTTTAAAGAGAGCCTACAATTTGAGTCTCTATATTCACAAAACAACCTGATGCTACGGGAAATTTCTCCTAAGTTGAAATATTTAATTTTCATCAATAAAATTTTGAGTCATTTGAGTTTGTACAAGTCCCATTCCCCAAGGCCTAATGCATGAAATAAAAACGAGTACCAAAATACGGGGTGTCACAGATAGAATGAACAAAAAACATTTAGGCCTAAAATATCATGGTGTCAAGGAATGATTCATTAGATTCAAGTTTTTAGGTTAAAACAAGCTATATATTACAAAAATGGAGTCCTTTAAACATCAGTTGGATTGGCCTGATTTTTATAGATCAGGTTCACTTAATATAAATACTTTGTAAATATTTATATATTTAAATATATTATATAATATATAATATATATGATCTATATTAAAAATCATAAAACCTAAACTTGAACTCAGCTCATAGTCTTAAACTCAGCTCGAAAGATCGAGCTCAAGCTCAACTCGAAGTGGCATGAGCTGCTGACCAAGCCGAGCCAAGCTCAACACGGTTCGGCTGGTGTACAGCTCTGGTACCAGCCAAGGAACTGCATATAATGGCAAAAAATAATAATAAATAAATAAATAAATAAAATCTTTCAGATAATGCTAATCCTTTAATTAGTACTATTTTAAACTTTAAATGAACTAATGTATTTTAAATCACGAATCATCTCTTGTGGAGTGGACACATCCACAAATCATACATGTTCTGTAATTCATGCATCACAGAGCCGATTACATATGTACGCTTGAACAGTCAAAATAATAATTTATGGATGGACCACAACCTAAAAATTATGTTGATCGGACAACCTTAACCATGTGATTTGGTATACCAACTTTCGATTGTTGATACTTTTAACCTTAAATGGTTTAAAACCATAAAATTTAGTATTTTTAATATCAATATCCTATTTAAAAAATGATATTCACATGGTAAATTTCTAATGTTAGGTTAGGATAATTTCATGCAATTGACTTTACTTCTCTAAGTTCATCACACCAACCCAATAGTCAGTGGGGTCATATTGAAATTTGTTGTATGGGTGCATGTAGCGCGGTCCTTGGGCTGGGCTAGTCAGTTGGGCTTTTGGGCGTGACCCTCCTTGTGCTGGGCTAACCATTGAAGCCGGTTTCTCAATCGAGCCACGTTTGGACCATGTTCAACAGCGGTTTATAAAGGTAATTTTCTAATATACATAATACGTAAAAATCCTCATTTACTTTGTTATGCAATTTATATTTATTTTGTAGCTTGTAATCAACTTAAGAAACATTTGGGCTCAAGTAGGCTTGAGTTAGACTAGTTTGGCTCATTATGGGTTCGGATAGGGCTCCACCCATGTTAAACAATACAGGCCAGGCTTGAACAGAGCTTTGCTTGGCCGGTTGACGCCCTTAAGGGCATGTAAGATACATACTATCATTTTAAAAAAAAAATTAAATTAATTAAATAGGGATGATATGAGATTTACCCTCTCTTCATTAAACAATCTAAATATACACTTTCAATTCCTACTCAAATACTTTTATTTTTAATCCCTCTATATTAAATAAGAGAAATGCTCACACACAATTAGTTGTATGTCCAACAAGGTTGTCCCATCATGAAAATAAAATACCTCAAAAGTCAGGTGGGTCCAACTATTAAGTGGGGCATACCATAAAAAACAATAAACAACTACCATAAAACTCCACATTCACGTGGGGTGCATCTAATGGTTGGATCAACCTGATTTTTAAGGCATCATATTTTCATGTAGGAGAAGTTGCTAGACTGGCGAGATGTCTTACAAATACCATGGTGGGGCCGCACACGCCGGGTGGTTGGACATTCGATTAGTGTGTGAGCGTTTTACATTAGATAGAATGAACAATTTTTTTTTATCCAACCATCAAAATGGGATGCTCCACATGAATTTGGAGTTTCTTGGATGCTTATTCATCGTTTTTATGGTGTGCCCCACCTGATAGTTGGATTGACCTGATTTTTGAGGCACCTATTCTTCAAAGTGGGACAAGCTTGCTAGAGCGGCAATCTCGTCATGCAAACACCTAAGTGGCATCAGACATCAACTTTTTAGACATGATTTATTTATTTATTTATTTATTTTCTGTAATCCACTCCTACCATTAGTTGCTCGATTCACTTGTAATTCTAGAACTAGAAAAGAAGCCCATTTATGATTCAGGTGGGCCACACTACACTATTTAGCTATTTGGCCTAAAACCAAGCCATTTCACAACTCGAGCATGTCTGGCCCACCTGATGGGTGAAACTGCCTGATTTTGATAGAAGTATAGAATTATAGGATGGTCACGTTGGGCGTGGGCCTAAGCCCAACCTTTCATGTAGTCATTGCTGCTGTTGCATCCTAACCATCAAAGCACAGCTGATTCTTGTGGTGGGGCGCACCTTGGCTGGCCCCACTGCGTAAGCTAGAGGTTCTTGACCGATGAATGGAAGAATTGAAGCAATAATGCTTTGATTTCGACTGCTAAATCCCTGCGGGCCCTTTCGGTCATTTACTTGTCGAACATCCAACCATAGCCGGAAATCCAACCCATGTAAATGTGGACCCTGTGATGAAGGTCACATGGCAAAAAAAAAAGTCAGGCCAATCCACCATAGACACCCCACTTGGTGTACTATTTAAGTTGTCGGACTTGATTGTGATTACAGCATGGTACTGATCTTATTGGGCCCCACAGATGTTACTATCCATTTTGTAGTCTTTAATAACTGGTGAGATTTGATTGCGTTGCATGCCGCTGTTAAAGGTGGCTCACGCAAGCAAGCATGTTTGAAAATGATTACGTTGAGTACAGACCGACATCAAATGGGGTTGACGCAATCAAATCTTGCCACGTCAGGGCTTTACCATGTTTGGCCTTACCTAATCTAGTCCGGTGACCCCACAATAGGAGGGTTTACCCTCTTTTATTTATTTATTTATTTTTATTATTATTATTTTGTAATTTACAATTTTTCCCTTTCAAATTTTCGTTTGTTTTCTAAGTTATGTGATCAGTCAATCATTTGATTTTAGGACTTTCTTATACTGCAAATGGACACCGCTGAAAGACATTTTGACCACAGTTTTACTTTCATTAGAGTGATTTAAAGGAATAGAGTTATTCAGGATGGCCCACTGGAAAAGTGGTCTAGATTTCGTACATAAGAGGAGGCAATGGACCAGGGAACTTGGCCTGACGTACGGGTTATTCCTGCTCAACATGCATGTGTAGTTTAAAGACACTCATTGAATATTAACTCATGTTTTAATGATCCGAACCATTTCCATGATAAGATTTTCAAATGTTTTAGATTGAACTATTTCGTACAGGGCAGTCAAGGAACACATGGACCTGACCCAATTTTAATGAGTCCAAGTCCCATCCATTGACCCGTTAAGAAATCAGATAGGATTTGGACCGAATCCATCCATTGACCCGTTAATCGTTTGGACCAAGTTATAAAATAATAATAATAAATAAATAAAAGAAACTGTATAGTTGGATTCGGTCCAAGTCCATCGTACAAGTACTTTCGGAGTGGTGAAAAAAAGGAGAATAATGGAAGGAAGAGATGCGGCTATATGCATAGAGGTGAAAGTCAAACTCGTCCCGCTGACACCTTATTCCTAAAAACGATGTGCCACTTCTTTAATTTAAGATATATGAATAGATTTTATACAATCATCACAATGAACCCTATACATAGCCTTTGTTGGAAGGGCTTATCATGTGGATTGCACACAAACACAGAGAGGTGTGAATATGGGTGTCAAAAGGCCAGGTTAGGACCGAACCAAGCTATGTCCAAGCCCGGCCACGTTGTTCAATGTAAACCTAAAACCAGCTTGAGCTTGAGCTCTCTCTCTCTCTCTCTCTCTCATATATATATATATATATATATATATATGAGAGAGAGAGAGAGAGGCATGGGTTGTTATAGAGGAGAGATGGGAGTTGGTTTTTTTATTTGGGTTGGGCTGGGCTGAATTTCGGGCTACACGGAACCTGACACTCAGACCTAAAACTCGAGCCCAAGTCTAGCATAAGGCGGTCCAGGCCCAAAAGCCCAACAAACTTGCCTGGCCATTGATAGTACTAGGTGGGCGCGGAGTGTGCGGGAAGGAGAGGGGCGGGTAAAATCCAAGTTGTCCATTGACGTGACGAAAATCTTAGTCATCTGTTTGTAAACATGGATAGTTTTAAATTTTCATAAATATCACCAATCTATTTTGAATACCTGGTTTAAGGTCCTGAAGAATCTCAAAGGCCATGACTCTCCTAAAACTAATTGCATGAATATATATATATATATATATATATATATATATATATATATATATATATATATATATATATATATATATATATCATTGGGTCCCTATAATATTAGGTAGAATTTAACATGCATTGGTAATTCTAGCAACAAAATAAGGCTTGCCGAGATGCAAGCATGTAAGAGAGGCTAAGGAAATTGCAATTCTTAGGTTATAAAATGGAAATTGAAAAGCACCATTTTTGTAAAAATTCCAAGAAAATCTCAAGAAAGTGGGAAAAGCCAAACAATGGAAATTATATTTCCATAGAAATCTTTTTCCATTTTTTAATTTAGTTAATCCAAACAAGCCTTAAAAGCAATTATGACTGTCTTGTTTTGGGTTCAGTCTAATTGCCACTCATAAGTAGTAAAGTAACATATAAAATCAAACATCTAATCACCAACTAACACTGTTGAAGTAATCACTACTCATGAACCTATAAAACTATGAAATGAAGTGCTCACTAATACTGTAAAAACTGATGTGCTTGAATTACAAGTTACTTAGGGCCTGTTTGGATACCACCAAATAAGTTACTTTTTCTACTTACAGCAGTAGATAAGTAACTAATTTCAAATAAGTAAGTTTAGTTTATGATTACTTATAGGGCTGAAAGTTGGGCGGGTTCAACCCGACCAACCCGACATTGGGTTGGGCTCAGGCTTGATGTATTGGGTTTGGTCTCGAGCTTGGGCTACACAAAAACCAACTCGATTAAACTTGGGTTGGACTCAGGTTGAAGTCTTGGGTTGCCTGACCCAACCCGAACCCAATCGATATATAGGTTACTTATAAATTATAATTTAGTGTGGTTCATCTGTGTTGAAGGCACAAGAAATTCTTGTGTTGCCAGGTTTCATTGATACACGTCATTTCCGATGACTCAAGCTAACAAGATACATCAGATTTCTCTCTCCCAAATAGATTGTGTGTTACACAACACGACTTTTAAAGTAGTTGTCCTATATTTTAGTTTTTTTTTTAGAAAAAAATGAAGTTTTTTACAATAAATAACTACATATATAGTTAATAAGATTATAACGTATGAAAAATAAGATGTAAATTGAAAATATAGCATACTAATGTAATAACAAAAATATTAGCATGTATCCACCCGACCAACCCAACCGAGCCCGCTTGGGTTGGGGTTGGGTTGAGTATTCCCAACCTGAGGTTGGGTTGGGTTGGGTTAGGGTTGAGGTATAGGAACCTTGGGTTGTGCTAGTGTTGAGTACCAACCCAACCCAACCTGCCTGACTTTCAGCCATAATTACTTATAAGTAACTACAGCGGCAAGACTCAATACTGACCGGTTGAGTAGCTAATCCACTTTGAAGGTGGTCCTGATTGCAATGAACCTGGTGCAGGCTAAATCGGATTCGACTTGAACCCATTTCTTCATGTGGGTTCAAATTCTGGCTGAGGCCCCAACCATCGGGCCTGCAATTTGGGTTCATTTTGACCATTGTCCAAACAAGGCAAATTATAAGTGGGCCTCGAACCAAGAGTAGTGATCATGATTCACTATGAAAGTTGCCAAAATGGGGTCAAGACCAGCCAACCCATTATTTTTGTGTGCTAAAAATTAAAACCTGTTTGGCGTTGCTTCTAGCAAGAATATAATTCATTAAAAATAAATAATTTTCTTAATGAAAACAATTTTGAAAATTTGAAAACAACTAAAGACTTTGCAAATTTTCGAAAAAAAAAAAAAACTTTTAAAGCAAAAAAGAAAAGAAAAGAAATTACAAGAAGGTCGCACACACAGTTACAGGTAGTTGTAGTGTCGGGCCCACCGTGGTTTATGTATGACATCCAACTAGTCTAACATGGTTGTCCATAATAAAAATGGGATGCCTCAACAATCATGTAGATCCACCCATCAAGTGAATTGCAAGGTTTTTAGGTGGTGGTCCATTATTTTCTATCATGTAGGCCACATGTTGATTAGATAGAAATGATTTTGAGGCCACTTTATTTTCATGATGGGCAACCCTGTTCGATAGTTGGATGTCATGCATGCATCAAGGTGGGCTCCACTTGGACCTAATTGCATACTTTTTTTTATCTATAATTAATTGCATGTGTCCTTATTAAAAAGATAGTTCCTTGTACTAAATGTTAGTTCATTAAATGCTTCCAAAATGGTTGGATATCTAGTTTAATTCTCGAAACTGAGGACTTCAAAGTTTGCCAAATCCAAATCCAATTCAAAACCTTGAATTATGGATGAGGTTCGCTCGAAAATGTCCCGATGTATTACAATATTACCTTTGAATCTAAGTCATCTTCCAATGACTCAAACCACTTGTAGTGATGTATTACAATATTACCATTGAATCTAGGTCATCTTCCAATTATTCAAACTACTTATATTGATGTATTACAATATTATCTTTGAATCTAGGTCATCTTTCAATGACTCAAATTAACCATTTATATTGATGTATTACATTATTACCTTTGAATCTAGATCATCTTCTAATTATTCAAATCACACTTATACTGATGTATTACAATATTACTTTTGAATCTAGGTCATCTTCCAATGATTCAAACCAACTTATAAGACTATCCTCATTTTGCATGGTAGAAATCTACGGAATAAAGCTCTCAAATAAATTATTTTAATCCTTTGATAATAATTCTGCTCATTTGATTTGAACACAAATGGTCATCGTAACTTTTGCATGATCAAAGGGCTGAAATATTGCATTGAAGAGTTCTTCCAGGAATCCTCCATCTAAGGGGAATCCTCCATCTAAGGGGATTCCTATCAAATAAACGGTTTGTGTCATTGAAGAAACCCCAACTCAAATGGCTAGAGTTCTAATGTATGTTATTGTAATACATTGGTATGTATTCAAGCAACCGCTTTATGGATTTAATTTGCAATCCCATCCCAGCCATCTAATTATTATCTTGCAAAATTGATTGTGGCCCACATGATGATTGGATCCAAATGATTTCAAGGCCACCTTATTTTTATGATGGGTTGGATGTCAAACATAAGAAGTTCTCAAGTCCAGCTGGTTGGACCCGCAGTCTACAGTCCACTCAGTGTATTACTTCTAACTTGTTAAATGATTGTGACATCCAATCCTCCTAACAGGTTGTCCCCACTACATAGATCACCTGGTGCAAAAATCAACCCTATCCAATCATCTAGTCAGCCACACCATAGAAGTTATTCATTTGGTGGACCATAATTTGCAGTCCAATTGGTTGGACTTGACTCTCTCTCTCTCTCTCTCTCTCTCTCTCTCTCTCTCTCTCTCTCTCTCTCTCTCTCTCTCTCTCTCTCTCTCTCTATATATATATATATATATATATATAACATGGGAAATGGTTCTATGTGGCCGAGCTCATGGGAACTTCCCATGAGGTCGAGCTGTGTGGGCCCCACCGTGATGGGTGTCAAACATCAACACCGTGCATTTGATGGGTCCCCTTTAAATGATGGGATATCGCAAAAATCAGCTATATAAGGAAGTCAGGTGGGCCATACCATCTAAAATAATGTGAAGACATGCCTAACAACATATCAAAGCACTTGGTAGGGCTCACTTAAAATTTGGATGCACCTTAAACTTGGTCTGATCCATCGTACAAGTGGAACACACATAATGGATGGGCTGGATTTGTGAACCACACCTCGGTGGGCCCAAGAAATGATTATGAATGTTTTAATGGGAGGATAACCCCTTTCAATTTTTGTAAGTGGTGTGGCCAACGAAAGTCATGGATTGACTTGATTTTTAAGCACAAGGCCCACCATGGAATGTTGTTTCTGGTTGATGGGGTAGATGTTCGGCATGCATCACGGCGGGGCCCACACAACTCGACCTCATGGGAAGTTCCCATGAGCTTGACTGCATAGAACCATTTCCATATATATATATATATATATATATATATATATATATATATATATATATAGTGTGTGTGGGAAAAGGTACTATGCGCTCGACCTCACGAGTCCATCCCATGAGGTCGAGTTGTGTGGGCCCCACCGTGATGCGTTTCGAACATCTACCCCATCAGTCAGATGTATCATTCCATCGTGGGCCTAGGTCTCAAAAATCAAGTCAATCAGTGGCTTGTGTGGGCCACACCACATACAGAAGTGGGGAGGGATCGTGCAGCATTAAAACATTTAACCAAACATGTGGTTTACAAATCCAGCCCACCATTTGTGTCCCACTTGAATGAGAGTTGTAAGTTTACCAAAACTCAGTGGTTCCACATTCATAAACCATTTTAGATGGTATGGTCCATTCGAGTTCAGATATCTGCTGATTTTTGGGATATCCCATAATTTAAAGGGGACCCATCAAATGCACAAAGTGTTGATGGTCGACACGCATCATGCAGTGGGGCCCCATGACTCGACCTCACGGGAGCGTTATCGTCAGCTGGAAGCGCATTGTACCTTTTTCCTATATATATATATATATATATATATATATATATATATATATATATATATATATATAGGGAAAAGGTACAATGCGTTCGAGCTGATTTTAACGCCCCATGAAGTCGAGCTGTGTGGGCCCCACCATGATGCGTTTCGAACATCTACCCCATCAGTTAGATGCACCATTCCATCGTGAGCCTAGGTCTCAAAAATCAAGTCAAACCGTGACTTGCGTGGGCCACGCCACATACAGAAGTGGGGAGGGGCCGTGCACCATTAAAACATTCATAACCATTTTTGAGGGCCCACCGAGATGTAGTTTGCAAATCCAGCCCATCCATTATGTGTGTCCCACTTGAATGAGGGTTCAGACCAAGTTTCAGGCACATGCAAAACTCAGGTAGGCCCCACCAAGTGCTTTTATATGTTTTAACGGTGCCTTCACATAATTTTAGATGGTATGGCCCACCTGAGTTTCCGTATATGGCTGATTTTTGGGATATCCCATAATTTAAAGGGTACCCATCAAATGCTAATGGTCGAAGCACATCACAGTGGGGCCCACACAACTTGACCTCACGGGAGCTTATTGTCAGCTAGAGCGCATTGTACATATATATATATATATGTGTGTGTGTGTGTGTGTGTGTGGGGAGTTGTGTGGAGCTGTGTGGGCCCCACCGTGATGCCTGTCAACCATCAACACCGTGCATTTGATAGGTCCCCTTTAAATCATTGGATATCCCAAAAAATCAGTCATATACAGAACTCAGGTGGGCTATACCATCTAAAATCATGCGAAGACATGCCTAAAATAGTAAAAGCACTTGGTGGGGCCCACTTGGAATTTGGATGCATCTGAAACTTGGTCTAACCCCTCATCCAAGTGGGACACACATAATGGATGGGCTGGATTTGTGAACCATATCTCTGTGGGCCCAACAAATGATTATGAATGTTTTAATGGAGGGTAACCCCTCTCAACTTTTGTATGTGGTGTGGCCCACACAAGTCACGGATTGACTTGATTTTTAAGCCCCAGGCCCACCATGGAATGGTGCATTTGACTGATGGGGTAGATGTTCGACACGCATCACGGTTGGGCCCACACAACTCGACCTCGTGGAAAGTTCCCATAAGCTCGGCATAGAACATTTTCCCATATGTGTATATGTGTGTGTGTGTGTGTGTGTGTGTGTGTGTGGTACCATGAGGTGGACCTCATGGGAACTTCCCAAGAGGTTGAGCTGTGTAGGCCCACTATGATTTTTGTCGAACATCAACACTGTGCATTTTATGGGACCCTTTAGGTTATGGAATATCCCAAAAATTGGTTGTACATGGAACTTAGGTGGGCCATACCATTTAAAATCATATGGAGATATGCCTAAAACATATAAAAGCACTTGGTGGGGCTCACATGAGTTTGGATGCGGATGAAACTTGGTCTAACCCCGTATCCAAGTGAGACACACATGATAAATGGGTTGGATTTGTAAACCACATCTCTCTAGACCCAATAAATGATTACGAAGGTTTTAATGGGAGGATAACCCCTCTCAACTATTGTCTGTGGTGTGGCCCAACCAAGCCATCGATTGACTTGATTTTTAAGCCCATGGCCCACCATGGAATGGTGCATCTAACTGATAGGGTGGATGTTCGACACACATTACAGTAAGGCCCACATAGCTTAACCCCATGGGAAGTTCCCATGAAGTCGACCTCATAGTACCTTTTATATATATATATATATATATATATATATATATATATATATATATATATAGGAAAAGGTACAATGCGCTAGAGCTAATTTTAACGCCCCATGAAGTCGAGATGTGTGGGCCCCACCGTGATGCGTTTCGAACCTCTACCCCATCAGTCAGATGCACTATTCCATCATGGGCCTAGGTCTCAAAAATCAAGTCAATCTGTGACTTATGTGGGCCACACCACATACAAAAGTGGAGAGGGGCCGTGCACCATTAAAACATTCACAATCATTTTTGAGGGCCCACTGAGATGTGGTTTGCAAATCCAGCCCATCCATTATGTGTGTCCCACTTGAATGAGGGTTTAGACCAAGTTTCAGGCGCATGCAAAACTCAAGTGGGCCCCACCAAGTGCTTTTATATGCTTTAACGGTGTCTTCACATAATTTTAGATGGTATGGCCCATCTGAGTTCCGTATACGGCTGATTTTTGGGATATCCCATAATTTAAAGGGGACCCATCAAATGCACGGTGTTGATGGTCGAAACGCAACACGGTGGGGCCTACACAGCTCGACCTCACGGGAGTTTATCATGAGAGCTCGAGCGCATAGTACCTAAACCCATATATATATATATATATATATATATATATATATATATATATATATATATCGTCCGTCCCATGAGTTTGAGCTGTGTGGGCCCCACCGTGATGCGTTTCGAACATCTACCCCATCAGTTAAATGCACCATTCCATCGTGGGCTTAGGTCTTAAAAATCAAGTCAATCCGTGACTTGTGTGGGCCACACCACATACAGAAGTGGAGAGGGGTCGTGCGCCATTAAAACATTCATAACCATTTTTAAGGGCCCACCGAGATGTGGTTCACAAATCCAGCCCATCCATTATGTGTGTCCCAATTGAATGAGGGTTCAGACCAAGTTTCAGGCGATGAAAAACTCAAGTGGGCCCCACCAAGTGCTTTTATATGTTTTAACGGTGTCTTCACATAAATTTAGATGGTATGGCCCACCTGAGTTCCGTATATGACTGATTTTTGGGATATCCCATAATTTAAAGGGGACCCATCAAATGCATGGTGTTGATGGTCGAAACGCATCACGGTGGGGCCCACACAGCTCGACCTCACGGGAGCTTACCGTTAGCTAGCGTGCATTGTACCTTTTCCCATATATATATATATATATATATATATATATATATATATATATATAATATATATATATATAGGTATATGGAAAAGGTACTATGCGCTCGAGCTGATGGGAATGTCCCATGAGGTCAAGCTGTGTGGGCCCCACCGTGATGCATTTCGAACATCTACCCCATCAGTCAGATGCACCATTCCATCGTGGGCCTAGGTCTCAAAAATCAAGACAATCCGTGACTTGTGTGGGCCACACCACATACAGAAGTGGAGAGGGGCCGTGCACCATTAAAACATTCATGAGATGTTTTTTGGGCCCACCGAGATGTGGTTTGCAAATCCAGCCCATCCATTGTGTGTGTCCCACTTGGATGAGGGTTCAAACCAAGTTTCAACAGCATTAAAAACTCAGGTGGGCCCCACCTAGTGCTTTTATATATTTTTGGCATGTCTTTATATGATTTTAGATGGTATGGCCCACCTGAGTTCTGTATACGGCTGATTTTTAGGATATCCCATAATTTAAAGGAGACCCATCAAATGCACGGTGTTGATGGTGGACACGCATCACGGTGGGGCCAACACAGCTCAACCTCACGGGAGCTTATCGTGAGCTCGAGCACATAGTACCTATATATATATATATATATATATATATATATATATATATATATATATATAAAGGGGGTAGAGGTGGGCATCGAGTCGAGTTGAGTCGGACCAGGTTGGGTCCAACTCGACTCGATCCGATTTTCCTAAGAACCTGACCCGAACTCGATTCGATCTAGGACCGAGTCAAGCGAGGCAGACTCGATCCGATCCGAATCCTTGCTGGCCTGACCCGAACCGAGTCCGATTCGGTCATGGAAACCGAACCGAGTCAGATCGAGTTGAGTCTATCCAGTTGATTTAGACTAGGCTGAATCAAGATTGGGAGAGAGAGGGAGAGAAAGGAGGGGTGGGAAAGAAGGAGAGAAGGGAGGAGAGAAAGAAGGAGGGAGAGAAAGAGGGAGAGATGGGTGGGTGTAGCACCGTTCGGGTAGAGAAAGAGAATGGAGGGATTAGGGCTTCGTTTGAGTGAGGCAGGTAGTAAAAAAATGAAAATAAAAAGTATTACTTGTATAGTATCCAACCGAATCGGATCTGATCAATTTGGATTGACCATGATTCGAACTCGATCCGATATATGATCGGATCCGACTGGTCCTACTCCAACCGCACCGATTTAGGCCTTCGGTTCAAATCGGGTTGGATTCTGCCCTTTGGGGGGGGGGGGGGGGCAATTAATCGCACATGACCTTCTGAAAGGTACCTCCTTGCAATAAATGTTAGACTACTAAATGCTTATAAAATGGGTGTACTTCTAGTTTGATTTCTAAAGCCATAAGAAATCCAAATCCAATGCAAAACTATGAATTATGGATGAAGTTTGCTATTAAAAAAAAAACATCCCATGCATCGCAATATTACCTTTGAATCTAGTTCATCTTGATTTAAAGTGCTTGTATGAATATCTTCAATTTGCAGGGTGAAAATCCAACAAATAAATTCAAAGGTAATATTGCAATTAATTGCACATGTGACCTTAAGGAAGGTAGGGGGGCAATTAATTGTACAGGTGATCTTCAGAAAGGTACTACCTTGCAATAAATGTTAGACTATTAAATGCGTCTAAAATGGGTAGACTTCTAGTTGAGCCACAGGAAATCCAAATCCAATGCAAAACCATGAATGAATTATAGATAAGGTTTGCTATAAAATAAATAAAAAAATAAAAACATCCCATACATTGCAATTTTACTTTTGAATCTAGTTCATCTTAACTGCTTATATGACCATCCTCAATTTGCTGGGTGAAAATCCACAAATAAATCTATTAATGAAATTATCTCAATCCTTTGATAATTTAGCTCTTTCGAGTTGAACATGAATAACCACCATAACTTTGCATGACCAAAGGGTTGAAATTGAATCAGAGAGTTCTTCTAGGAATCTATTATCCAAGGGAAGCCCTGTCAAATAAACAAACAGTATCATTGAAAAAAAACAAAACTCAAATCAAATGACTAAAGTCATAATGTATGTTATTATTATATATACATTGGTATGTATTCAAGCAACCTCTTTATGAATTTAATTTACATTCCCATTTCTAAATAGAGTGTAAGGAGATGACTGAAATGTTTTAGTAGAACCCTCTCTCCTGATATCTACCATGCAACCAACCTTCCACCATTGAATTAGGACAACTCTAGTACCACATTCATTGAATCATCCCAGCCATCCAATTATCGTCTTTCAAAATTGACGTAGGACAAGGATAATTAATTGGAGAGCGAAGATCTCAAAATCCTATCTTATCATCTTTAAAATCAGGGCCTGTTTGGCCGGTCGGATTGGAAGGGAGATGGATTTGGAAGTTAAACGAGCGTGCCAAACAGAGTCGGTGATCTGATCCCAATCCCATGGGTCTTAAGACAATCCACTGACAACACCATCATTACCTTTAAATCCCATCCAATCCACCTTAATCCATTTAAATTTGCCTGAGACGTGTTTGGTTCGAGGATTGGAAGGGGAAGGTTTAATCCTAGGGATTGGCCGGGGTGCCAATGGTATAAGGGATCTCCCTTAAATCTCAAGACGATTCACTGACAACACCACCATTACCTAGAAATCCATGCCATCCACCCTAATATCATTCAATCCCTTTCAATCCACCGGCCAAACGGGCCCTCAGGTCATTTACCAAGAATGGATTCCGGAAACACCACTTTGGTGGATTTGAAATCTTTGGCTATGGGGTCCGCCTTCATGTATGTTCAATCCAAATGTTTCTAAAACTTATTTTAGGGCATGATCATAAAAACTAAGTAGATCCAATTCTAGTAATCCACCGTTAAAAGCTTTTAGTAGGACACAAAAGTTTTGGATCAAGCTGATATTTATGTCGTCTCTTCATCCATGGTTTTGTGGCCTTATTAACGGATTGGATGGAAAATAAACATTCCTGTGGCACCTGTGAAGTTTTTAATGGTGGAGATTCAATAGTGACTGTTTCCTGTGGTGTGATCCACATAAGATTTAAATCTGTTTCATTTTTTGGATCATACCTTATAATGAGCTTTCAAAATGGATGGACAGTGTGGATGTAAGGCACATAGATCAAAGTGGCCCCACAGCCTGGGATCCACTGAAACCGCGCCTTTGCCCGCCCCTAAAATGAGCTGCCAAAACTGATGGACGGTGCGGATAAAACACATACACACCACGGTGGGCCCCACGACAGCCTCGCTAAAACGGTGGGCCCACAGCGCCCAACATCACCTAGCTGGGTGCTGTTGGGGTCACCACCCAGTACACTTCCGTAAATGTGAGACCGGGCTAACTCTCATTCAACCGGTGAGGTCTGAAGAACCGTGGTCCACTAAATGGACGGTCCAGATTCACCGTCCCTCGTGTCACAAATCTCCGGTGGTGGACGGTAGGCCACGTGGAAGCTCAGTGTAAGACGGGTTTGGACCAGAAACGAGCATGAATGGTTTAGCCACGTTGCAACCACTTAGTGGTTGAGAGCCTGGTGGACCCCACAAGAAGACCTGGACAATATTTCTTAATTTCTACTCTCAACAACAACAGTCGTTAAAGTACGTCCCCTTCAGTTGGTGGGCCCGAATCGTATCTTTTGGATGTTTGTCTGTAGTGCTGAAAACCAGACACGTGTTAGAGCGGTTCCCACGCACACGCATTCACACGTGACAATATGGAATATGTCTTGCGAGATCTGACACATGTGGACGGCAGAGAAAAAAATAATAATTTAACCTTGCAGTTTATTAGTACTTAGTGGCCCGCCTGAAAAATGAAAGCAAAGAATAAGATTTAAGAGTAATCTCCAATAATTTGAATGGCTCAGATTTAGTACACGTGTTTCAAAGTGGCATCTTTGACGGCTTGTGGATGGAGAGAGATTCACACGCGCGTGGAATTAAGAAACTTCTGTTTTTCTGAGGTTGGTAAGATTGAGAACGGGCCATGTGGCTTCAGGCAGGCGGCTGTCATTCCCGCACGTGATGTAGCTGATGTGGCGGTTGGTGGCACGTGTCGACTGGAGTTTGGTGTTACCCGAGTGTTATCCTTACTGTGTGGGGGCCACCTTAATGAGTATTTTGTATATCTACACCGTCCATCTGTTTTTTCAGCTATTTTTAGGTCGTTATCATAAAAATTAAGAAGATCCAAATCACCGGTGGACCACACCACTGGAAAAAGTGGTGAATTAGCATTAAAACTTTTTGTAGGCCACAAAAGTTTTGGATGAAGCTGATCTTTGTATTTTTCCCTTTCTTCTAGGTCTGGTTAATCTTATCAACGGGTTTGATGACAGATAAACATTACAGATCTGCTTAGGGTGGGCCTTGAAAGGTTTTTAATGATGGGTGTTATGGCCGAAAGACCGACAGGTGGGATTGGGTTGGTGCTCAACCGTAGCCCCCATCCCAACCCAAGATTCCTAGACTTTAACCTATGATTCAACCCAATCCAACCTCAAGTTGGGATTTCTTAACTCAAGCCCAACCCAATGTTCCCTTACTTTAATTTATAATTCAACCTAATTTAGCTGAATTATTAACCCAAGCCCAACCCTAGCGAGCTCAATCAAATTCACAAATGGATACATGCAAATACTTTTGTTATTATATTACTGTATTATATTTCAATACATATTTTATTTTTCATACATATGATTTTATTAATAATATATGTAGTTATTTATTGTAAAGAACTTTATTTTTTTTTGTACAAACAAGATAAAATATAGGATAACTACTCATTTAAAAGTCATGTTGTGTAGCCTCCCAATCCATTTGAGTGAGAGAAATCTGGTGTATCTTGTTAGCTTGAGTCATTGGAAATGACATGGATCAATTAGACCCGATGATATTGGAATTTACCATGCTTATAACATAGATGATCCACACTCAATTATATTTTATAAGTAGCTTATATATCAATTGAGTTTGGGTTGGGTCAGGCAATCTGAGACTTCAATATGAGCCCAACCCAAGTTTTATTAGGTTGGTATTTGTATATCTCAAGCCTGAGACCGAACTTGATGCATCTTTCCCGAGCCCAACTCAATGTTGGGTCGGGCACCAATCGGTCAGGTTGAACATGCTCGGCCCCTAATGGGTGTTCGATCATCATAGGTATGGTTGAACCTGAAATTTCTATCTACGAGCCCTAATGGGTGAACATATCATCAAGGTGGGCCCCACCACAGAGTTGTTACCCAAAAACACCTAACTCGCTCCCCATCCCCATTTTGTGGGGAGTGGGTCAAACACCAAGTAAGATCGAGTTCCGTCTGTTCGGTGACCATTGGGCCCACCTTGATGTATATGTTTTGAGTGTAGATCATCTTTGTTGAAGGCACAAAAAATTTCAATCCGGTCGCTCCTCACTGGAACAAGTCATTTCCAAGATTAGCTAGATTTCTCACTTCACTAGTACTAGATTAATAACTACCCAACACAACTTTTAATGTATGGAACCTTTTTGGTCTCACAATTAGTTTTGTATTAGATCTACACTGCCCATTAATTTTTTCTAAGTAATTCTAAAGCATAAGTAAAAAAAAAAAAAAAAAAAATGATGTACCTCCAAAGCTCAAGTAGATCACACCACATAAATTAGTAAGGATTGAATAAACTACTGTCAAAACTTTAACTTTCCTACAACCAACCATGAGGCTTATTTTCCATCATACTTGTTCATGAGATTACACATATTTAGATGAAATTAAAATACTAATATCATATCCATGACTCAATTGGTAGACTAAGTGAAAGATACCTCGCTTTAACACTGAAGTGTTAACTGACAGTGGGGTGTCCTAACAAGCTAACAAAATAAAATAAAATTTGTTAGTACACCCCCACTTTCAGATCACACTTCACTGTTAGCCACCCACTAGGGAATAAAAAAAATAAAAGCTTGATCAGAGCCTTATGTGGCCTATTGTCTTCAATGGTGTGGTCGATTTAAACTTTGGATTTCCATTGTTTTTGCGCGCGCGCACACACACACACACACACACATATATATATATATATATATATATATATATATATATATATATATATATATATATATATATAAATCCGAAAATGATAGGAAAAACTGAATGGACCATGTGGATCAAAGAAATACATAATCGTGAGGCCCACTTAAATTTCACTTCATTGCTTGAGGTGCGGTGCAGGGTAGCAGATTAGGTGAGACCCCGGCCCCACTCAAGACAGTGCAACCCTTACTGTGGGGCCCACCTTGATGTGTTTATTCTGCATCCACACCGTCCATCCATTTTTTCAGATCAATTGAGAGCATGAAACCAAAAATTAAGATGATTCAATTATAGGTGGAACACCCTATCATTAAAATCATCTCAGGGCTCACCTTAATGTTTCCATAGTTTTTATTTGCCATTAATGGTCAATCACCATTGTTCCTATCTTTCTTTGGACAGCAAAACGACCCCTTGGTGGTGACATGATGAGATGAGATTTGAATGGTACCGCAATGCCGGAATAAAGATGAGCTGAGTATGTACTCAAGCCAGCAAACATTAAAAAAGCCCCGCAGAGCCTTTATTGTAGCTCTGATTGTGTATGCTATCCGTCAAATTTCAGGGCGTTACACACATCCACTAATTGGCGAATTAGGATACTTTATTTTTAATCTCTCCTTAATTACTCATCTGGAATACTTGATTTGACCTTTTGGACGGTTTGATTTTAGTTATATATAAGGGCATACCTACACATGTAACTTTATTAAATGCGTCCAATCCCAAAAATGGGATGGGGATTATCTACTTGCAGGTTTGAGCAAGTTTTGTAGGCCCCACTAGATATCCTCACCGTCCATCATTTTGGAGAGATTATTTCAAGGCATGAACCAAAAGATGAGGCAGATCCAAAGCTCGAGGGGACCCACCAAAGAAACAACTGAGGAAAGTGATGCCCATCATTGAAACCTTCCTAAGCCTCATCGTGAGGTTTATTTGAAATTAAACCCGTTAATAAGTTAACACAGACATGAACAACGAAGGGAAAACATAAAATTCAACTTAATCAAAAACTTCCGTGGCCCTCAAGAAGTTTTTAATGGTGGCATTCAATCCCCACTTTTTCTATGATGGGGTCCACTCAAGCTTTGGATCTGCCTCATACTTCGGCTCATGCCCTATAATTATATCTCCAAAATGATGGACGGTGTGGATACAATACACATATTATGGTGGGGCCCACAGAACTTAGTAATGTGTAGTCACTTCTCAACCAGCTAATCCGCCTCCTTTCAGATAGGTCTAAATTGGGTAGTTCTTTAATGAAATTGAACCTAACTTGATGTGAATACCAATCTGGCCCACACATAGAAAAGTAGTAAATTAGGTATGATGGATTGCATGATGACAGTATGATCATAGATGTCATGGGGTGACCCGCAATAATGAGACAATGGCACATGGTTTAATCAAATCTTGCTAGTTCACCATAATCACTGCGAGTGTAGAGAAAAGTGGGAATAAATTGAAAGTGTCCCTGAATGTAAGTTTTATTAGAAGACTTGGGAATGGTAAAAGTATAATTACTTAAATAGTGGATGGGGACTGGATTTCTGTGTACTGGTCAGTACAGGGATAATTCTATAGGTCTCACCATGATGATTGCATGTGTTTTATCCACACTGTCCATTCATGTTGCAAGCTCATCTTAGCCTTTAAGCTTAAAAATGAAGCAAATCCAAGGCTCATGTGGACCACACCACAGGAAGCAGTGGGGATTGAATGCTCACCACTGAAACCTTCCTAGGGCCCACTGAGATATTTATTTGCTATCTAACTTGTTTTTAAGGTCACACAGACCCAATGAAAGGAAAACATAAAAATCAGCTTGATCCAAACCTTCTGTAGCTTACTAAAAGTTTGCAATAGTAGCTAATTCAATCCTCATTATTTCTATGGTGTGGTCCACTTAAGATTTGGATCTGTTTCATTTTTGATAATGCCCTAAAATAATATGACAAAATATATGCACGGCATGGATAAAACACATACACTATAATGGGCCCACAGAGCTTCGACCAGTACCAACCATCTTCGATCATGACACTCTAGGGGTCACTACAGAATCCTAGTCCAGTAGATGGAAGAAGAGTTGGTAAGAGGGGATGTGACAATGTCATGTGGGCCCAAAGAAATAAATGGATGTAAATGTTCATATACAAAAGTTGCATGTAATAATTCGTGCATGTGACACATCTGTGGAAAGAAACAGATGGATGTGGGAATTTCACATCATGTGGGCCCAAAGAAATAAATGGATGTAAATGTTCATATACAAAAGTTGCATGTAATAATTCGTGCATGTGATACATCTGTGGAAAGAAACAGATGGATGTGGGAATTTCACATACAAAAGTTGTATGCAATCATTTCTCAACTAAAGAAGAACATGCAAAAAGAAGGAAAAAATGACCATTATCCTCTATCATTGCTAGGCCTTTTTACTCATGTATTCATGAAGACTTCATAAAACATATGCTTTTTTTCGTTCTATCATCTCTTTAATGATCTTTTCACTTGCCATGAAAATAGCATTGATATGGATGCGGATTTCCTGCCAAAGCGTTTAGTAAGAAGCTGCTGCGCAAGGATGCTGAGTGGACCCACAGATTTTTGTGAGAAATTCATCCCATCCATCCGTTTTGTGAGCTCATTTTAGTGTGATGCGGCAAAAAATAAGGTGTCTAATACTCAAGTGGGCTACATGAGATGAAACAGTAGGCACTCGGAAGTTTCGTGTCAGGTTATAGCTTTGGGGTTTTCACTTCATCCCATTGGATGGCATATAAACATCAAGGTGGAGTTCAGGAATGTTTCAACAATAAGAATTTCTTTCCGTAATTTTCCCTAACGTGTGGTCCACTTGAGTTTTTTATCCACCTCATTTTTAATCGAACGTTCTAAAATGAGCTCCAAAAACAGATGGACATAATGGATTTCTAACATATATTACAGTAGGCCCCACACAGCATCATTGCACAGGAACTTCTTGCAATAGGCTTTAGCAGGAAATCTCCTCCCAGTGAGATGTGTGTGCAGGTATACATCTTTAATTTCTTCAAAGATTCTTAATATGCTTCCATTAATAGATGTACTTAAACCATAACAGCCCATCTTACCTGGACGCCAATATGTCCAGGTTGATATTTATGTTTTCCTTCATCCAGATTTGTGTGATCTTATGAACAGGTCAGATGGTAATAAAACATTGTAGTAGGCCTCAGAAGGTTTCAACAATAATTGTAATTGTCCCTACTGCTTTCTATGGTGTGGTTGACTTGAGCTTTCGATCTGCCTCATTTTTTGGATCATGCCCTAAAATGATCTCACAAAATAGATAAATTATGTGGATATACCACATATATGATCATGGTAGGCCCCATAAAAATTGGTCACGTCAACACACAAAGGTCGGTGTGGCACACTATGCAATCCACTTCCTTTATATCCAAATCTTAGTGGACCACACTATAGGAAATAGTGGTAAAGTTGTATATCAAGCTAATATTTATGTTTCCAATCATTTAAGTTTGTATGACCTTATCAACGGGTTAGATGGCAAATAAACATTACGGTGTGCCCTAAAAAGAGTTTAATGCTCAGTATTTAATCGCCACTGATTTCTTATGGTGTGTTTCAAGGACTTGGATCTGCCCTAAAATGATTTGGTAAAACAGATGGGATGATGTAGATATACAACACATTATTCAAGGTGGGGCCCCTCTGCACTGAACACTACAAGTGGAATAACAGTTCATTTTAAGGCACGGCTCCATAAATGAAGCACATCCAAATCTCAGGTGCACCACACCTCGTACAATAAGGGTGATTGTGACCGTGATGTTCATGAGAAATCTAACTTGTCTATTCACTTTTCCACTCATTCTAGGCCATAAGCCTAAAAAACAGGGCAGATCTGAAATTCAAGGATGCTGGGATATAAATTTTGGAAATTGTAAAAGTATAATTACTTAAATGGTGGATGGGGACTTGGATTTGTTAGTGACCGGTCCATATGAAATGGATGTCACTACTGGAAAAGCTCCATGCCCCACCATGAGAAAGTAGTGAAGATTGAATGCCCACCATTGAAACCTTCCTAAGGCCAACCGAGATATTTATTTCCCATCCATCCTGTTCATAAGGTTACAAAGACCTCCATGGGAAAATAAAAATAAAAATCAGCTTGATCCAAAACTTCTATAGCCCACGAGATCAGTAATCATTCAATCTCCATTATTTCATCCGGTGTGGTCCACTTGAGATTTGAATCTCCCTAAAAATTTTTTTATATATAATACCATAAAATAAGCTGACAAAACAGATGCACGGAGTGGATAAAACACATACACCATGATAAGGTCCACATAGCTTCAACGAATATCGATCGATATGGATACTGGAGGGGTCACCGGAGAATCCCAATCTGGTAGATGGAAGAAGAGTTGGCAAGATGGGATGTGATATGTCGATGGAAATAAATGCTGGATGTGAAAGCTCACGTACAAAAGTTGCTCGTGATACACATGCGGAAATGAACGGATGGATGTGAAAGTTCACATACAAAGTTGCATGTAATCATTTTTCACTTAACAAATAAGGAAAAAGAAGAAGAATAAAATAAAATGGACCATCTAATATAATTGCTATGTTTATTTGCTTATTTACTCATTTATAAATGAAGACTTAAGAAAACATATGCTATTTTTGACCAATCATCCTTCATGAGCTTCTCATACATCTTTAATTTCTTCAAAGATTTTTAATATAGTTTCATTAAGAGATGGATCTAAACCATACGAGCCCATTGATCTGGAGGAGGATTGTGTCCTGTCCCCTTGATGCTAATCTATCCAAGTAGATCCCCACCATGATGTTTGGGTTTATCCATACCGTACGTCCATTTTCTCAAAACATTTTAGGATATGAAGTCAAAAATGAGGAAAATTCAATGTTTAAGTGGACCACACGGTGAGGATTGAATGGCTACCATTAAAAACTTCCTGAGAGCCCTAGAAGTTTTGGATTAAGCTTATATTTGTGTTTTTCCTTGGATGGGTGTCATCATCACCACTCCTTCCAATGGCATTGTCCACTTAAGCTTTTGATCTTCGTTATTTTTTGGGTTCATACCATAAAATGATATTTTAAAAAATGGATGGACGGCGTGGATGAAACCCATACATCATGGTGGGCCCCACATCCCCTATCTAGATGTATAATGGTCTAGGTGAGGGCAGGATGCAATCCACTTCCCATCTATCCTCCCATAAAAATGGATTGCTTCACGACTAACTCAAATCTGAACCGTCCAAATAATGGGACCCACTGTAGTTATGGTTGGATTCGTATTTAGAAGATCATAAACTCTAATCGGCGGACGTTTATTCATTGAGGCTGGACCATTACTGCATTTTATTTTACTGTCAATCAGAGGTCCACTAATTGGCCGGCTAGGAAATTTTAGGGTTGTGAACCTACGGAGTGGGTCCCACAATTTCTATGTTCGTGGTTTGGCTGGTGACCCGAACACTACCCAGCTAGCTAATGTCAAAGCTCTGTGGACCCCATCACGAGGTATGTATTTTACCCACGCTGTCCATCCATTTTCTAACTAATTTTAAGGCATGAGCCCAAACTTGAACCATGTCCAAATCTTAAGGGCCTGTTTGCCGGGCAGATTGGATGGGATTGGGTGGTATTGGAGTGGATTGTATGGATTTCAAGGTAATGATAGCTACGTCAGCGGATTGGTGCAAGATCAATTGGATTGCTATACCACCGGATTGCTAAATCCGGTCTGTTTGGCACACCCGGCCAATCTTGGGATTAAACCTCCCTCTCAATCCGACCAACCAAACACGTCCCGGGCACCTTTGAAGGGATTAAGGTGAATTGGATGGGATTTAAAGGTAATGATGGTGATGTCAGTGGATCATCTTAAGATCCATGGGATTGCTATATCCTGGGATCAGGATGTCTGTTTGGCACGCCTGGCCAATCCCGAGAACTATCTTCCATGCCCTTCCAATCCCATCCAATCTGCCCGGCCAAACAGACCGTAAGTGGACCACACCACAGAAAACAGCAGGGATGATGATCTCCACTGTTGAAACCTTCCTAAGGCCGACAGTAATGTTTATTTGTCATCCAAACTGTTCATAAGGTTAACCTGGATGAAGGTAAAATACAAATATCAGCTTGATCGAAAACTTCCATGGTCTCTTAGAAATTTTCAACAGTGATCCTTCAACCTCTACTGTTTCCTATGGTGTGGTCCTCTGGATCTTTAGATCCGCCTCAAGTTTGAACTCATGCCTTAAAATAAGCAGGAAAAATGGATGGACGTCCTGGATGAAACACATACATCATGGTGGGGCTCACATTGCTTTGATACCAGCTAGCAGCTAGCTGGTGTTGGGGCTGATCAGTGGCGCTGCACTTTCCAAATGAATGGATAGCCTATGGCCCCATGTAGTGAGTGGATTGGGACAATTCACGTTCCACCTTTTGTACGGCCCAGATGCTCTACCTAGGTGAGACGTTGATTGGAAAGAGGTTATAATATGGATGGGAGGTGATCTGAGCCGTCCATCCGATGGTCCCAACAATGGAAGGACCCGATTCTAAGAGATTTTTACTCCACGAATTTTCGCCTAGAAATTTGATCAATGACTATTTCATCCCAACAGTCTGTTTTAATGGCATTGATCAAATCGTCAGAGTCCTCACTCCTCAGTGAGATGGAGGATCCTGACCATCCCTTCGTGGGTTGAACGTGAGCCGTTGAAAATTCTTCTTTTAGTTGTACGCTTTTAGCCATACGTATCGATCGGTTCTCATCATGTGACCTAGATGATGGTCCTGATGGCCACAAGAGCCACAAAGCTCGACTTGTTGTGCATGCAAGGAGATCCAGACCATCAAATCATAGGAGCCATCGTGGATGAATTTAAGCCTAAAAGTCACATTGATCAAAAGATCTTCACCGTCCAATAGCTGGCGATCAACAGGATCGTTGAACAATAAAAAGGTTCAAAATCCAGGGGTGGTATGGTATCCGTCCATAAGTGAGGCCAAAAGCTTTCAACGGTCAAGTTTGCGGTGGGAGACAACTATTGAGGACGTCGCTCCAGTGCAAAGAATTCATGGGATATGAACGGACGTCTGATGGACTCGGATTCGGTAGTGACCCCTGGGTAGAGGTGTACACGAGTCTAACGGAGTCTAGCTTGGCACAGCTCGACTCAGACACTTGCCGACCCCAGCTCGAACTCGGCTTGGCTCGGTCCTTGAACCTGACCGGCCAGCTCAGCTCGGTTCGATCAATAGCTCGGGCAGGTTCGAGTCAAGATCGAGTTGAGTTCACCTCTATGGCATTTTCACAAACACATGGACTACATCTCAAATTCTCACTATCTGTGATATAGTAGCAGCGATTTTTTCAGGTATTTCATCAAATAGCTCATAGGCAACATTAAAATCAAGAAAAAGGGGCATTTGTTTCACATACAAACCTTCCTTGCCACCATCCAACACTTGTTTGGGTCATTTTATCAAACAATTGGTGAGCAATATCAGTATCAAAGTAACCGAGTTACCGAACTAGTTCGATCCAAGTCCGATTCGAGCTAGGTTTGATCTGAGTCAAGTCGAGCTTGGCCAAGCTCGAACTCGGTTCAAAATTTTTTTGAGCTAAAAAAATCAGCTCAACTAGGCTCAAACTCGATTTCGAACCAAGTCGAATCGAGCTTTTTCGAGTCAAGTGGAGCGAGCTAACCGAGCTAACTCTGCTCATGTACTGCCCTACCCCTAGGTTAGTGCTTATCGGTGTTGTAGGCCCCACCAATGATGTATGTGTTTTATCCATGCTGTCTGTAAGACCCGTATCCTAGTCCGTACTGTTCCGTCGACTCCCGCGATCCTTCTCGTCGAATTCCGACAACCTGCTACTTATAATCAACGTTTGTGCACATCCTTGAGTCGTATCCCGTAAATCTGAGTCAGCTTAATCCGAGACTTGTACCATTGCGACTGCACCGTCGTCACGGTTCTAACACCGTGACTCGCGCATCGATCCGATACCCTGGCTAGGAGATGTGGGCCCGCGTTCAGTTCGAGTAAAACATCGCGCATTTGCAATCACAAGAGAATCTCTACAACATGTCTCATCAATCAGTCAATCAATCAATCACCTCATGTCAAGTACAAGAGCAATACATGCTTTCTTTCTCTACAAGTCAAGCAAACCCCAAAAGTCAACAAGTTTCTCACCTCACCCATCACTCACCTCACATCTATCATCACCCATCACTCTCTCTCCCTCACCTCTCATCCATCTCTCTCTCTCTCTCTCTCTCTTACAACTCTCTCTCTCTCTCTCTCGTCACATTTTCCAAGCACCCAAAGGAGTGCACGTCCATGCATTTCAAGAGAGAAAAGTGATTTTGTGTGGCCCACTTTTCCACCCCAAAATCCTTCGTCCTAGCCTTTCATCTCTCATCACCTTCCATCAAAGTGAAGCACAAGGAGACCGGCGTTCCATCGAACCAAGAAGATCGAACGGTGGGTGCTTTATAGGCTATATTTTCATGTTTTGATGATGGGCCAAGTGAGGCCTACCAATTGATAATATGGATCTCACTTTGGACCCTAGGTGTGGCTGATGGCCCACCTTGATCCTCATGATCATCCCATGATGGGGTCATTCTCCATGGACCCCATCATGATATTTATTCTCGTTGCATGAATAAAGTCATCTAGACCTTACATTTTGGTGGAGAAAGGATCTCCACCGTTGACTTTCGATTTGATGGGCCCACGTGTAATGGGACCCACTTGATGTATGATTGAATGCAAGAGAGGGCCCATAGTGTCGGGGTCCCTCCATCATCACGTGTCTCTCTCTCTCTCTCTCTCTCTCTCTCTCTCTCTCTCTCTCTCTCTCTCATCATTTGGTCCCACCTCTTTTTTTTTTCTACCGTCAGCGTCTAGACGCTTGGACGTTATGTGATGATATGGCCATGTGGCTTGGCCCCAGATGGACATCCCACCATAAGGCATGTATTTTATCCAAGTTATCTATAGGTGGTGCCCAC
This sequence comes from Magnolia changhungtana, assembly GCA_030180095.1. NCBI lineage: Eukaryota > Viridiplantae > Streptophyta > Magnoliopsida > Magnoliales > Magnoliaceae > Magnolia > Magnolia changhungtana. The sequence continues at coordinate 4,162,092 of JASAUF010000089.1, forward strand.
TTTATATGTGTTGTATGCACACCATCCATCATTTGGTGGCCCAGCCGTAGAGTGCAATGGCTGAACCATTCACAAGATTTGCACATGAATGACAAAAAAATTAAAAAAAAAATATATGCAGCAGTGTAATGTCTCGTTCAACCAAAGACAGACAGGCCGGACGTTATTTGAACCACAAACTGCCTCGGGTATTAGTAAATTTGGTTCCATTGGAATCTATTTAGGTGGGCCACTGATGAGTGTAGGCCCCAGCCTTGACATATGGATCCAATCCATGGGCCGTTCATCCCATTTCCCAAATCATTTTAGGCGTTGTGGTCCATCGCCGAAAAATAAAGTTGATCCGAACCGGGATTTTCGAAGCGGCCTATACACTTTGAAAGTAGTGATTTTCACCGTTTAAATTCACTTTAATTTTTCTACATCCACCAAATCTCGGGACTGAAACACATCAAATATCGTTCTCGTTTGATTTGTCTTAACCCGATCATCCGTCAAATTTTGCAGCCCTTCATCGGGCCATGGAGCGAATTCACAAGATCGAGGGCCCCAGAACGCCAAAATATCGTAGGAAAAAATGATATATCATATATATATATATATATATATATATATATATATATATATAATAAGGCAACTACACGCCGAATTTAGTAGCCGAGGGGTGTTAGGGCCAATGCACTAATAGGTGACATTTTGGGAAGAGGACTTGGGGCCAAAGGACCCACGGGGAAATAAACCCCCACCATGATGTATTTATCATCCACACAAACATCCTTCTCATTTCCTACCCTTCTCCATTCCCCAACAACAACCTCTCCCTCTAAAATCAACCCTCATAAACCTCGGAACACATTGGCCCACATCATAGGAAATAGTGAAGGATTGAATGGCAAATAACCATCGAGGTGAAAGCTCAACCCTTTCAACTTTTGGAAACCGCCACAACCCCCAAGTTTTGGATCAAATATGGAATTTTTTTTCCTGTTCATCCAGTCCGTGTGACCTCACATCAAGGTTTGGTTTTAGGGATTGACAAATAAACATCTATGGTCAATCCCAACGATCCATAGGTGGGACCCACCAAGGATGTATGTGTTTTTATTCACAATGTCCATGTCATATTTAAAATTCTAGAGTGGAACCTACCATGTTTTTGATGTGTTTTCACCATGTTTAACTCTCAAATGTGATATGGATCGTGCCTTTCACGGGATGTTGGATGATGCATGTGTGATTCATTTCACCACATGTGGTGCTTTATCGTGTGTGTGAGGGGTACCCATGCCATGATGCATGTTAACTTCATCCAAACCCACAACCATGTATAATTTCGTGTGATAATTTTAAGGTATTCGCTTTGAGATAAGATGAAAAAAATATGGATGTGCTAGTTGATCTATTTATCAAGTGGACCTTATGATCTTTTACCCTCTCGATGGTATATATATATATATATATATATATATATATATATATATATATATATATATATATATATATATTCTTGTGGTACTTGGGAATTTTAATGGTGGAAATCATCATCACCACCTATATTTGGGTGTGGCCCATTTGATATACATAGGGCCCGTTGGTGTACCCCATTTGATATGCATATGGCCCATGTGCTGTGGCCTACTTACCATATGAGGGCTCATTATGATGCATTCAAGGCCCATAGGTTATGGCCCATTGCAATGTACATAAGGTCCATTGATGTGGCCCACTTGATTTATATAAGGCCCATATGATGCCGCCCATTTGATATATTTAAGACCATGGGTCGAGGCCCAATAGGATGTACTAAGGCTCATTGCAGTGTGTGATTCCACCATGGTTTGCGTAACGATGTTTATGGTGGGCATGCATCATATCATCGCATTGGGACGCAATGTTGGTTTGACGTCCATTACATGTATTTTAAGAATAATGTTATAACTTAAGTTAATATGTACACATTTTAACTCTCCCTAGATGGGCCCATTAATATGGCCCATACTTGTTAGGAGGAGGTCGTTACTAGGATGATGGATCTTTGTTGTGAGGATAGTTCATCATATTATAACTTTTCGCTTAGTATAATTCTACCACCCATTTATTCTTTTGGACATGTCATATGCATGTATATGTATGTCTCTGATAAGAGACATGTGGTGGTGATCATGTTCCGGGTTGTTCCAAATTGCGCAATATGCCATTGGACAAATTATGATATGGGACTCATCGATACGCGAGGAGTTACCCACATGAGCGCAGAGTGTGCCGCAGATTCACTGCATGTTTTGTGGACGGACAGGTGACTCATGCATTTCACCATGATGTGTGATCATTGATCATTTGGTACTCCTTAGCGAAGTGGGCCCTCCAAAAATCACCATATCGGAACTCGGGTGGCCCACATCATAGGACATCAGTGGGGATGGCCGTGAAATCTTTTTGGAGACCAAAACTTTTGGATCAAAATACTTGGTCATCTCGTGTGACCTTAAGCGTTGGATGACAAATAAACATTATGGTGGATGACCCTTGGGTGATGAGTCCTCACACCATCCTTTTTGGTACCATGGATGTGCTCCACACGTCCAGATGGTGGAGTGGATACACAAGTCCATTGTTTGGATGGTGGGGTCCACTATAATGCATGTGTTGGCATCGCGCCTCGTCCAACCATGTTGACAGATGTCGTGGTTGGAAGGGTGTGATTTATTTATCAAGTGGACCTTATGATCCCGAGTGAGGGATATATATATATATATATATATATATATATATATATATATATAGAGGGAAAAGGTACTATGACGCTTGATCGTCGCAAATGGTCCGTCCGTAGGTCGACGATGTGGGCCCCACCGTGATGCCGGTCGAAAATCTACCCCTCGGTCGATGCACCATTCTAGAGGGGACCCACACGACTAAAAATCAAGTCAGATAGTGAGGTCTATGTCACACCACACGAAGTTAAGAGGGCCGTGCACTAGGGAAACATTCAAAACCATTTGTGGGGACCTTTCGAGATGTTTTTTGATGATCGTCCATCATGTGTGAACTTGAATGTTACTAGACCCCGATGATATCCACTGTGGGGCCCACCAAGTGCTTTTACATGTTTTTGCGTATATATGTTTTCCGATGATGGCCCACCGACCGACATGCTTGATTTTTTGCCCATCTCGCATCCGGTGACATTTGGCTACATCACGGTGGGCCTCATATCGCATGGCCTTTTATGTATGACGATGGTAAGATTCATATATATATATATATAATAGCTTATATATATATATATATTATGAGCCTTGGAAATTTTAATGGTGGAAATCATCATCACCACTTATATTTTCTACATTTGATATACATGGGGCCCATTGGTGTAGCCCATTTGATATGCATATGGCCCATGTAATGTCGCACACACTTACACTAGGGCCCTCTAAGATTTTGTAAGCCCATTATACAAGGTCCATTGATGCGGCCCACTTGATTTATATAAGGACATATGATGCCGCCCATTTGATATATTTAAGACCATGGGTCAAGGCCCAATGGGATGTACTATCAAATTATTTTGCGTAAGATGTTGATCACCTTGTATTTTTCGTTTGTAAGAATGGTTAGTTAAAGCGCATTTTAATATAGTGGATATGTGGTAATGTTGTTTTGTGACTAGGTTATTTGTTTTGAGGTTATGCATCCATTACAAATATATATATATATATATATATATATATATATATATATAATATGTCATCATGTGATACCTAAAATCTTCTTAAGAGATACCCAGGATCGATGCGAATCCGCATGTGAGTACTGAGATCCGAGAATGAGGCACTACGGAGGCTGTCGGCGCCGGATTTGGTGATCGAAAATTTTTTGAAACCGTTTTCCGAGTTTGGGGCGTGACAGGTCCATCCATTTTGCCATCTCATGTTAAGGAACTGTGACAAAAATAAGGCAGATCGAAATCTCAAGTGGACCACACTGTCCTGGGTGAAGTCCTAGAACCTTTTGGTCGAGGAGGTGCTCCAACGTCTAGACCGAGTGGAACACAGCGCCCGAGTTGTTAAAAACTTCTTGGGGACCACAAAAGTTTTGGAAAAAGCTAACCTAATCAATGGATTAGATGAAAAATAAATGTTACAATAATCCTTCGGAATTTTTTAATGGTGGCATTCAATCACTATCGTTGTGGTCCACCTGAGAATTGGATATCGATGAATATTGGGGTGCTTGTTTTGATATCGCATATGACATTTGGCTAGATTAGATCGCATGGAATTTGAGGGGTTTTAAATCCATGGTTGTTTGGCAAGATAAAGCAATGGACTTACCGGGATTTCAATTCCGATAGTACACTTAACAGCACACAGTTTCCAATCCCCTCTTTGAGGGGGTTTGTAATCCACAGTGAGAGCTTGGATTATATCTACAATCATTTCATTAGTTGTGGGTGTAATATGTGTGTCACTACACACTATCATTCTATTGGGCACATGGCCTACTAATGATGATTAGCACCGTCCAAACATTGTCCATGTAAATTACCATCGTCCAAACATTGTTCAGCACCATCCAAACATTGTCCATATAAATCAACGATTAAAAATCATCGATTAGCCACTCAAACATGATCTTGTGCTTGTGGTCCATCTGAGACTTGGAATTTCATCATTTTTGGGCAAAGCATATATTTCAGTGGGCTTATCACAACCATTGTGTCAAAAATTACATATCTCATTAATTAGAGATATTAAAATTGATTTAATAATTAAATTCAAACCCTATAAATATGACATACATAGTTACTTTTGGATTAAAGTTGATTTACACTCCACACACACGAGGATTGCAAATCCAGTGGGTTCCAAATCCACACTCCCACTGACCTTATAAACGGTTTGGTTTGTACACCCTATTAACATCAAGGTGGCTCACTTGAGTTGTGGACCTCCCTTCATTTTTCGAGCTCTTGTCATAAATCTGGCGAAACCAATGAAATAGATGAATTTCTCACAAACATTATCGTGGGCCCCACCTAGTTCATTGCCAAGAAGTCGGGCTGGGCGTGCAAGGAGATCCAGACCATCCAAATTATAGGACCATCAGGGATGAATTATAGCATGAAAATCACACTGATCAAAAGATCTTCTGTCCAATAGCTGGAGAACAACAGGGTCCTTGACTATTAAGATTCCAAATCCAGGAATGGAATAGTATTAGTCAATTAGTGGGGGCCAAAACTTTCAACGGTCAAGATAGCGTTGGGAGCCAATTATCGAGGAAAACGCTACAGTACAAAGAATCGTCACGTGCCGAAGAATCATGGGATCTGAACTCAATAATCGTGTCTTGTGTTTGGCTTTTACTTTTCATGGTTAGTGGCGTTGTCGTTTAGTATGCAGTGGGGCCCATGGTTTGGTACTACACACCACCTACCTTACTGGTGTTGACCTGACAAAGTTCTGTGGGTCCCATCATGAGGTACATGTTATATCCAAACCGTCCGTCCTTTTGGATAACTAGTTTTAAGCCTTGAGATGAAAAATAAGATAGATCTAAAGATCGACTGGACCACACTGCAAAAAAGCAGTAGGATATTGAACGTCTATCATGGAAACCCTTTCGGGTGTTACAGAAGTTTTGGATATAAATGATATTTGTTTTTCCACTTCATCCAGGTCTATGTGAACTTACGAAAGAGATTGGATGGAAGATAAAGTTCATGCAGGTCTATGTGAACTTACGAAGAGATTGGATGGAAGATAAAGTTCATGGTTGGCCGTATGATTGTTTTAACGATGAGAATCATTATCTACGGTGCTATTTGTGGTGTAGTCAACTTGGACTTTTGATGCAATTCATTTTTGGGATTACGGAGTAAAATGGTCTCGCCAAATGGATGTACGGTGTGGATATAATAAATACATCATTGTATGCTTATATAACTTTAAACTCATTTAAACCGTTCGTACAACTCCAATCACGTGGAGTGCCGGCGCTTGTCTTCCCACGACACGTGCCCACATCAGCCAGGTCGGGGGTGTGGTACCCTGGCCAATCCGCTTCCGGAAATCTAATCATGGAGCTTTTTACTTTCAACTGGGAACCGTCGACCATTCTCCAAAAATCTCCAATATTGTAAAAATCCTAGCCGCTCATCTTGGGTTTTCTTCAGTTGAATATTGACCTTGCCGAAAATGCCCTCGTTACATGCTATTTTTAGATCACGAAACCTTGGGGCGCCCAACAAATGAATAGCTAGATTGCTTGGGAGTAGCACCTTAGTGGGTGTTACACTTACCATGTGGGGCCCACATTGATGATTTATTATTATTATTATTATTTTATCATGTTGTCCAACCATTTTTTCAGCTCATTTTAGGATATTAATCTAAAACATAAGTAAATCTAAAGCCCCGTTTGTTAAATCTGAAGCCTAAAGCCTTAATCTGGAATATGAAGCCTGAATCTAAAATCTAAAGTCAAAAAACTTGTTTGGTAATTATGGCTGAAGTCTGAAAATTAAGTACTCAAATTAAAACAATCTGTTTGTTAACAAACATCTAAAATATTTTAAATACGTTGGTTTGACACATTTGCCCCTATCTATCTCCGGTTTGGAAATGCTTTACATTATAAAGAAATTATTTCGGAGTGTATCAACCACAAAATGAACATCTTGGTCATCCTTGGGAGATCGGAACCTAAACTTGACCCATGGGAAGAGCACGAAAAGCGGGGAATACTTGCCCAATTTCAAAGTAATTGGATGGTGCATTCCCACAAAACAAATATTAGAAGTTGATTGGGAATTAAATGGCAAATTTGTAAATAGATATATAATATATATATATATATATATATATATATATATATATATATATATATATATATATATATATATATATATATGCATGGCACCAAGCGTACGTGGTAAGTGGATTTTGGTTTTAATGGTGAGTATTGTTCGCGCATCCGTTAAGTGTGTGACCCACTGAAAACTCAGATCAGCCCCATATCTGAGCATGTGGATTTATATGATACGATCAACATGATGAAACGAGTGGATCCTCCGAAAAGTACCAAGGGTGGATCCAGATTTTTTTACCTTATCAACAGGTTTGGTTGGGAAGGGTTCAACGGTAGGTGTCATTGTCCCACTGCTTTATGAGATATGGTTTACTTGAGCTTTGGATCTGCCTTAGTTTTAAGATAATAACCTAAAATTAGGTCACAAAATAAATGAACGTTGTGGATATAACCCATACATCATGGTGAGGTCTACATAGCTTGCTGACTTCAACACGGTCAGTTGGAGGTGGGTGGTGTAGCACACCACGTAATCTGCTTCCGATTGGGAGCAGATTAGGTGTGTCTCGGGCTTGGATGCGGATTGCGTACTACAGCCGCCTGTCCCTAGCTCCGAATGGGCAATTATGCGGGTGGGCCCACCGTGATGTATCTGTACATCCAAGCCGTCTATCTATCTTCTCAAATTATTTTAAGGAATGAACACAAAAATGAGTTAGATCCAACCCTCAACCAGACCACACCAAATAATAAGCTTGGTTGCGTTAAAATGCGCAAAGCATTAAATGTCGTAAGAGTCATCTGTGGTGTGGTCCAGTTGATCGTTGGATCTGCCTCATTTTTGTTTTGATGCCTTAAAATAATCTGAGAAAAGGGATAGAGGGTTTGGATGTACACATATATCACGGTGGGCCTACCCACAGAACTGCCCGTTCGGAGCTAGGGACGGCCAGGGTAGTACGCAATCCGCATCCTGCCCGCCTAACTCAAGACATTGCAACTCTTAGGCCGAGGTAGTACGCAATCCTTTCTAAGGGCCACTGTGATGTTTTTTTTTACCATCTAACCTATTCATTAGGTCATATAGATGTGGATGAAGTGAAAACACAAACATAAGCTTGACCTGAAACTTCTCCAGCTCTCAAGAAGTTTTTAACGGTGGACATTCAATCCCCACCTTATGGTCCAATTAATCATTGAACCTGCTTCTTTTATTGGATCACACCTTAAATTATCTGAAAAAGTTGATGGACGATGTGGATGAAACACATAAATCATAGTGGGGCATAAAGAAGTTTCATACGTCAAAGGTTGATTTTGTATTGCACAAATAATTTAAAAGAAAAATTTTCCGTATTAACTTGAAAAGTGGTACTTTTGAAAGCAAAAATTTTTTGTTTAATGAAAAATCACGGAGCGCATTCCCTGTTCACGATTAAGCCAGACTCCTAACACGGAAAGAATTCAGTGAAAAACCACTTAGCACTTTCCATCTTCAGCGTTACCAACGCATTAACAAACACCACTAAACACGGAAAATTTTTCTTATTCCATGTTAAGTGCAAAAATTCAGCATTAACAAACACGGCCTAAGTCTACGATCGACCACACCACTGAAAAAGCGGTGAATGTCCGTTAAAAAGATTTTGTAACCCACAAAAGTTTTTGAATCTGGCTAATATTTGTATTTTCCTTTGATTAAGGTTTGATTGACCTTATCAAGGTATTGGATGGAAAATGAGCATTACATATCTACTTAGGAGGTGGGACGTTTTTTAACAGTGGGAATTCAAACAACATTGTTTACCTAATGTGGTTTATTCACATATTTAAATAATTTTTAAGACCATATATCAAAATAGGCTAGAAAATGGATGTACGGGCTAAATATTTTTAATGTTTGCCATTTAATTACCATTGTTTCTTATAATGTGGTCCACTTGAGATTTGTATTACTTAAAATTTAGGACCACGTCCTAAAATAAAGTAGAATGTTTCTAACGATGGGTAGTGATCCACCTGAGAGTTGGATTTACTTAATTTGTGAGACCAAATCCTAAAATGAGCTGGGGATTGATAGCATAGTAACACCTAATCCGCTTCCATATCACTTGTCAAGTTTCTATCCGCATATTCGGTGGGAAATGCGTCACATACTCACCTATCGACCCCATGTGACTAGGTCGGATTCTGACGTAGACCACCGTGGGGAGGAAGTTCATACCCTAGATGCTGGGTGGGGCCCAACATGATATTTGTGATACGTCAGATTCATACGTCAGATTCTGACGTAGACCACCAACCTGAGTGGTGAGGAAGTTCATACCCAAGATGCTGGGTGGGGCCACGGTGATATTCGTGAGAAATCCATTCCGTGCATTCGTTCCGTGAGCTTGTTTTAGGATATACAAGCAAAAACAGAAATGAGGTGGACCAAATGATTGAGAAATTGGAAAAAAAAAAAAAAAATTGCTCTGAATTCACATTGTTTTCTCTCGTGTGGCCCACTTGAGTTTTGGGTACACGTCATTTTCAGTAGCATGTCCTAAAATGAGCTCGGAAAACCCGTATGAAAGGGATGGATTTCTCACAAACATTGTAGTAGGTCTCACCCACCATCCTTACGCATGAACTTTCAGCTAAAGGCTCTCACGTGGTGAGGAGACTTGGTGAGATGCTATTAGCCACTTATCTCTAACAACATATGGCCCACCAATTGCATCTTGCCACGTCTCCTCTCCATCCTGGTGGGTGGTAACTTGCATTCAGAACATACTCACCTATCTCTTGATTCTTGATAGTATACCACTCCAAGCAAATCTTGTCATGTCTCCCACTCAATCTAGGTCTAAAGAATTTTAGCCACTAACTTTTACTTTTTTTTTTTCTTTTTTTTTAAATCTCTAAAACATATATACTTATCCTGAAAATTTGAGATGATCCAAACCATTCAATTAGTGGCCATCAAATTGCTGTCTAAGAAAATAGTCAGTGGTTGCTTTCAATGTATCAATCATCCCTTTAGAAATTCATTTTAGAGTATGAGCAAAAAATAAAATAAAATAAAGTATATTCAAATCTCAGGTGGACCACATCACAGGATTCAATGGTGATTGATAGCCCACCAGTAAAAACTTTTTGGGTAATAAAAGTTTTTCATTATTTGTGTTTTTCCTTTATCCACATGTATCCACAGGTTGGATGGAAAATAAACATTACAGTGGTCCCTAAAAATATTTCAATGGTTTGTGTCATCTTCCCCTCTATTTCTTGTGGTGTGGTCCTCTTGAAATTTGTATTTGCTTCATTTTTTTTTACTAGTGTACACGTCAGACCTAGCAATGTTGGACTAGATCCGCATGGGGCCCACTGTGATACATGTGTTTATCCACACTATCTATCCCTTTTCTCGAGTCAAGTTAGAGTATGGGTTAAAACATAAAGTAGATTTAACACTCAAATCATATTAAGGTATGGATCAAAAAATAAGGCAGGTCTAGCACTCTAGTGAATGATGTATCTACCTCATATCAGAGATGACTCTTGCATTTAATATGATCACTGGATCTGTCTCATTTTTTGGGCCCATACCTTAATCTGATCTTAGAAGAGAGATGAACGGTGTGGATAAATAGATACATCATGGTGAGCTCTCTTATAAATTTGATCGGACGGCTTCCTCCCTAAAAAACCTAAAAAAAAGTGGACAGACGATGTGGATATACAATACATGCAACAAGGTGGGCACAAGATATCAGCCTCACCAAAGTCAGTGTCCCCACATACGGGGACCGTTGATGCTGATGTTAAAACTGCTTTAAAAAATTCGAATGTTGAAAATTCTATCCGTGGGACGCCAGGGTCAGTAGTGGGTAGATCCACCAACCTAAATTGTAATGACACGTGTCAGGTAGATAGATAGCTCGTAGTAGGTGGGTGCTTTTTGACAAGATGAAGGGCTGTGATTGGAGGGTTTATTTGACAAGGTCACACCAGACTTAGATGAATAGAAAATACAAATATCAGCTTGTTCCAAACCTTTTGTGGCCCACAAGTTTTTAACGGTGAAGATTCAATCACCACTGTTTTTTGAGGTGTGGTCCACCTGAGATCTGGATTGGCTTCAATTTTTTAGGGCATGACTAAAATGAGCTGGCAAAAAGGATGGATGGCATAGATAAACGACAAATACATCAAGGTGGGCCCACATTCACAGCCTCACGGAATCCGGGTTCACCTTATAGACATTTGGATCACTGAAAGGTGGGCCCCACTGTACATTTGATAGTCTGGATGAAAGCGATGGTTCGGTAGGTAGAGCGACATATGATAAGGGATTCTAGGATCCTCTGCCCACCCAAGGGCATGGAGAGTATACTCGGGTTTTACAATTTACACGAGTGGAGCCCACGGCCAGTGATCTGAGCCGTTGATCTATTGTGCTGGGCCCCACCACTTGACAACTTTATCCTTTCGTATTGGTGCTTGAAAATAGATGGTTGAGAAGAGAAATACATCAACGGCCCACATTCAACTTAACAGAGAAACAACATTGATGGATTAGATCTTCTTCGAATCTAGGATCACTGACTTTGTGTCCGACTCCGATTCGGCAATGGCCTCAACAGTGGGCCCACCACGATACATATGTTTTATCCACACCGTCCAATAGACCACACCATAAGAAACAAACAGTGGTGATTGAACGGCCACAAAAGTTTTGGATCAAGTTGATATTTGTATTCTTCCCTTCATCCATATCAGTGTACCCTATTCAGGGGATTATATGAAAAATAAAAAAAATAAAAAAAAACATTACGGTGGGCCCTATTAAGATTTTAATGGTGGTGGCTCATGCCCTAAAATGAGTTACCAAAATTAGACCGCACGGATAAAACACATACATCATGGTGTGTCAGTAAAGCTTTTTCAATATTGGACCTGTAAAGGAAAGATCAGGAGACAGACTATTTTTATAAGAAGACTATATTATACATAGACAAATTTTAAAAATTATATTAGATAATTTCAGACCGTTGAGCATTTAAATATTTCCTGGCACCGTGTGGCTCATAGGGTTAGACTAGGTCTAAAGACTCTGCAACCCGAATATTGCTAAGGCCAACCAGGACTCGGGAGGTGGGTCACTCCCATCCCACATATAATTATTACAAACATGTGTAAAATGTGCAAAGATTCTAGTCCACATTATATGAGTAGGATTTTACTAGGATATTGCGCATGACAGCTTTCATATTCAGATTTTGTTAGTCTAGAGTTCGGATGACACATGGTGCATGCGTGTAATTTATAGGTATGCTAGAACTGCTTATGATCCAATTTAAACCAAACACCACTAATTCCTAGCATCGGGATAGAGCGACAAAATTAATTGAGGGTAGACCGATCGTATATTTAGCCAACTGTCAAGTGCGCTATCAGATAATTTGTGGTATTAGATGGAGCTTTGCCTCCCGTAAATATTTTTTTTAGCCTTGAGAATCAATAACTTGCAAATGTGCAGTAAATATTATCTTGAATTAAAATAGAAATAATAACAGTTACCATTAATACGGATTACCGTCTTGTCTGAGAGCAGAGATGCTTAATCGAGAAACATACTGATGAGAAAGAGATGGACAATGTTGAAATTACAAACTACTATCCACCCAGGGTATAAGCGTAATCATGTGCATAGGCGTAGTAGAAAGGGAATTATAACTATTGATTACAACTGAGTTGGTCCTATGTAAGATGAGGATGGATAAGCCTAATGGCATCTCAAGGTACGATCATTTGATTTATCATTATAATATAGTTGATCTCCATCATTATTGCATAGACGATCCGTCAAATTTCATATTATAGTTTAACATGTTAATGACCAGTGGAAAGGATAAATGTCCCAAAGGATTGAATAAACAACATTAAGCTAGAGTTAATTTGTTTGAGTTGTTTGTCGGTTGATTGATTTTTGATTCTTTGCTTTGCCGTGATAATAACCGCTACATATGTGGTTCTAAGAGTTTTTCCTTCTTATTCACGAGTTACCCAGACAAAATGAATCTTCGACACCTATTTATTAATAAATTATCATTTATATATTTAGTACATGTAACGAGGATTTCATAGTTGTCATATGGCTGCATCTGCATCTTTGGATCTGATGTGGCTAGATCTTGCCCAAACAAATTGATGTATGATTTTTATAATAAGGTAGGCCTTATCGATCAATGACTCGGCTCGGACGCTAACTGACCCCAGCTCGAACTCGGCTCAGCTTAGTCCTCGAGCCTGACTGGCTATAGCTCAGCTCGGTTCGATCAGTAGCGGAGGCCAATTCGAGCCGATTTCGAGCCAAGATTGAGCATGTGTGGCATTTTCACAAACACATGGAGTGCACTTTCAGCTTATTATTGTATGTAAAATAACAACAACTGTTTACAGGTATTTTATCAAACATCTTGTAGGCACCATCAAAATCAAGAAAAAAAAGGTATTTGTTCCATATACATACCTTCCTTGCTACCAGCCGACACTTCGTTGAGCCATTTCATCAAACACTTGATGAGCAACTTCAATATTAAAGTAACCGAGTCACTGAACTAGTTCGATCTGAGTTTGATTCAAGTTGAGGTTCGATAAAAGTCGAGTTGAGCTCAAGCAAGCTCGAATTCAGTTCAAAATTTTTCCGAGCTCAAAAAATCAGCTCAACTCAGCTCTTCAACTGAATTTTGGACTGAGTTAGAACGAGCTTTTTCATGTCAAGTCCAGTGAGAAAACCGAGCTAACTAGGTTCGTATACAGCCCTAGCAATGAAGGAAAAAAAAAAAAAAAAAAAAGGCCTGAGTTAGACTAATAACAGCCGTAACAGTAAATAACACGTCAGATTTCCTGACGGCTACATGGCTCACGGTCATGGTCACCGTTACTGTAGTTATGATAAGGATTAAGGACCATCCACCGTATCATTTCAAACTCCCATATTTTATGAATTCTCTCTTTTTCCGTGGTGGGGCCACATGATGAATGGTCTAGGTTGTCAGCCCCTTTTGTTGTTGGTTTTATATATATATATATATATATATATATATAAAAGCTGGAGTTTTCCACAAACGTAGTTGAAATGGAGCATTCAGCTGCAATCGACGTGTGCCCCACCTTACCTAATCCACCACATCAAATAATAGGAAAATGTGCAAGTGAACATGCATGCTGGCCCATGGGAAACCAGTTCACACAAAATCGAAGCCGTTCAGTTGGTGGCCCTCACTGTCCACGTGTCTTCACTAGGGTGGCCTAATACTCAGTACACTTTAATGCTATTTTTCTTTTCAAATAATCTATTTGATCATCGAAAATATCATGTAGTTGTGACTTATGCAGAAGCAGGAAAAAATGAGTGTATTTATTAAAAATTTACGAAAAAATTCCATAGAAAGTTGGATTAATTGAGGGTAGACCGACCGTCTATTTAACCAACTATCAAGTGCGCTATCAGATAACTTGTGGTAGATGGAGCTTTGCCTCTCTTATTTTATTTATTTATTTATTTATTTCTTGCCTTGGGAATTAAGATCTTACCAAAGTGCAGTATATATTATCTCGAACTAAAATAGAAACAATAATGCTTATCATTAATATGGATTATTATCTTGACTGAGAGTAGTGAGATGCTTAATTGAGAAGCATATTAATGAGCGAGAGATGGATAATGCTGAAATTACAAACTACTATCTATCCAAGATAAGAGCGTAGGTGAATGATTCCCAAAATTAGGGTATTCCTTCAAATCACATGTACAGTAGTAACAGGAAAAGAATTATAACTATTGATTACGACTGAGTAGGTCCTACGTAAGATGAGGATGGACAAGACTAATGGCATCTCAAGTTACGATCATTTGATTTATCATTATAATGTAGTTGATCTCCATCATTATTGCATAGACGATCCGTTAAATTTCACATTATAGTTTAACACGTTAATGACCAGTGGAGATGATAAATATCCCAAAGGCTTTGGTAAACAACATTGTGCTAGAGTTAATTTGTTTGAGTTGTGTGTTAGTTGATTGATTCTTGATTCTCTGCTTTGCAATGATAATAATGTTAAAAATTAGTGGTTTTTAAAATAATAAAAATGAAAATTCAAAATTTTCAAAATTTCAGGATTTTCCCGCCAAAACGCTTTTTGAATTTTTTGAATTAAAAAGTGCGGTGTGTGTGCTTTGTCCCACATCGGAAATGTGAAGAAAACTTTTGTAGTTTATATGTGGACTTGTGAAGAATATTCTTACTTGGAGTTTTTGGAGGAGATGAAACACGGGTTGCGTGTTCTAGTGTGTAGAACTGAAACGCACGCACGCCCGCACGCGTGCGCTCGGGCGTGGGCAGTGAGGCAGTGTGGTTGTAGTCGCGCTAGATGGCGCACTTTGCACTTACGCGAACCGGCACGAGTGGTCGCTCCCTCACGACCTTACGCGAACCGGTGCGAGACGATACGAGACGGTGCAATGGGTTTGGTCAGAGCCTAAGGGCGGTGTGGATCTGAAATCTGAAATGAGCCTGGGTTTTATATGTGACTGAGAACGGTCGGATCTTAAATCCGAAACGTCCAGCCGTTTCTAAAAACGGATAGCTGCCTTGAAAGCCACAACGGTCTGAAAACGGATGGGCTAGGATGATCCAACAGTCAGATCTTCTGATCTGACAACCAGAAACGTCTGGGATTAACGGGCAACGGCTAGAAACGTTTTTCAAACGTTCTGGACCATTGAATACTACACAGCAATGGTGCTATACCTGATGCCTATATAAATTGGACCATTCCAGTCCGATTTTATCATCTCAACACACCATCTCTCCCATCAAATCAGATACAACCCATAAGCTTAATTCTAAAATACTTAGAACATCTCCACCATCTGAGTCTACCAGAAGGAATCTGCTGCATTAAAATTGTTCCACAGTGGACCTATTGTGATTGCTGACTGATGGATCCAGATAAGGCTTGTCTTATCTTGGAAGCAATTCACCTGTAACCCATTAGCAGTTGATAAGGGGGCGAATCACGCTTTAAGGACAACGTATTTTATATGTGATTCAGCCTAGTGAAATATATTTTTTTCAATTTATTTTTATATTTTTCGGTGTTTCCAAACATCTATTCCTAAAAATCTTAAAGCATGATTCCATGGACACCGAAAGTGTTGCATCAATCAAACTGATGAACCAGGATCTGATCCGATTGGACCGATTCGATGGTTTAAATTTCACTAGATGGCAGGACAAACTGAAATTCCTGTTGACCGCTCTGAAGATCTTCTACATCCTGGACCCGACTCTCCAGCCTTTGCCTGAAGCAAAGGACACTGATACTCCAGAACAGATTGCTGCTAAGATTAAGCGACAAGAAGATGAATTGCTATGTTGTGGCCACATCATCAATGCTCTCTCTGATTGGTTGTACGATTTGTACACGGGGACCACATCAGCGAAAAAAATTTGGAGCACGCTGGAATACAAGTACAAGGTTAAAAAGGAAGGTACACAGAAATTTCTAATTGCCACGTATTTCGATTTCACGATGGTAGACAATCTACCGCTGCTTGCCCAAATCTAAGAACTGCAGCTTATTGTAAATAAAATAAAAGCCATAAAAATCGATTTTCCTTAATCCTTTTAAGTCGGAGTTATAATCGCAAAGTTGCTACCGAGCTGGAAAGACTACAGGGAGAAACTAGTGCATAAATCCGAAGAGTTCACCTTGGAACAAATCCAGAAGCATCTTCATATTGAAGAAGAATCCCGTAACTGAGACAAAAAGGATGATGTTAATGGTGCATCCTTATCCAAGGTAAACGCAGTAGAAAGGCCATCCCAAAATAATACCTATGAGAAAGCTGATTCTCTTAAACCTAACAAAGATCAAGGGAAATTCAAGAAAATCTAAAAGAAGAAAAACAGCAAACCTAAGGGAGCTTGTTATGTCTGCGACAAGACCAGGCATTTTGCCCGAGTCTGTAGGGACCAAAAAAAGCCTAAGAAAGATGCTAATGCAGTAGACGATAAAATTATAGCCATGGTCACAGAAGTGAACCTAGTTCAAGAGAAAATTCTTGGTTAGTGGTATGATACAGGTGCTACAGTCCATGTATGCAACAATCAATCTGCCTTCAAAACCTATGAAGACAAGACCAATGGTCAAGAGGTTTAAATGGTAAATGAAGGACGATCGAAAGTTGCAGGCAAAGGAACCGTGAAATTACTCTTTACCTCTGGAAATAAGGTAATTCTGACCAACGTACTACAAGTCCCAGACATAAGGAGGAATCTTATCTCAGGGGATCTCTTAAGCAACCTGGAATTAGGGTTGTGTTTGAATTAGGCAAGCTGATCTTATCTAAGAATGAGAACTTTGTGGGTAAGGCTTATGCTTGTAATGAGATGATCAAACTTTCTTTAAATGAAAAGAATTCTTCTACTTACATGATTGACTCTGTAACGCTATGACATGGTAGACTAACCCATATTGGCTACAGTACCATAAAACTCATGGCTAAGAACGGCCTAATATCATACAATGATAATGACAAAGATAAATGTGAAGTATGCATACGGTCTAAAATAATCAAGAAACCATTCTCTAGCGTTGAGAGATCATCTCAAATATTAGACCTAGTGCATACTGTAAGACCCGTATCCTAGTCCGTATTGTTCCGATGAATCCTCGATCCTTTCCGTCGAAGTTCGGCAATCCGCGACTGATAATCGACGTTGCGATCGATCGTAAGTCGTATCCTTTAGATTCGAGTCGGTTTAATCCGAGACCTGTATCATTACGACCGCACCGTCGCCGCGGTTCCAACGCCGCGACTCACGCACCGATCCGATACCCTGACCAGAATATGTGAGTCGGCGTTTATTTTGAAGAAACGCCGCGCTTTCTCGATCCCAAGAGAATCTCTACACAATGTCAAATCAATCCCATCAATCAATCAATCACATCAATCAATCAATCACTTCAATGTCAAGTACAAGCAACCCATGCTTTCTCTCTCCAAAGTCAACTCTTTCTTACCCTCTCTCTTACACCACCATACATGTCAAGTACACATCACACATCACTCACCCTTTCATCTCACATCTCCCATCCCTCTCTCCTTACAACTCTCTCTCTCTCCCTCTTTTTTCACACCATTTTCAAGTAAGAGAGAGAGCCCACACGTCCATGGTTTCCATGAGAGAAAAGTGATTTTGTGGCCCACCTTTCCCATTCCAAAACCCATCATCCTAGCCATCCACTTCTCATCTCCACCATCAAAGTGAAGCACAAGGAGGGTGGCGTTCCAACGGACCGAAGAGATCAACCGGTGGGTGCTTTGATAGGGTAGTTTTCATGTTTTCTTAAATGGGCCAAGTGAGACGTACCGATCAATGGTATGGATCTCACTTTGGACCCTAAGATGTGGCCAATGGCCCACCTTGATTATCAATATCATTCCATGATGGGGGCATTCTCTATGGACCCCATCATGATGTTTAACTTCCTAGCTTAAATAGAGGTCATCTAGACCGTCTAATTTAGTGGAGAAGGAATCTCAGCCATTGAATTGTGATTTAATGGGCCCACATGTATTGGGACCCACTTGATGTAGGATTGGATGCTTAAAACAGAGGGCCCATAGTGCCAGGGTCCCTCCATCATTCGATCTCTCTCCTTCTCTCTCCCTTTTTCCTCTCTTTCTTTTTTGTTGTGTGATGATGTGTGTGTGGTCCACTTGGGTGGACCCCACCTTGAGGTATGTATTGTACCCAAGTCAATTGTAGGTGGGGCCCACTTTATGTATGTGTTGTACCCACCTCACCTACCATTTGGTGGCCCACCTAAACAGGGCCCACCTCCATGCTTATGTTACGCGCTAACTGTCCAGACGCTGGACGTGGGCTTGGAAAAAAAAAAAAAATACAGCACAAATATTAGCTTGGTTCCTAAGCTTGTGGATGGACCACTTGTATGGGCCCCACATAAATGTATGAACCCAATCCATACCGTTCATCCCTTTCCTCAGACCATTTTAGGCGTTGAGCCGAAAAATGGAGTCAATCCAGATTTCTTGTTGGCCATAACATAGAAAACAATGTCTCTTACCGTTAAAAATTTACATGACGTTTCCACACACCAAAATATACCCAATATTGGGCTTGATAGGTCTGTCTTGAGCCCTGAAGACCAATGGCAGGGTCGGATTCTTCCGATGCGGGCCCCACGTATGAAAAACCTCAAAAAAACTCAATTTAAAAAAAAAAAATTTGAAGCAGCCAGCGCCTGCTGCTGCGTGCTGCTGCTTTTGACGGACGGACAGCCCATCCACGGGTCCCCTGTCGTGGGCCCCACCATGATGTATGTTGTCATCCACACCGTTCATGTGGTGGGCCACTCTCCGAAGTGGGCCCCCATCAAGTCTCAGCCACATCCATGACTCAGGTAGCCCACATCACAAGTACTAGTGTGATTGAATGACTACCATTGAAAGCCCTTTTGGGCATCACAGAAGTTTCGGATCAAGGTGAGATTTGCTTTCACCCTTCACCCAGGTCCACGTGACCGTATGAACGGGCTGGATGGAAAATAAACATTACAATGGGTCCCACATGGGACCCACATAGATGTATGTGTTTTTATGCTCACCGTCCAGGCGAACGGTGGCACCCAACAACATGTATGTGTTTTATTCACGTCGTCCAGCGGGTTGCTGGACGGCCAGTATGCCCCACAGTGGTATAAGTGTTTTATCCACGCAGTCTAGCCATTTGGCTGGATTGCCGGACACAAATGGTGGACCCCACCATGATACTTGTGTTGCATCCAAACCGTCCACCACTTGGCAAGCTTGTCTTAAGGCTTGGGGCCCAAAAATAAGATAGATCTATTGTGCAGTGAGGACTGAACGTCCACCATTAGAACCTTGGGCCACCAAGTTCTTGGTGACCCTATGAACAGATTGTATGGGAAATAAATGTTATGGTGGGCCCTAGGAATTTTAATGGTGGAATTCATTTTCACCACTTATGTTGTTGAGGCCCACCTGGATGTGTATTTATGGCCGTTGTTGAGTGTAACGCCCCGGAAAATCAGGGGTCGTGCATAAACTCGACTCCCGAGTCCCCGAGTGTCACTTATCCTCAATTTTATAATTTTATGATTAATCCAGTTTAAATGCGCAGCCTGAAATTTCTTGGAGCATGAAACACAACCACAATTAGTCTACTGAAATGAAAAGATCAATATATACAGGTCCAAAGGAAAATAAACGGATCGCATAAGGCGTTACTCAACAAAATCATAACAACATCATGTCCACAAGAGTAGAGCTGAGTCCACTCGTCCTCCTCCTCAAGGCTCGCATCGCCCAGCTCCACGAATTCTGCATCACCTGCATCTATGAGCGAATCTGGTTGGTTTTTTAAAACACCGTCCCAGAGTGGGAGTGAGTGATCAACTCAGTGTGAACTATTAGTCTCAAGTTATCACAAACATCAGTTATATTACAGATTTAATGAAAAACAATCATTCACAGTCACTAAACTAATCTTATTAATGTGCATGTATGATGGATGAAATGATGCATGCCCTCGCCACAACTCTCCCTCAAGCGACTTCATCTTACGATCGCATATGACAACATTCCCTCAGAGCGACCTCGACTGCCGAGTCGCCACCCTAGCTAATGCGATGCAATGATATGTTAGCCAAGTTCTTAGTTAATTCCGTTCATCCAGCAGGTTTGGGAAAACTGATTCACCCCACGTATCAATGCCCTCAACTAGTTGCGGTGCCGAGGCCCCTCAATGCGCGAGGCCAGGGCACCGCGATCCGTGATCCCGTCGGGTTCCCCATCCCCGACTCCAAGTACATGGGGAATGCTGAGAGGAATGGATCGCTCGCGGTCACTACGGGGAGGCGCATATTCAGTTCGATATCAGTGGGCTAACAACGGTGGTAGGGTGTGCCAGGTTCCATACATGTGTGAGCAATCAAGGTTAACAGACAAGATTGGTTAGTATTAAGCTATACCGCACAAGTTCAGGCAAACACGCAACAGACAACATCGGGTACGGGCGACCCATGTAATCTAACTACTGTCACCCATCCGTACTCGCCCAAACCCATGGCCTAGCCCCAGGATAGTCCAACCAACGGGACCACCTCACTCTCCTCATTTCCTGACCAACCCAAGGGTCGACAGACAGTCATGGCATATTATTCATCATTGTTATCTACTAGCATAGCCGATATAATGCATACACATTCATCACACTCATCTGAAATTCTTCTACAAGCAAGCTAACAACGCATTTGAATAAGGTGCTTGTATATAGTGTGTGTTTGTACGGAAGTGAAGCACTTCCCACATCTCATAGGACCAAAATGGGCAAATGTGAACGAGTCATACTGTTATGAGGAACAACATACATGGATCACTAAGACATGAGCATGTAAGCATTTAATTTTCTACCTAACCATGTGAGAGGCAAACAACATATTATAAAGAACATTACACACAACTCCATCAAACACGAACATACAACATTCATTGTAACCAAGCATATGAGAGGCAAGATCAACATCAAAAGGGAACTAAACATGCAAATCTATATGATTTCAACGAACATGGAATTCTTAGGTTTCCTCTAGATCCTCCAAACAACATCCCATACACACAAAATCATTAAACTCAAATTATAATTGATGCTAGACCACCTAAGGATAATAGTCTGCACCTTGTGATTCATTGGAGACTAAAAAATGACCTAGGAACGTCGATTTGGGGCCGGTTGGTCGGAATCCCTAAAGCAAGTTCATACATGAGAAATCCATGTAAAATCCCCCTTCATCAAAAAGGTTTTCAAGACAAAGGATGAGAAGCCTTACCTAAACGATCAATGGACGATTTTGGTGGTTGTGATGCATGGTTTCTTCTTGGAGAAGGTGTAGGAGGTTGTGGGTTTGATCCTCTTGGGCCCCACCTTGATTGAGAATCCACCATGCCTTCATCCCTCTCTCTTTCTTCTCCTTTCTCCTCTTTCTCTTCTCTCTTTCCCCCTTTTCTCTTAGGGTAAAATCATATGGGGAGAGGGGTGCCCAAATGAAACCCTTTATATAGTGCCAGTTTTGGTGCAATTGGCCCCAAGTGTTGGGTCTTTACTATACTAACCCTATGGGAGGGTTTTTCTAGCCTATGGGGTGTACTAGTCGATATACACCGTAGAATAATTAGTCCTAATGATGATCTATGTATGGACACAATCGGCCCGCCATTTCGATGCATCGATCGACAGATATGATTAGAAGTCCGTTCAACGGTCACCGATAGTCGATCGGGGCCACGGCTATACGAACGTGAGCGGAGAAATATCCTTAATCCATGGGTAAAGTTTGGTCGTAAACCAACGATCCGAAATTTCCAACTTGGCATAAGAGTGGACGACTCAAATCACTTAAGTTCCCACAATTTCCCAAACTAGCCTTCTAGGGCTCCCTATTGAAGTTGGGGTGGCCCTAACGCCCCTCTGACCACCAAATTTGGTGTGTAGGTGCCTTATGGCCTGACTAGGGTCCATGTAAAAATTTAGGGCGAACGAATGAACGAATATATGATCTGAGCAAGCATTTCCGACCTTTAAGTGGCCCTGGGAGGCCTATTCTGATCGATGGGGCATTTTTGGTAGCCCTCTGGCCATGAAATTTATAGGGTAGGTGATCCATGGCCCGATGAAGGGCCATGCAAAATTTGAGAACGAACGGATGCGGGGTTTGGTCGTACGGGTCCGATTTGTGATCAACGGTTACCGGGCCACGATCGGGTCCCAGATTTCGTGGACGGGTGTAGTAAAATACATTAGACCTTCTTCATAAATTTGAAAGAAATACGATGGTTGAAAAGCCCGAAGTCTCAGTTTCTTTTGTCAGTGCCAGATTTTAACTCAGGCATTGGTGGGACGCATTGGGCAAGCGCCAGATGGTACTTTTGGGTGTCCATTGGGTCCGCAGTCCACGATGGACCATAAGCCCAGTGAGATCTATGATTTTCTAAAGTTTTAGATTTTTCTGACCCTCTTCGGTCGCTGGGTGGCCCACACGGGCTGTTGTTAAGTGTAAACGGGCCATCTGGCTTGGTGGCCCGCACTTGGTCCCATCATAACTAGACCGGTCCACCCCAGTATAAATTAACATTGAGTGATAATGGTCATTAAGTGATTTTATAAGTTAATAAAAATTTTTTTAGGGATTTTTGGAAATCCAAAACAGTGAAAATCCAGGATGTTACATTGAGGCCCACTTTGATGTATACTTGTGGCCGTTGTTGAGGCCCACCTTGATGTGTATTTATGGCCGTTGTTGAGGCCCACCTGGATGAGTACTTGTGGCCATTGTTGAGGCCCACCTGTTATGTATTTAAGGCCCATGCGATAGGGCCCATCTAAATGTATTTGAGGCCGTTGTTGAGGCCTACCTGGATGTGTATTTATGGCCATTGTTAAGGCCCGCTTTGATGTGTACTTGTGGTCGTTGTTGAGGCCCACCTTGATGTGTATTTATGGCCGTTATTGAGGCCCACCTGGATGAGTACTTGTGGCCATTGTTGAGGCTCACCTGTTATGTATTTAAGGCCCATGCGATGGGGCCCATCTGAATGTATTTGATACCGTTGTTGAGGCCCACCTTGATATGAATGCAAGACCCATGTTATAAGGCCCATTGGGGTGTATCTTGGGGCCCATGGGTCGAAACCCATTGTGATGTATAAAGGCCCGTGGGTTGAGACCCACTGTGGTGTGCATAGGGCCCATGTTATGAGATCCATTTGACGTATTGGAGGCCCATGGGTCGAGGCCCAATGGGATGTACATAAGGCCCATTGAAGGTGATTCCACCGTGGTTTATGTGTTGACCTTTATGGCGGGCCATGACTTGAGAGCAATGTTGGTTTAACGTCCACATTGTAAGTATAATGTTGGTTAAATGTCTGCATTACGACTCTCCCTAGGGCCATTGGTAGGCCCATACTTGTTATGTGTAGGCCGTTTAGGCCCATCTGCATTGTAAGGATAGTTCATCACCTTATAACATGCTTAGTGTAGCTCCATGATTCATGCCCATACGCATCATATGTATGCTTGATATGAGGAATGTTTGGTTATAACATGAGCCGTTGGGCCGAGACATTTACGGGACTCCATATGAGACGGAGTGCCCGACATGAGCGCATGGTACACACGAGATTGTTGCATGTTTGTACGGGGTAATTCATGCATCTCGCATACATGTTACTTGATCATTGTACGTCCTAGCAACATCAGGGTCGTGGCCTCCACAGGCACATCGTAGATGGTTAGATGGGACACCGAAAATATTTGGTTCTAGCATACGGGCGCCATAGATGTCCCTGGCTGAAAATCCCTGAACCTATGTGGCCAGGAGATGACTCCAACGTCAAGACCGAGTGGATATATGAGCGCACGAGGGCCGAATACCAGGAGGCCGTGTCTCCCACTGTGTTGTGATCGGTTGGGAGGGGGTGTGACCTTACCCGCCTGAGTGAGGGGGCAATGTCTAGGTTGAGTTTGACCAGCTTAAGGAATAGGTCCGCTATCGACGAGCCGGGCCCGATATTGGCAGGCGGATAGTGAGGTCTTTTCCACTTACCCAGTTGTGCACTCGTATAGGGGCGCCAAGCTGGCTAGAGTGTAATAGACCCCGGTGATGATCCCAGAGAGGAACCGTACTGATATGTGGACTTATTGAGCAGGAATTGCATACCCATTCATCCATTCATTCACTATCCACTCGGGCTGGTGGTGCGTAACTATTTGTTACGTATACCATCGCATGGCCAGGATTTCGGTTGGGTGCGCGACTAACCTGAGATCAGGAGTTTACCACATTGTGTCTGACTATCCAAATTTAGGTATGGGACTGGTTTGGATAGAAGTCCCTTGTGATGGACCCCATAGCTTGTGATACTTCGTACTATCATCCCGACTTCACGTTCTTGCATGGTCATTTCATTTGCACCGCTTATCACATTGCATCTGCAGTACTTAGCATTTTGGGTTACTATCTTTTTGCACTTATATAGCCTAGATGGGGTTGATGGTATTCGTGGCTCGTCAGGATTTGTATATTGCATTACATTCTCAGCATCTATTAGTCTTATTATGTTTTGCATCGCATTGCCTTGGTACGGCTGATAACATTCATGGACTTACTAGTATACTTCCGCTTACTCTGATGTTATATGATTCATGATCTTGTTAGTATTTCTGCTTATCCCGATGATGTATGATCTATGTGTTTTATGGTATACTTGGCACTTATCTTGTGCACACACTTCCACCACCCTCTAAGCTTTTGTAAGCTTATGCACGATAGATGCGTGCAGGTGGCGTTAGGTTGCAGCAGCGTTGAGTTTGGAGCGTGCAGCTGTCCTATGGAGCTTTGATTTCGATATATGTATTTTCCTTTCATACACATTATACTTAAAGTTTTTGATATAGTGGATATGTGGTGTTGTTGTTTTGTGACTTGGTTATGCTTATGGTTATGCTCCATTACAAAAAAAAAAAAAAATTATACTGAAAATCCTCCTTGTAGGATCCCAGGATCGGAATCTGGCGTATGGGCGCTGGGAGCCGAGAATGGGGTACTACGGAGGCTGTCAGTGCCGGATTCGACGATCGGGAATTTTGTGAGCTCAGTTTCTGAGTTTGGGGCGTGACACATACTGACATATGTGAACTAAATGGAGTTCTTACCCATGGAGGTAAAAGGTACTTTATAACGTTTATAGATGATTGTTTAAGATATGTATATATATATATATATATATATATCTGTTAAAATTGAAAGATGAAGCATTTAATGCATTCAAGATCTATAAATCTGAAGTAGAAAATCAATTAGATAAAAATATTAAAATCCTTCGTAGTGACCGAGGAGGAGAATATTTCTCTAATGAATTTTCTAACTATTGTGAAGAACAAGGCATAATACATCAGTGTACAACACCTTATACACCACAACTAAATGGTGTAGCAGAGAGAAAAAATAGGACATTAATAGAAATTGTCAACTCAATGCTAATACAAGCATAGTTGCCATTAAATTTACGGGGAGAAGCAGTGTTAACTGCATGTCATGTTTTAAACCGAATTCCTTTTAAGAAAATCAAGACATCTCCATATGAAATATGGAAAGGAAGAAAACCAAACATAGGGTATTTTAGAGTGTGGGGGTGTCTTGCATACTACAGAACTCCAAAACCTAAAAGAACTAAGTTATGACCTAGAGCTATCAAGTGCATCCTTGTAGGATATGCACAACATAGTAAGGCTTATAGACTTCTAGACTTAGACTCCAATGTAATCATATAGTCTAGAGATGTAGAGTTCTTTGAGAATTCTGTATTCACAGAGAAAAAGAATGATGAGATTTAATCTCCTAATGAAACTATAAAAAAATACAAATAGAAGAGAAAACTCCTAGTGAACCTTGTAGGAGTCAAAGAGCAAGAGTAGAAAAGAGTCTTTATCCTGATCAAATAGACTCTCAGCAACTCTCTTTTTATCTAATTGAGGGTGATAGAGAGAAGGTAATTAGGAAAATATTTATGGTTTTAACTATAGAAGATGAACCTAAAACCTTTAGTGAAGCTATGACTTCAAGAGACTCCGCTTTTTGGAAAGAAGCCATTAATGATGAAATGGATTCTATAATATCTAACCAAACATAGGAATTGGTAGATCTACCTCCAGGTTCTAAACTAATAAGTTGTAAGTGGGTATTTAAGAAAAAATATCACATAGATGATACAATTCAAACCTTTAAGACAAGATTAGTTGCTAAGGGTTTCCGACAAAAAGAAGGAATTAATTATTTTGACACTTATTCACCAGTAGTTCGAATAACATCGATTAGGATCTTATTCGCCCTAACATCCATATATCATCTTCATATCCATCAAATGGACATGAAGACAGCATTCCTGAATGGTGATCTCGATGAGGAGATTTACATGGAGCAACCAGAAGTTGTTCTGCCAGAAAATGAAAGAAAAGTGTGTAGACTTGTTAAGTCTTTTTATGGATTAAAACAAGCACCAAAACAGTGGCATGATAAATTTGATTCTAAAGTTCTGTCTTATGATGTTGAACATAATATTGTTGATAAATGCATATATTCAAAAGTATGTAATGATTTTGTTGTAATCATATGCTTGTATGTAGATGATATGTTAATAATCAGTAATAAAATGGAAGGTGTAACTGAAACCAAAAAGTTTTTCTCTTCAGTTTTCAAATTGAAAGATCTTAGATAAGTGGATACCATATTAGGTATCAAAGTTAAAAAACATAGTGGGGGTTTCGCATTATGTCAGTCTCATTATATTGAGAAAATAATAAACAATTTTAATCACTTGAAAATTAAAGAGGCAAAGACCTCGTTTGATCCAAGTATCAAGTTAAAAGAAAACAGTGGAAGAGCAATTGCACAACTAGAATATGCTAGTGCTATAGGCAGTCTTACGTATGCAATGCAATGCATAAGACCGGATATAGCATACACTGTGAGTAAATTAAGTAGGTTTACGAGTAATCCAAGTGTTGAACACTGGAAAGCAATAAGTAAAGTTCTAGGTTATCTTAAAGAAACCAAAGAACTAAGACTATTTTACTCAGAATTTCCAGCAGTGTTGGAAGGATATACCGATGCAAGTTGGATATCGAATGCAGGGGACAACAAGTCCACTACAGGGTGGATATTCACCCTAGGAGGTGCAGCTATATCTTGGGGATCAAAGAAACAAACTTCATAACGCACTCAACTATAGAATCTGAGTTCATAGCTTTAGCTGTTACAGGCAAAGAGGCTGAGTGGTTAAGTGATCTTCTTTTAAAAATCACATTTTATGTGAAGCCTATACCGGCTATTTCACTTCATTGTGATAGTGAAGCCACTCTAGCGAGAGTCTATAGCGGTACCTATAATGGGAAGTCCAGACACATAAGTTTGACACATGACTATGTAAGGCAATTGATTCAAGATGGAATCATTGTGATCTCATATGTAAAGTCAAGTAATAACTTAGTTGATCCTTTTACTAAATCTCTAAAGAGAGAGGTAGTAAGGACAACATCTATAGGGATGGGGTTGAAACTTTTTACTTAAAGTTTCACCAGTGAAGGAAACCTAACCCTAAATTAGAAAATCTCTAAATATTGGGTTTAATGGGTAACAACAATTCACTGATAAGTGAAAAGTTTCAGTAATAAATAAATTAATAACCTCATCCAGGATGATAGTGTTGGCCGTTTTAAAAAAGGAATGAGTATTAAACTCTTAATAAAGTCCAGTCAAACAGGACAAGTGTTTTAAAAGGAAACACTAGAAGGATTTCATCTGTGTGAACGTAAAAGTGATGCCGCTTCTCATGAGAGTTAGAGTTATCTCAGGATCGTTCATGAAACAGGATAAGCACATGGCGATTAAAAGTGCTAAGCGAAATTATAAAGGAACACCTAATGCAGGAGTTATTATGTGTGTGGTATTTTCGGTTATATCATATAGAAATAACTGGTTCAATGCTGTGACAACCAGAAATTTCAAAATAACTTTCAAATACTTACACTAAGGAAAGATTCAAATTGCTAGATATCTTTCTTTATGCATAATAACTGTTATTATTCTGGCAGAGTTTTCATTATTTTAAAAAACCAGTGGAGGATTGTTAAAAATCAGTTATTTTTAAAATAATAAAAATGAAAATTTGAATTTTTCAAAATTTCAGGATTTTTCCGCTAAAATGCTTTTTGAATTTTTGAATTAAAAAGTGCGGTATGTATGCTTTGTCCCACATCGGAAATGTGAAGAAAACTTTTGTGGTTTATATGTAGACTTGTGAAGAGTATTCTTACTTGGAGTTTTTGGAGGAGATGAAACACGGGTTACGTGGCACTGAAACACATGCACGCACGCACGTGCGCGGGAGCTCGCGCTCAGGCACGGGCGTGGGCGAGGGCGAGGGCGTGGGCAGTGAGGTAGTGTGATAGTGTGGCTATAGTGGCTGTAGTGGCACTAGATGGCACACTTTGCACTAGATGGGTCTGGTCAGAGCCTTAAGGCAGTGTGGATCTAAAAATCTGAAATGAGACTTGGTTTTATAAGTGACTGAGAACGGTCGGATCTTAAATCTGAAACATCTAGCCGTTTCTAAAAATGGATAG
The DNA here is from genome assembly GCA_030180095.1 of Magnolia changhungtana. Taxonomy (NCBI): domain Eukaryota; kingdom Viridiplantae; phylum Streptophyta; class Magnoliopsida; order Magnoliales; family Magnoliaceae; genus Magnolia; species Magnolia changhungtana. The sequence continues at coordinate 4,191,194 of JASAUF010000089.1, forward strand.
CTACCTTGAAAGGCACAACGGTACGAAAATAGACGGGCTAGGATGATCCAATAGTCTGATCTTCTGATCTGACGACCAGAAATGTCTGGGATTAATGGGCAACGGCCAGAAACATTTTTCAAATATTCTGGACCATTGAATACCATACAGCAATGGTGTTATACCTGATGCTTATATAAACTGGACCATTCCAGTCCGATTTCATCATCTCAACACACTATCTCTCCCATCAAATCAGATACGATCTATAAGCTCCATTCTAAAATACTTGGAACATCTCTACCGTCTGAGTCTGCTAGAAGGTATCTGCTGCGTTAAAATTGTTCCATAGTAGACTTATTGTGATTGTTGCACGCTGGATCCAGATAAAGCTTGTCTTATCCTATAAATAATTCGCCTGTAACCCATCAGCAGTTAATAAGGGGGCGAATCATGCTTTAAAGACAGCGTATTTTATACGTGATTCAGCCTAGTGAAATTATTTTTTTCAGTTTATTTTTATATTTTTCGGTGTTTCCAAACATCTATTCCTAATAAATAACAGCTACTTATGTCATTCTAAGAGTTTTTCATTCTTATTCACAGGTTACCCATGCAATAAAATTCTTCAATACTTGTTCATTAATAAATTATCATTTATATATTTAGCGTACGTCATGAGAATTTCATTATTGTCATACGACTGCATCTGCATCTGCATCTTTGAACCTAACGCTGCTAGATCTTACCTAAACAAATTGATGTAAGAATTCTATAATAAGGTAGGCCTTATTGATCAACGGTTTGGATTGTCTTAACGGTTGGATCGTGTGATTGGGAATACTAGTGAACCCCACATAGTTGTAATTCATCCAAAATCGTGTTGAGGGGTGATGTGCAACAACTATGTCCACACACACAGTGTTCCAGTTGGAATTGGATTACCAAATTCGGAAATTGAAACTTAAATAATGATCTAAAATGTGTTAAGAATAGATGTTCGGATACACCAAAAATAAGAAAATAAATCAAAATAAAGTAATTTCACTAGGCTGAATCACGTATAAAATACGCTGTCCTTAAAGCGTGATTCGCCCCCTTATCAACTGCTTATGGGTTACGAGCGAATTGCTTCCAGGATAAGATAAGCCTTATCTGGATCCAGCGTGCAGCAATCACAATAAGTCTACTATGGAACAATTTTAACATAGCAGATTTCTTTTAGCAGACTCAGACGGTGGAGATGTTCTAAATATTTTTAGAATAGAGCTATAGATCGTATTTGATTTGATGGGAGAGATGGTGTGTTTAAGATGATGAAATCGGACTAGAATGGTCCAGTTTATATAGGCATCAAGTATAGCACCGTTGTTGTATGGTATTCAATGGTCCAAAACGTTTGAAAAACGTTTCTGGCCATTGTCCATTAATCCCAGACGTTTCTGGTCGTTACATCAGAAGATCTGACCGTTGGATCATCCTGGCCCGTCCGTTTTCGGACCGTTGTGGCTTTTAGGGTGGCTATCCGTTTTTAGAAACGGCTGAACGTTTCAAATTTAAGATCTGACCGTTCTCAGTCACCTATAAAACCCAGGCTTATTTCAGATTTTCAGATCCATACTACCCTAAGACTCTTACCAGACCCATCATACTAGACCCATCGCACCGTCTCGCGTAAGGTCGTGAGGGAGCGACCACTCTGCTACACGTTGCGCACGTGCGAAGTGCAAAGTGCGTCATCTAGTGCCACACTGCCTCACTGCCCATGCCCGAGCGCGAGCGCGCGTGCGTGAGTGTGTGCGTGTTTCATCTCCTCCAAAAGCTCCAAGTAAGAATACTCTTCACAGGTCCACTTATAAACCACAAAATTTTTCTGCACATTTCCGATGTGGGACAAAGCGTACACACCGCACTTTTTAATTTAAAAAATTCAAAAAGTGTTTTGGCGGGAAAATCCCAAAATTTTGAAAATTTTAAATTTTCATTTTTATAATTGTTAAAAAACCACTTATTTTCAACAAAATGTTTATATTCTTAGTCATTATTGACTAATCTTTCTTAAGACGATAATTACATAATAGAATCCTAAATGGTTCATGTTAGGATTTTTGGCCTGCGGAATCACACACATATAGATCTAGGATAGCAATCCAATGGCACCAAGCATACAAGGGAACACATAGATTTAACGTGGAAAACCCTTGCAGAAAAAACCACGGCACAAAGCAACAGAATTCCACTATGAAAGCATCAATTACAAAGAGAGAGGACTTACCCGATTCGAACAACCTCGAATCTCACCCTTGCTACACCCTTTGATAACCCTAGAACTCTTTAGAATACCTTTAGGAAGCCTTAGCATGCCTTAAAATAACCCTAAGGACCCCTATTTATAGTTTAGGAAACTTTCCTTTCGCACCCTTGCGAAAGGCGACACCAAAATCAGCAGTCCGTATCGGATTCGAAAACGAATCTGCGTAACCTACGACTAGTCGTAGCTCTCCTACGACTGGTCGTACTACGACTGGTCATAGCTCACCTACGACTGGTCGTAGACCTCGGAGAAAAATAGCACATTGTCGCTGTACTTTGAGTCGTGCCAGGACTCGAACCTACGATTGGTCGAGCGCCTCCCATGACCAGTCGTGGCTGTCCCACGATTGGTCGAACGACCTCGAAAACTTCAAATTAAAGACTTCTCTTAACAATCTCTACCAAGTCTTCAATCTTCAACCGTGTAACTCCTTGACCTCTTCTCTTATTTCTGCATTACATCATAGCTTCTCATATACACTCCGTCCTTCTTTTCTACCATCGCCAAGCCTAGAAAAGTTATACAGAACTTGAACTTCTCTGCAGGAACATTCTTGTTGATCATGTCTGCTGGATCTAAATCCACATGCCCAACCACCTTTGCTCCTGTCTTCCCAAAAGAAAGAAAGACGTATTCTTCTTACTATCTCACCGCTACTCAATATTGCTTGTCGGGGTATTTACTCACAATACTGATAACCTGTGAAATAACTGGTCTAATCCAGACCATGGCATACACTGCCAACTGCATTCGAATAAGGCTCATGAGATTATTATGCTTTTCCTCATTTGTTTTGGGACATGTCCTGAGGAAAACTTGAGGAGAGATACGTAGTGAACGCTCTCCAACTTTACTTGGCCCATCATATACTTGATCAATACCTACACACAAGGTATTGCTCCTGTGATTATCAAAGTCTACTCCTACTTCAGTCTCAATGCCGAGAACCATCTTTGCAGCCCCCCGATCCTTCATCCTGAATGTCCCACTTAACCGAGTCTTCAGTACACTGATTTCAGACATGTCATAATTGGCGATTCACATGTCATCAATTTCTGACTCACTATGAAGGAATCAAATCACTACCTAGGCGACAGGTCGAACCACGACCTCCTACAAAGTTTTTTCTCAGCCCCTTTAACTTCGAACCGCTCTGGTTGCTTCATGTAAGTCTGCTTTTCAATTTCCCTTGTAGAAGTGCAGACTCCACATCCATCCTTCCAGCTCAAGATCACTTTGGCCAAACAGCGCCAATCACGGATCTAATAGACACCTGCTATACCGTCGGCGTGAATATCTCTGAGAAGTCGATCCCTTCTCTCTAAGCATAACCCTTCACTACCAACCTCATCCTATATCTATGCTATATCCTCCTGAAGATCCACTTACATCCAATCGCTCTCTAGCCTACTGGAAGCTCCACCAGCTCCCATATGTCGGTCTCGTACAAGGAATCCATCACATCGCTCATAGTCACCTTTCACTTCTCAGCAACAGGCACACCTAGAGTCATCTGAATAGAAGATGAATCCCTTGTGATATTAGAGTTGTCCATGTACCTCACCGATATCCTGCGATCATACCTTGTGATTCTTCTCACAGGTGGCTGCTCCACCCGCTCTGTATCCCTGTCCGCACGTCTCAGCCTTCATGCCCTGCCCACTCATGTGGCCATATCCAACATGTCACACATGTGCAGAGGTGGAATCTGCTACATCTACTGTAGCTCCATCGTTTGAAGCATTCCTGATCAACCTATACAAGTTACCGAGTCGTTGAGCTTTAATGATTACTCGTGCCCCCTTAGATACTTTAAGAGCATCATCAATACCTATGTACTTGCATCCTTTTGCCTCAAGTACACCAAGAGAAATCAGATTCTTCTTCAAATTAGGAATATGCCTCACATCTATCAAGGTACGCTCCACTCCATCAAACATCCTGATGCGCACCGTACTAACAGTCACAACATTACAGGCAATGTTATTGCCCATAAATACCTGTCCACCATCGCACTCCCTTTAGCTGGTGAACCAATTTCGATGAGGAGTCATGTGAAAAGATGCCCCCGTGTCTAGCATCCACTCGTCCTTACGATCATCGTATGACTGCCTGATAGTAGACACAGACAAAACGTCATCATTACATCCACTCGATCCATTTGACATGGCAACATTGGCTTCCCTGTACGAAGCATCAGAATCTTCTCTCTTCAATTTAAGATTTCCACAATCCTTCTTCACATGTCTTTCCTTCCCACAATTCCAGCACTTTACCTTTCATTTGCCCTTACCCTTGGATTTGAATCTAGAACCTGAAAAACTTGTACCTTGTTCAGAATTCCTACCTACTGTAAACAGTGCATCAGAAGGTGTCCCCATGTCACTGTTTAGTTGTCTCATAGCCTTCCCTTGAAGGGCTGAGATAACGGTATCGACACTCAGGGTTTTGTTCGTACTGCACATAGTGTCCTTGAATGCCTCAAAAGACACCAGGAGAGAATTCAGCAACATACATATCTGTTCTTCATCTTTCATCACTTCCTCCATATTTAGCAATTTGCAAACCAATTTATTAAAGTTGCTGATGTGAACCTCTAGATCTCCACCCTCTGTCATCTTGAAGTTATACTACTGCGCTTCAAGTGCAGACGATTTTCGGAGGATTTTTTAGCATAGACATCCTCTAACTTCGCTCATAACTTAGCCGTAGTTTTCTCCCTCATGACATTGTAGAGAACCTCATCCGTGAGACATAAACGGATCGATGATAAAACCTTCTTATGAAGAGTATTCCAATTACCATCACTCATAGTAGATGTTTGCTCCTCAAGAGCACCATCTTCACCTTGCTTGATTAAGGAACTCATCATCTTGATCTTCCATAACTTAAAATTATTTTTCCCTGAGTACTTCTCAATCTCATACCTGGTGCTCGCCATTATTACTAATCCCGCAGATTCAGATCTGTGCCCCAACCGATTGCTTTGATACCACTTGTTGAGATTTTTGGCCTGCAGAATCAAACAGATCTAGATCTAGGATAGCAATCCAATGACACCAAGCATACAAGAGAACACACAGATTTAACGTGGAAAACCCTTGCGGGAAAAAACCACGGCACAAAGCGATAGAATTCCACTACGAAAGCATTAATTACAAAGAGAGAGGACTTACCCGATTCGAACAACCTCAAATCTCACCTTTGCTACACCCTTTGATAACCTTAGAACTCTTTAGAATACCTTTAGGAAGCCTTAGCATGCCCTAAAATAACCCTAGGGACCTCTATTTATAGTTTAAGAAACTTTCCTTTCGCACCCTTGCGAAAGACGACACCAAAATCCGCAATCCATATCGGATTCGAAAATGAATCTGCGTAACCTACGACTAGTCGTAGCTCACCTACGACTGGTCGTAGACCTCGGAGAAAAATAGCACAATATCGCTGCACTTTGAGTTGTACCAAGACTCGAACCTACGACTGTTTGAGCGCCTCCCACGACCAGTCGTGACTGTCCCACAACCGGTCGAATGACCTAAAAAACCTTCAGATTAAAGACTTTTCTTAACAATTCAAATCTTCATATAAAATGTTAGGTGAAAACCATGATATTGAAAGACAGTTTTGTCATGGTCAAAGTACTATCATGTAATTGTAACGATGGTGGCCTTAGAGTATTTAAAGAAGAAGAAAAAATGAGCAGCTAAAGGAAGAAAAAAAGAAGCTTGTGATAGACTAATAACAACCGTAAAAGTCAATAATAAGTCCGACCCTTTCCTATCCAACTCCCATATTTTAAATGAGCTCTCTATTTTCCGTGGTGGGGCCCACATGATGAATGGTCTACGTTCTCAGCGCCTATTCACCTTGCAAGATCACGTCATGCCCGAGAGATTGAGACGGTGCCAGGAATGGTCTAAAAGGGTTGTTTTATATATATAAAAAAAAAAAACTGGAGTTTTCTACGAACGTAGTTGAAATGGAGCATTCAGCTGCAATAGACGTATGGCCCACCTTACCTAATCCACCTCATCAAATCGTAAGAAAATGTTGCATGCTGGAACGTAGGAAACCAGTTCACACAAATCGAAGCCGTTCAGTTGGTGGACCCTACTGTCCACGTGTCTTCACTAGGGTGGTCTATTTTTATGAATTTTTTTCAAATAATCTATTTGATCACCGAAAATATCATGCAGTTGTCACTTGTTCTAAAGAAGGAAAAAAGGAGTGTATTTATTGAAATTTTTACGACAAAATTCATTTAATAGTTGGATTTTACAAAATAACGCCTCTGTCAAAACAAGAACTGGTGGGCCCACAAATATATGCCTTATGTAACCCGTTCAATAAATGCACTATACCATGATCACCTAAAGGGCCATCAGTTTGGCTGATCAATTGATGAGATGGGCCAAACCATGCTATGTCTGAAAACATCCACTCCGTCCATCAGTTTCTATTCTCACATCTAGGATTGGAGGTTAAAAAAAAACAAAGAGATTCACAACATAGGTTGGCCACACCACAAGGAACACTAAGGATGTGATGCTATTCATAGATTTATTTTTTTGGGCCACTGATTGGAATGATCTTTTATATGCACGGTTCAAATAATATTTCTCACCTGATGGACGGTTATGATTTATATATAAAACATGGCGGGCCCTTCAAAGCTTAGGTGTTTCGCGCATGCAAAACCTCTCTACAACTAAGAAAAGAGTGTCACACTCATTCATCACACATTCCCGGAGTATGAAAGTTTTTCTCATCAGAGTATTGTTGAAACTAGAAAAGCTCTGTGGGCCCATCATGATGTATGTGCTTTATCCAGCCCGTCTATCCATTTTTCTAGCACATTTTAGACAAAGATCTCAAAAAATGAGGCAAATCCAAGTCTCAGATGGACCACACCATAGGAAACAGTGATGATTGAACATCCAGCATTAAAAACTTATTTTGGGCTACGAAAATTTTAGATCTAGCTGATATTTGCGTTTTCCCTATATTCAGGTTTGTGTTACCTAATAAACAGGTTGGATGGAAAATAAATATTACAGTGGGCGTAGGTAGTTTTTAACGGTAGGCATTCGGTCACCATTGTTTCTTGTGGTGTGGTCCACCTGAGATTTTCAAATGCTTAATTTTGTGCTCGTGCCCTAAAATAAGTTTGGAAAAATAGATAGACGGAGTGGATAAAAAAAATACATCATGGTGGGGCCCACAAAGCTTTTCCAGTGGCACACATAACTGCCGATCGCGATGTGTACTACACTAGGCAATCGAGTCCGTAACACTCTCCGCGAGTGGCGAAGCTATGTTTTTTTTTTTTTTTTCTCCAATTCCCCACACGCGTGTGGGCCCGTACACATTCACACGTGAGCGCACGTGTCTCAACATGAAATGCATGTGAAATCTAATCTTCCCATCAGGTCAACCACATTGTTAAATATTCCGGCACAAAAACTTAGGCTATTTCAACGGTTGAGTTACGCCACAACAAATCAAAACAACTCATTGTTTTAAAATTTAAAAAATGTAACCGTTTGATTTAATTCGCACGTGGTGGCCCACTTGACAGTGCTCTGTGGGCCCCACCATGATATTGGTCTGATGAACATGCTACATTGTTTAATTCGTAGTTAGTGGACTACTGATGATGCCTGTAGCAACGTGGCTACTGGACAGTGCTCTGTGGGCCCACCATGTTATATCCACGCCATCAATCTATTTTTTCAGATAATTTTAGGGAATGAGACGAAAAATGAGACAAATCCAAATCTGAAGTGGACCACACCACAAGAAAATAGTGATGATTGAACTGCCACCATTAAAAAATTTATAGGACCCACTATAATGTAGACTTGCCATTCAACCTGTTGATTTGGTCTCAAAAATGAATAAAGGGAAATAAAAATATCAGCTTGATACAAAACTTCGGTGGCCCCCAAGAAGTTTCCAACAGCAAGGATTTAATCTTCACTGTTTCCTGTAGTGTGGTCCACTGACTATTTGGATCTACCTCGTTTTTTGAATGATCACATAAAATGAGATAAAAAAATGGATGGACGGCATGGATAAAATATAGACAACATGGTGGGGGCCACAAAGTATCATCCAGCAGCTACTGGCTACTGAGTTTCGGTAGTACTTTACAAATGTTGTAAGGAATGGGACTTGATAAGGCATATAATATCTTTTAATTTGGACCATGGTTCAGTGATCCTGGCCGTTGATCTATTTGGACCTTATTTCGATTGACCATGCTTCAAAAATCTTCCAAGATTGCAAGATCCTGTCTCCCCAGTTATGGATGGTTAAAACAAAAGAAGAATCTATTTTTAAAAAACGATGTTGGTGAGTGACTTATATGGCCCCATGGTGACCTTACTCTGTGGGCCCATCACGATATATTTGTTTTATCCATGCCGCTTGTCCATTTTGCAAACTTATTTTAGGGAATAGTCCAAAAAATGAGGCAGATCTAATTCTCAGATAGAAGGAAACAACGTTGATTGAACAAGCATCATTAAAAATTTCCTGAGGCTAGAAAGTTTTGGATCAATCTGATATTTGATTTTTACCTTTATCCATGTCTGTTTGGCCTTATCAACAGGTTGGATGGCTAAAAAACATTACAGTGAGACCTAGGAAGTTTCCAATGGAGAGCGTCCAATCACCATTTTTCCTATGGTGTGGTCCACCTGAAACTAGGATATGCCTAATTTTTGGCCTGATGCCCTAAAGTAATCTAAAAAAATAGATGGACAGCATAGATGAAGCACATACATCATGGTGAGACCCACAGCTTTTCTAGTAGCACACAATACTAACTTCGGTACTATGCAATCTGAGCCATGTACATTCACACGTGTGCTCGTTTCGCAACATGAAATGCAGGAATATTCTGACATGGGGTAGTCGACAACAAATCAAAACAATCCAATCTTTAGAAGGAAAAAAAATCCAACCGTTCAATTTAATTCTTACATTGTGGCCCACTTGATATGGGGAATTGTATTATTTTTTAGCATTATTTGCAATCTTAGCACATGTGCAGGGTGCAGGCATTATTCTACGACACTGAGTGCGACAGAACGTTTTAAAATAAGCTTATTCGACGGACGCAATACAAACCATATAGTCTACTTGTATCAGTGGGACCATGGTTCAGCAATCCAGACCGTTGATCTATTGCGACCTTACACTCGATGGACCATGGAAGATCCTGTTCTTCAATTATGGATGGTTGAAAGCAACGAGGAGAAAAGAAAGAAAATACTAAAAAACAGTGATGTTTGTGACTCTTATGGCCAGGTGACCAGACTGCTGTGGTGCCCACCGTGATGTATGTGTTTTATCCACGCCGTCCATACATTTTTTCGGATCATTTTAGGTGATGATTCCAAAATTGAAGCATATCCAAAGCTCAAGTAGACCACACTACATGAAAAGTGGACCTTAAATGCCTACCATTGAAAACTTTTTGGGCCCACAAATTTTTTGGATCAAGCTGAAATTTGTGTTTTCCCTTTTTATCAAACAGTTGGTGAGCAACATCAATGGCAAAGTAACCGAGTCACCAAACTGGTTCGATCCGAGTCGAGTCAAGTTGGGGCCTGCTTGAACTCATTTTCGAGCTCAAAGAATCATCTCGACTCAGCTTGAACTTAGCTTCGAACCAAGTCTAATTGAGCTTTTTCGAGTTGAGTCGAGTGAGCTAACCGAGCTAGCTCAGTTCATGTACACCCCTACATGTGCCACAGGAAAGGGCTACGGTGCCAAACCAATCTCAAAAGGACCTGTTTCTTGTCAGCTCGGGAAGCTAGGATGGGTTAATCTAAACATCGATGGCTTGGGTAAATTAATGTTAGCGCAAATTACAGATTTTACAATTTTTGTAAAAATAATTAAAGAAACTGAAAATATAATGACAGGCTGAAGCACGTGTGATCACGCTATATTTAAAGTGTTATTCACCGCTTCTCAAAATGATCGAGAATGCTGATAGGTTGTAGGCAAACCTCTTCTAGGATACGACGAGCATGGGTGTAGTTCTATGTTTAGCAAATACGAATAACCACGAGTGGAACTTTGTATACACAATTTTGTCTGGCAGATGAACAAAATAAAAAATCCCAAATTTAGAAAGAAGATTAGAAAATTTAGAGATTTAGACCACTGTGTTGGTCTGTTTCTTGAGGACTTCTAGTTAAGGTTCATATGAACCTTGCTAGTTGATCAAAGTACGCAGTTGCTCTTCTTTTTGGATTGTAAGTGAGAATGGTTTGAGTGTTGGTGATGGTCTGTTGAACCATCCTAGCACTGTTTATATAGGCCATACTTGCTAACCGTTTTGGTCCAAGGTCATAACTCAATATGACCATTATATGGATGTTGGTGAGAAACTGCCAATATCGTTTTACATGTGGGACAACAGCTGTTGAATGCTATCCGTTTAGACTCACTAGCTACCCGTTTTATGACTGTTGGGCTAGCCACATGCAACAGTTTCTGCATGGTCTAGATTAATGGTGCATGAGCAGTTACACTTCTCTCCAATGGTTCATTTCTAGCCTCTATAAATGGCACATCAGTCTTATTCAGACCACTTGCCCACTCCAGCCATCTAATACAAATTTCATGTCGCATCGCGAGAAGTGTAAAGTGTGCAACTAACGCCTCTATAGCCACACTGCCTCACATGCACATGCTCTCACATTATGCCTGTGACCATGACCGTGCCTATGCCTATGCACATGCCCACGAGTCCCAGTACTCCATGGACCAACCAAGCAAATAATAAGGTACTCCTCACCTCACATATAAACACTATTTTTTCTTCTCTCCTTTCCGATATGGGACTATTCCCAAAAATGCAAGTCTTTCAAACAAAACCTTTATTACATATATGTATTTTTATTATTAAAATATTTTTTAATCAATATTTTTTTTCACAAGTGAGCCATGAGGATGGTGTGACACAACCATAGGGATCAGGACAAGGACATTGCGAATTTTTTACCGATGATGAAGCATATATAAATACAAGGGATACCAATTCATTCAAACCTATATCCCTTGTTACATTGCATTGATAATAATCTCACATAAAAAAAAAAATTTAAGATTTTTAAAGTACTTATAAGTGAGAATGGTTGTAGAAGGCTTGAGCCTTTAACAGACATGAGGGCTTGTTGTGGATCATTTCTTTGTAGTGTACATGCATTCAACTGAGTCGTGGCATGTGCCTTGGACATGGGTGTAGATGTGTATGTTGAGACTCAAATATTGCATATTTTTCCTCATTTATATCTTCTTTTTATGAACATGATAGTACTTAATGTTATGTTTTATGCATGTTTGTATTGCAAGGTGAATCTGAGAGCTTAGATTAAAAAAAATACTAAAAGCATGGATTTAATGCTCAAGAATCACCAAGGCAAAAGAGGGATCTTAAGAGACCAAGAATGGAGAATTCTCATGCCAAAGATCTAAGAAAACCAAGTACAAATGATGGAAAAAAGATCGCCGAAAGCATAAGTTAAACAATAGAAAAACAGGACATTTCTGTGCCACCTAAGTCAATTTATGTGCCACCTAAAGTACTCAAAACAGTCTAGCATGAAAACAACTTAATTTGGTGTCACCTAAGTTTAATTTGGTGTCACCGAAATCAATTTTGGTAGCAAGTTCGGTGGCAAATTTTGCCGCCTAAGTACTCTATACATATAATTTCAGATGCGATAAAATGTAGATTTCGGTGCCACCGAAGAAAATTTCGGTGCCACCAAAATTGCACAGTGTAACGCGGTGTCTACGTGGATTGCATAAATAGAGTTTGTTTTTTGAAAGTAACTGAGTTGGGCTATAAATAGAGGTTTTCTACGGACTTCTAAAGCATACCTAGGATTTTTTGAAGCAGATCTAGGGTTTTTGGAGAGCTTTCTAGTTTTCTTAGAAAAGATTCAAGTTTCATAGTTTTAGTTTTTATTTTTCTTTACAAGTTTTTTTAAATTTTTATTTGTTTATGTACTGCTTTTTATTTTCTTTGTTTTAATTATGTCTTTCTAGTTCTCTCTAGCCCAAGCTAGAAGAGAAACACATTGGTTTAATGATTTACAAGTTATGATTGATTGATTTGTTTTTAATGATGTATGCATTTTATCAATTATCTAGGTTTATATTTTTTATCCTCATGTGAGATCCATATATATTGATGGGTAGGTTTAACCTGGATCATTAGATTTCCTAGATGAGAGATATTTTTAACCTGTTACATTGTTTGATTTATTATCTCATGGATATTGAATGCTTACAATCACTAGCGCTTGAGAATATATGTTAATAGTGCAAATGCATGATTCTCTAATTTCTCATGTCATTTATTAAAAAGATTTGAAAATTTTTATTTTGTGATTAGGTCGATCATAGTGCTCAGATCCTAATTATGTTATCAAAATCGTCATGATTTATGGGTTATTAACCTATGTGTGGAACTTTGAAGCTTAGGTGTTGTTTTTAATTTAATTAAATTCCATTTAAAAACAAAACTCTCGAAATCATTGCATCCATTAATTAGAAATCTTATAGGTCACTTTACCTTAGTTAGTTTTGCATTTGATTTGTTATTCTTCCAAACCATCTCCTTGTGGGATCGACCTTGTATTCACAGGATACTACTTATGAACCTCTGAACTTGGAGGCAAGCAAACAATGTACTTGTGCATCCCTAGGATAATGTGAGTGTACTGGCACTCACATCCTTTTATTTTAAAAGCAAAAAAGACATGTCTGTTCGGGTGGTCACACTAATTGAATTTAAACCCAACCAAAAGGTTGTTTTAACACCTATTCAAAGTCTATAAATGAATTCAAGTTAGTTCGATTTTTATATAGTTAAAATTAATCAAGTTATTTAAAAAATTTAAAAAAAAAAAAAAAAAAAAACCCTCTAGCCCTTTGAGTTTTAATTTGTTTACTGAATTCATTTGCAAGTCAACTCATTACTTTGGATCAGGGATGTGGAATAGAATGCACGTGGTTCGAGCTTGTGTGTATTTGGTGCAACAATATGACTAGGTGATAGCGGTTGTATCTGGAAAATGATTTCCTAAGACTTATGTTGCACTTGGGACGTGGTTTAAAAGATTGTAAATTTAACTTCGAGCCAAGTGATTATAAATCATAAATTAACTGAACTTGATATTTAATAAATCCTCTTATATCTTCTCTTTTATTTATTATTATTATTATTATTTTTAATCTTTGTTTTCAATAGTTTTAGTTGTTTTCATCAATTGAACTGAAAAATTACTAGATGTACAATCTACAAAATAGAAAAATAATAATACATAGACAACCATATACACACACATGCACATATAGGCGAGTTGGGGGCAGTCATCCAAGCTAACAAGGCTAGTTTTGTTGCTGTTTGTTGCATCTCCCATCACTTTTGTGAAAACAATTTACCCGAATGTTTTACCACCACATACCTCCATGGTGGCTGCAGGAATCTATGGGGCTCGCTGTGATGTATGTGTTTTATCCATCCCGTCCATCTATTTTTCCAGCTCATTTTCAACCATGAGACCAAAATTGAAGCATATCCAAAGTTCAAGTGGACCACACCATAGAAAATAATGAGAATTGAATGCTTACCATTGAAAACTTCTTGATGACAACAGAAGTTTGGGATCAAGATGATATTTGTGTAAAGATGATCTGCCTTCTCATTCCCGCGGACATGCTCTCCGATGAAGCATGGGGGATGGGAAAGGTATCCAAACTTGGTGAGTGAAATTGAGAGAAGGAAGAACTAGAGAGAACCCCACCTTCCTCGATCAAATTCACAACCTTTTGGTTAAACAGGTGCTCCACTGATAGCAAGATATTTGGTGCAAGCACAAAAAGACAACCAGAGTAGCCCATTAAAGGCTAACCTTGGAATGTTCTAGAATGTTTAAAAGTTTTCCACTACGGACGACACTCTGAAGAGGGAGTTGCACCCGCCTTTCCTAGTTGAAGAGACTTGTGACTTCAGTTTTCCATGTCTGACAACGGCAACCTTATGAAAAGGTTAGATGAAAAATAAACATTATGTTTGGCCTTAGGTTGGTTTCAATTGTAGGTACGTATCATTATCCTCACTCTTTCCCACAGTATGGTTCACTCGAGCTTTAGATCTACTTTATTTTTTGGCTCATCCTAAAATGATGTGATGAAACATCGTCAAAATTGTGAATTTGGAACGGATTTGTTCTATCGCTTAAAAACCTTAACGACGGACTTAGTCCATCGCTAACAGAAAACATCCGTTGCACAACTCTTTTATGGAAATTGTGCTGGTTCCAATGATTTCATTGTATTTATTTGTATCTAAGATTATTTTTATATCAATTAATTGAATGCAATGATTTTTTATTTTGTTTTTATATAAATTGAGTGAAAATTATTATTAATTTTTTTACTTTACAACTAATATTTAAATGCTTTACAATATCACATGAAAAATTCCACTCTACATCCTTCTTATTTTATTAAAAATTGAAATATTAAGAAATGAAGTTTGAAAAAAACCTACATTAAGAAAAATTGAGATTTTGATATATAATTGACATTTTGAAAATGAAAATTGAGAAATTAATATATATATATATATATATATATATATATATGAAAAAAATCGTTGAGAAATTAAAAATAACAATTAACAATGTTTGAGAAATTTTGAGATTTTGATTAAAAAACTATGGTTTAATAAAAACCTAAATTTTGAAAAAAAAAAAAAAAAAAAAAAAAAAAAAAAAAGAAAAGAATATTGAATAAAGTCAATAATTTTGAAAAAAAAAATGATTTTGGAAAAAAAATGATATTTTGAAAAAGAAAATTTAAAAGATACAGAAAAAAAATTGTGAAAATTTTGACAACTTTGAAAAAAATTATTTTGAAAAAGAAATTGTAATTTTGTATTTTGAAAAAAAAGATTTGAAAATTTCGATAAGAATTGACAAGTTCAAAAAAAAAAAATATTTTAAAAAAGAAAATAGAGAAGTTGGAAAGAATAAAATGTTTGAAGATAAAATGAGATTAAAAAATTGACATTTGGACAAAAAACTAACATTTTGAAAAGGAAAATTGAGAAGTTTAAAAAAATTGTGATTTTGAAAAAAAGTCAAAATTGATCGAGAAAAATTGAGATTTTGAAAAAAAAACAACAAATAGTGATTTTAAAAAACACCATGATTTTGATTTTTTTTTTTAAAAAAAATTGTCATTTTGAAAAAGAAAATTGAAATGTTCAAAAAATGTTCATTAAAAAAAAAAAAATTGGCATCTTGAAGTTTTTGAGCAGTTTGAATAAATTGTTAAAGTTTGAAAAAAAAATAGATTTTGGAAAAAAAAAATGAGATTTTGAAAAAGAAAAATCGGAATTTGTATAATAAAAATGAGGCTTTGTTAATTTTTTTGAGGAAAAAATTATGTATAAAGAAATGGACATTTTGACAGAAAATTGACATTTTGAAAAAGAAAATAAAGTAAAATTTTTGATAATGATTAAAAAGGAGATTTAAAAAAGACTGAGATTTTGACGTTTGGAAATTTTCTTTTGGCAGCAATGACCAATTTGAATACTATCCAGTTCGTTGATTTCATCAATTTTTCTTTTCCTAAGAAAATTTGATTCTTTTTTTTTTTCATTTATTATACAAGTTGATTTATGTCCATACATCTATCCCCGAGCATAAATAATATACTTGGATTCCATCAAAGTAATGTGTAGAAATTCAGTAAACGTTTGTTTCACTTGATTACTTGAAGTAGAGTGATAACCTAAATTTCTTATGAATGTGGGTTCTAAAGGGTGTTAAAATAATGTCAGCCCAAAGTTTTGGCCTAAAAAGTTCAATGGATCTATAACCTGAACTCCTAATCAGACTTGAGAAGTGTGTCGGAAGTATCATTCACCAAAAGATCATGCCATTTGTTCAATTCAGCTTTGGTTGTAAACCCCAACATCAATTCAAATTAAATTGTTTTTAATAAGTCTAATCTTCAACATGATCAACCTAGAAGAAGTGCCATTGGCTCAGATTTTAAGATTAAAATTTCAATGGGTATGATCTAAAAATCATAAGAAAGTTAGAAAAAGGAACCAAAAATTTCAATGGATCTGATTGGAACATGCTAGAAAAATTTGATCCTTCAAGCAATTATCTTATTGAAATGTATCTTTTGTATTTGTATATGTTATTATGAGATTCAAGCCATTACTCTTTTCATTAATTTAACATTATCATTAATTCATGGATTGACTGTTATATAGAGACCTGTGGATGAGTTCCGCATACCCAAACGAAAAAATCAAAATTCGATAGAATTCATACCTTCATGGAGATTTGCCAATGGGATGTTTGCTTTGGTCCCGTCATTTGCACTTCTAATCACATCATTAGGAAGCCGAAAACATGATCGCGATATGGGGCTAATAAGTATAGCTACTAGATTCGAGCATATATATATATATATATATATATATATATATATATAGTAACACCTCGACTTTCGCTATTTTGAAAATTTTAAAAATCCTTAAATTTTTTTTATTTTTTTTTTATAACTAGCTATGTCATCACTACTAACCCTCGACACTTGAGATGAGCTTATATGCGGCTAGCACCAATAAAGAACTGTACAAATAGGATTGATCGACCGTAAAAGACCAACGAATTCGCCCAATCACTTAAACATCGAGCTTAGCCTCAAGATTTGTTCACGTAGGCTCCAATTCTAGCTGACCTATCACTAACTAATTGAGATAACCGTAACTAAATAAAGACATGCCAAAAGTTGTGACAACTAAGGGTCGGATCTTAATTAACAAACTAAACTGAGTCAGTATCCTTTTAGCCTAAGAACCGATGGTTTAGAGTGATTATAATCGAATATTCATTTTCATTGGTTGCAAATAGGTCACACTATGAACTTAGCTAATACAAACCCTAATAATTGCACACAAGAAATCTTGATACCTAATTCATTCTAGAAATGTCCAGATTTCCTGAACAAGCTCTGGACCGCATCCTGTCATCTAATTTAGGCTAAATTTAGTTAAGTACTAAACTAAATAATTGGTGGATTTACCTCGAACCACCATTTCCACAAATGAGAAGACCTAAAACCATTAATACCACTGACTCAATGCTACATAAATATTTAGGAAAAATCCCAAGAGCCTGTCACTCTCGGGAGCACGTTGAAACTCCATATCGGACCTGTACCGCACGTCGAAAGTCTGATGACCGCAAAACTATAGGATTATGTTCTTAATAGTGTCTAAAAACGCATAACTTGAGCCTTGAGTAAAGTATGTGATAAACGCGAATACTTTTAGAAAATGTAATGAAACTTAAGTGAATTGGGTCATTCACTCACGCACGAAATTGACAATTTTAGACCGTCAATTTCTGACCAAACTTCACACATGGGAAAAAGAAATTTCTCTGCACATATCCGTATAACCGTGGCCCCGATTAAGTAAGTATGACCGTTGATCTAACACAGGTCCTCCACGGTCAATCAGCTTATCAGATCGCACTAAAATCACATCCTGGCATAGATCCATTGTCAGGGAACTTACTCTGTGACGTAGGTGAGTAATGGACCTCCCGATGAGCCCCGTTCATCAGAAACAGTCGCCTTTTAGATAGAAACTAAGTATACCATGGCCCTGGAGCCATTTGCATCAGTTTTGAGCCTATATAAAGCCCTTAAACCACCCCATCTATCCCTCATATGAATTTGCTCCAAACCCTAGGAGAGAGAAGAGAGAAAAGAAGAGAAAAGAGTAAGGAGAGAAGAGAAAGTTTGGGAGATTACTGCAGTGGTTCTCTCCCACTACTCCACGTATTGATTCACCTCCCCACTATGCTACACGATCTGATTTGGCTACGATTTGAGTAAGAAAACCTAACCCTAATCTTGATTTAGAGATTCAGATCGAGAAATTGATGAACTAGCTAACCTATTTCATTGTTTAGGTACCCGTCGTTCCGTTTTCAGGAACATAGTGTTTGAACCAAGTTCAAATCGAGTATTCCGATGAAATGTGCGGACTATAAACGTTTAGGTTATGGTTTTCAATGCTTTCAATGTCAGCTAATGATAGATGTCTAACTTGATTGCTACCATATTGTCTTAGATAGATGTATGGCATTTTCGATATAATATACATGTATGAACTATATTGAATAAAAGATGCATCCCATGTGTTTGTTGAAATATTTGAATGAACATGTAAACATGATTTGTGTTTGTTGTGCCTACTAATCTAGGATTCATTGTTGTCATATGCATGCTGACCTCTTCATATAAGGATTTATTAAAATATATGTTGTAACTAACCTAGTCTATATATTTGGTGACGCATAGCCTTAGTGTTTGATAAATTGTTTGAATGAGAAAATATTGATGATTTGTATTTATTAAGAGTATTAAGATGGGTTTCTTAATTACCCTAATCATATGTATAGTACCTTTCATGTAATCACATTTTCCGCTACGAAGTTTATGGATAAAATGCAAGTGTTATGCAATATGATAAATGTGTTTTGAAGAAATGTTCAAGTGAGGAATTGATAAGGATTGTTTTTTAAATGCTGATACGATTATCACATGTGTCTACCTATTGCGTTTAAGTAAGATTGGGGCTACAACGTGGCCTAGGCAATCGGTAACAGTTCATGTACAAGTGGCCGAATTAGTCTTGCCACGTTGGGTAACTCGATGAATCCGAGTCGCACGACGATTGTCGACAGTAGTTATGTCACAATGGGTGCTTATGCGCTCCATGTCGATTAAGTCAACATGTGCTTGTACTAATCAAGTTTACCAAATAAACTGATTGGCTTATTGTGTGTTTACCATGTATGGACATCACTGCTTGAATCTAAGGTAACACTTACCAATGTAAAAGCCCGTTTCAACCATGGTACCACGATTTGCTAAAACTCATTAGCCGGGCATAGTGGTATGGGACACCTTGGTCGAGCTGTCAGCTTAAACTGGGGTGACGAGCCTCCCCGTAATGACCAGTGAGTAACCCAAACTCGTGAGTCGCGCATGATGGTGTGGGACACCGTGTTTGAACTGTCGGCCTACGCTAAGGTAACGAGCCTTCCCGTAGTGACCGTGAGTATAAACTTTGAATTTGCCTATCGGTTGCTTTTCATTAGGGGTGATGCTCTATAACTTGCCTATCGTATGTGGTTAACTAGGATTGACAACCCTAAATGGATCCTTTGCTTGGGTTAATGATATAAAGGGAGGACCTTAGTTTCCCGAACCTGCCGTATGAATAAGCTTAAGTACTTGGCTAACACAACCATGCACCGCATTGCATGTGCTTTGGCGAGGAAGTTACACTTTAGGGAGGTTGTCATGCGTGAACTTGGTTGTCGGAGTCACTTGTGAGGGAGCTTTGTGCGAGGGCATGCATCATTACTACATGCACTCCATTTCTGCATTAACAAGAGTAGTTAGGAAATGATTGTTGTATTGTTTTATCATTACTGCTTGATTGACTTGATAACATGTTAACCTTTACCTTATAATACCACTGAGTTGATCACTCACTCCCACCCTGGGACGGTGTGTTAAAACACCAGCCAGACTATGGTTTAGATGCAGGTGACGATGTAGTCTACACAACAGAACCGAACTTCATTGAGGAAGAGGAGTTCTCCTACTGCTAGCTCTCAGGCGGGTCTATGTAGACATCGTGCTGATTTGACGGAATTATAAGAATATATACGAATTAGTCGAAAACTTTACATTTTGATATTTTGTATATTTTGAAACAATACTTGTATATATTCAACCTGGTACATATTCATACTCCGGAGTTTGTGAAACACTTCATGTTTAAATACACCTACTTAAGACTTCCGCTTGCTTAATTTCATTACACCTGGAGTATGATATGTTATTTTGGTATAATCTCACTCATGTTTAACTCATTAATATGGAAGAAATCTGAACATCATTATCCATGTTGCATAAGTGATGTGCTGAATCTTGTGAGTAGAGATTTTGCTCCCTAGAAATTCAGGGCGTTAACGTTACAAGATGGTATCAAAGCGCGATTTGGATTAAATTGGACCTGGGTTATAGGCCACACGACGCACTTTGATGCACTCTGACTTAGGAAGGGAGCGATGGAATTTAGAGACCGCAATAGGATCCCAATGTTTCGCCGGCAGACGAGAACAAACGCTGTAGTTTAGTCTATAGCGTATTTTAGACCGCGTGAATTGCTAAATTGTTTGATGATACTCCAGTTTCAATCACAAATTGTTTAATACTGCATACTTTTCAGGTCAATGGCAATACAATGTTTATGACTGATAACTTCAAGAAATTTATAGCAAAAATGCAAATAAACTCAAATCATGGGATTGCATTTATCACTTTATCATGGGTTTATATAAAACTAATGCAATGTCTCTCAATCTTCAAGACTATCATGCTAGCATTACGATGCAACATCAATGCAAGCAACTTATACATCTATCATTTTTACCATTTCTCGTATTGTGTTATGTTTCATTTGGATATTTATAGAAATATTAAAAGTCTACTAAATTTGTATTTTAATTGATGGGACATAATTATGATGATTATTTATTTAGTTTATAGGGCAGATGATATTCTTTACATTACCTTATTTCATCAGTAGTAAACCCAATTTTGGCTATTCATTAAATATATAGTTCAGTTTGCTATTCAAGCCAACTGAGCATCCAAACACAATGATATTAGTCTAGTTTCATATTTAGTCCAATCTATTGAATTTTGTGAATGGGATTCTTATTAAACAATCATGTGAATTTTTCCTGGGATGAATATCAAGCGTAACAAATTCAAAAAAAAAAAATCAACCGCTGTTTTTTTTTTTTTTTTACAGAAAATTTAGCGACGGACCAAATCCGTCGCTAATTTCTGAACAATTCGAAAATCAACATGGAATGTATCCGTCACAAAAATTTACAACATGGATAAGATCCGCTGCAAATTTGAGACAGACTATCAATTGTAGATACGTTGAAAATTTGCCACAGATCCTATCCATCGTTTAATTTTTGCAGACAGCAGCAGACCATGCGACAGACCAAATCCGTCGTTGATTTGATTTTGGGACGGATCTATTCCATTGCAAATCCACGATTTGACATAGTGAAATGGATGATGTAGATGGAACACATGCATCATGGTGAGGCGTACAAAGCTTTCCACCTTCGGATAGCTATAACATTCAATACGTTGTGGTAATGGACCGATGCGAGACTTCTTTTTTTTTTTCCTATTATTCGATGGTTACTACCCATTTCATGATCACAGCCATAAGGCTAGCCATTAGGATCACTGTTACTATTATTGAATGCCTGGATGAAAACGCACTTGTGATCTGTTGCTGCAATAAGGTCCCACCTACTCCATCCTATAAAACTCATATTTTAAGTTGTCCTTCATCTGTGTGGGACCCACAAGATGAACGGTCTAGGTTATCAGCGCCTATCCAGATGGAATATCACGTCATGCATGAGAGATTAATTAAGATGGTCTCATGAATGGTCTCAAAGGGTAGTTTTACTCCTTTTTTATTTATTTTTTCTTTTTCTTTTTAGACTTTTTCTAGCTGAGAGTTTTGTATAAATCCAGTTGAAGGGGAGCATTCAGCTGCAAAGGAAGTATGCCCTACCTTACCTAATCGACCACATAAAATAATAGGAAACGGTGCAAGTACTCGTACATGCTGGCACATAAGAAAACCAGTTCACACAAAATCGAAGCCGCTCAGTTGGTGGCCCCCACTGTCCACATGTCTTCACTAGGATGGCCTAATGTTGCCTACACTTTTATGCTAATATTACTTATGATTTTTTATTTATTTATTTTTTAAATATCTTTCCAATCACTGAAAATACTTATTTTACATGAACAAGACTTAGTTATCCCTCCAGTAAAAGAAGTAATAAAGAATGAAGTTATTTATTGGAAATTTCATTAAAAAAATAATAATTCCACATAAATAAAAATTTTACAAAAGAATGCCTCTACCAACTAAAATTATTGAACAGTGCTTATTAAGGAAAGAAATTACTTAAACACCCTTATTTTAGTTTTTCTTTAAAAATGATGAATTGAAAATTGTAGGGCCCACGACATATATGTCCAACATCCAACCCGTCCAATAGATGCACCATACCATGATCACCAGAATGACCAAAATTCTAAGTAGATCAAATGATAAGATGGACCAAAGCATAGGAATACACCACTGAAAAAAAAAAAAAAAAAAAAAAAAAAAAAAAAAAAACAAAACAAAAAAACAAAACAAAACAAAAAAAAACAAAAAAAAACTAAGTTCATGTGTAGCACATCTGGTGATTTGATCAGCCACATTTTTATTTATTTATTTATGGTGTGAACATCATGGAAGGTTTTATATGTTAGATGATTAGATGTTGGACCACTTGCCAAATTCTCAACTTCACTACCAATCCATCTAACATATGAAACCCACACTTACAGTCATGCAATTAATGGAATAAATAAAAAATAAAAAAATCCATACCTCCACATCCCAACATGCAAGATCCAAGCCGCACATCAATAGACAACATAATGTAGGTCTCATGGATAGGGGAATTTACAATACTGATGATCCAAGCCGTTCGAATTGGATTCATGTCCCACCTGATAGGAAAATTGACTAAACTAATTTTATTTTGAGGACTTAATTAAATTTTAAGTAAAGCACCCAAGCTTCAAGAAGATTTTTACTGGTGGGATGCACCATGCTGTATATGAAACATCTACACCTTCGATCAGGTTCTATTATCATTTCTAGGATCTGAAGAGAAAAATCAGCAAGATCCACTACTGAGTTGGGCCACACCACAAGAAACAATGGAGATGAGATGCTAATCATAGATTTATTTTTGGTGTCACCACGTTGCATGTCTTCCATCAAACCTATTAATCAGGTGTTACTCACAAGGGATGAGGTGAAAATATAAAAATCAGCTTGATTCAAATATCACGCAGGCCCATTTGCCTGGATGAAGAAACTATTCAAATATCAGCTTGATCCAAAACTTTCGTGGCCCACAAGAAGTTTTTAACGGTAGATTATCACTGTTTCTTGTATTATGGTCCACCTGAGATTTGGATCTGCTTCATTTTTTGAAACATTTCCTAAAATGAGCTTTCAATACGGTTGGACGGCGTGGATGTAATCAAATACATCACAGTGGACCTCACAGTCAGGGGGTCCCACCCACCTCGGTGGATCCGGGGTCTGACCTAACCTAATCCGCTCCCGTGCCGTATGGGGCGGGCAATATTCTACAGACGTCGCAGAGGAATCGGGCTCTTTACAAGGATACAAACGATATCTTCTGATTTGCATGAGTGGGACCATGGTTTAGTGATCCAGACCGTTGATCTACTTGGGTCTTACTCTTGACGGACCATACCTCAAAATCTTATTATCCAGTTATGGATAGTAAAAACACAAAATAAAAAAAGAATGAATGAAAGAAAATAATTAATGGTCAAAAATCAAAATTTAGGATCATCCAAATGGTGCCATTTTCAACCATTGGCTATCCATGCCTAGACACACTAGATGGACGGTCTGGATCAAACTCTATGTCATGTGCTCTGTGTATGCATGGACTTGTATATCAATATCCAATGGCATTGTAACCCATTTATTTGCCAGCATGTGCGCAAAGTTCAACATCTAACCATCCATCAAATGGGCCCCACTGCGAATGTGTGTTGTCCCAAGAATCACTTTGTTCGTAAACACTGTGGCCCACCTGAAAAAATTCACATCCTGATTTCATGGGACAGATTATCTATATGTCCAGACCATCTGATGGACAGTTTGGATCTTGTCCGATGTGCCATGGGGGCACATGAATGGTGTGAAGATGTTATGTCTTGTACGCGCGTGCGAGCTGGCAGTGAGAAGAACGAGGCTGATGAACGGTCCTTATTATGATATTCTCGACAAGCGTGCCACCTGTCACCCTAAGCATTAATGAGAATCTATATTTTAATGACCTCGTTGCACATGTCTGATTAAAGAATAGAGCCGTTGGATTCTTAATTGATACAAATGGGCCCATATTTCAATGATCCGAACCGTTGATATGAAATCTCTCCGAATGGAAGATCCTAGATATCCATCTCTTGGCCTTCTGACTTGTATTGAAATCACTGTTGTGTCTTTGTTATGACCCGTTTGTTTTCTTATAGATGCTGATTAAAGAGTTAAGATTGTCCTGTTGATGAAATTTTTGGCAAATGATCCATCCAAGGTGGGCCCAGTCAGATCAACGGTCTGCATCACTGCAAAATATGCTCCAACGGTACAAACTGGTTGTGTAGAAACTTACGTTCCATGCAAGTGAAGCACTAATGTGTGTCCCAATGGAGATCCAGTTCCAAGGAAGCGGATTGGGTACGACCCCTGGTCGGACCTTTAAGTGTCGGATCAGATCTGTGTGAGGCCATCGTCATGTATCTGTTTATCCACGCCGTCCATCCCTTTACTTGGACCATGTTAAGATCCGGGTCTAAAATGAGGTAGATTCAACGATCTAATGGACCACAACAAATAATAAACTTGAGTTCCATTAAATGGTATTAAATACACAAAGCCTTATGTGCAAGAGTCATATCTGGTGTGGCCTATTGGAGTGTTCTATCTGCCTCATTTTTGAGTCTGTTACTTACCATGATCTTGGAAAAGGTATGGACGGTGTCGATAAACAGAAACATAACAGTGGGCCCCACAAAGATCTGGTGGAACATTGAAAGGTCCAACCGGGTCGGACAAAATCCACTTACCGAATCTAAGGGCGTGTTTGGCCGGGCGCTGGATATGGTATTAGATGAAATATCCTGCGCCTCCCCATCCCATCCGGTGTTTGGGATGGCGGGATGTGCCTTGCCCTTGTGAGCAGCGCCCAAATTTGAAACGTATCAATCCCTAAATGCGGGGGTTTACCGCTACGTGGGGCCCGCCGTGATATCAATGAGATATCCACTCCCTCCATCATTTTCATCAGCCTACATTCAGCCTATAACCTATTTTGAGGCAGATATAAACCAATGAGTGGGGCACACCACAAGAAAATGTGGAGATGCATGCCCATCAATTTGTGACTGTCCAAACAGGCTACTTTATATCCCATGGGATCAAGGGACAAATACTGACATCACCATCATTACCTTAAAATCCATCCTATCCCTCCTAATCCCATGGGATTGGTCTGGCCAAACACGCCCCAAAGGATCTCACTCGACCATTCACGGCGGGTGGGATTCCCTGTGCACATTCAAATTGGAATTGGGCACGGAAAAACAAATAGGTTTTCCTGAACGTGGATTGCGTCGTGGCACTGCAACCAACGACCTCAGTGGTGGCAGGATTCTGTCGGCCCAAAGTGATTTATGTATTTTATCCACGCCGGCCATCCATTTTTTCAGGTCAATTCAAGGCATGATCGAAAAAATGAGGCAGATCCAAAGCTCAATTGGACCACACCATTGGAAACAGTGGGCATTGAACACCTACCTTCCAAAATTTCTTGGGTCCACTGAAGTTTTGGATCAAACTGATACCTGTGTTTTCCCTTAATACAGTTCTGACCTTATGAACCGGTTAGATGGCAAATAAACATTACTTATAGTTTAAGGAAGGTAATAACAACACAGGATATTACTCCTCCCACTGTTTTCTATAGTGTGGTACACTGGAGATTTAAATATTCTTTAATTTCAAGCTCATGGACTAAAATAAGAAAAATATATGGGCAGCATGGATTAAAAACCCGTACATCAGAGTGGGCCCTACAGAGCCTAGCCACCATTGAGCTTTTTTTAACACACCCAGGTCCACACACTTACACCACAATGGGTACTTGAAACCATGATCTACGATAAAGTAATTTTCTGTAGGATGACCCACGAAGTGATGTGTAAATTGTTTTGGATTTCCAAAAATTCTTGAAATTTATTTATTTATTTATTTATTATTAACTTATAATATCACTTAACGACCATTAGCACTCAATGTTAGTTTATACTGGGGTGGACTAGTCTAGTTATGATGGGACCAAGTGCGGGCTGCCAAGCCAGATGAACCGTTTACACTTAACAACAGCCCGTGTGGGCCACCTAGCGACCGAGAAGGGTCAGAAAAATCTAAAACTTTAGAAAATCATAGATCTCATGGGCTTGTGGTCCATCGCGGACTGTGGACCCAGTGGACAAAGTACCATCGGCGCTTTTTTTCAGTTTAAAATGCACCGATCGAGACTCCGGGTCTTCCAGCCTCGATTTCTTCCAAATTTACGGTGAAGGTTTAATATATTTTTCAAACGCCTTCCCACCAAATCTGGGCCCCGATCGTGGCACGATGACCGTTGATCGCGAATCGGACCCGTACGATCAAACCCCGCATCCGTTCGTTCCCAAATTTTGTAAGGCCCCTCATCGGGCTATGGACCACTTATCCTATAAATTTCATGACCAGAGGGTCATCAGAAATGCTCCAATCACCAGAATGGCCCCCACAGGGCCATTTAAGGGTCGGAAACGCCTTCTCAGATCATATATCCGTTCATCCGTTCGTCCCCAATTTTTGCATGGGCCCTAATCGGGCCATAAGGCACCTACACGCCGAGTTTGGTGGCCAGAGGGGTGTTAGGGCCACCCCAACACCAATAGGGAGTCCCATAAGTCTATTTTAGGAAATTATGGAAGCTTAGGGCCATTTGCACCAAATCTGGAATTATAAATAGAGGGTTCTTTTGGGCACCCCTCTCCCATACGAATTTGCCCTAGGAAAGGGGAGAGAGAGAAGAGAGAAAAAGAGAAAGAAAGAAAGGAGGAAGGGAGAGTGAAGAAAAAGAAGAGCAAGGTGGGCCCAAGGAAATCAAACCCCACAACTCCCTACATCTTCTCAAAGGAGGATTCCTCATCTACAACCACCCTTTTCACTCCGTTGATCATCTAGGTAAGATCCACCACCCATTTTTGTTGAAACCCTTGTGATGAGGAGGGATTTATTTAGGATTCTAACATATAAATGTTGCTTTAGGGGTTTCGGCCGATCGGCACGGGTTCGGCATCTCAAAGGTCGTTTTCAAGTCTCCAACAATCCATAGGTGCGGACTATTAATCTTAGGTGGCCTAGCACCGATTTTATCATGTGTTTAATGATTTTGCTTGCTTGAGTGAAGTGTTTGTGAAATCTAGAGAGACCCTAGGATTTGGGTATCATTTGGTGATGTGTAAAATCGCATGTTTGTTGGCTTTCTTTCTTATGTTCGCATTTGTGCCCCTCACATGCTTGGTGATATAGTAGATGATCGTATGCCTATGTGTTGCTTAATTTGCCTCATATGTTGTTGTTCATGTCTTGTATGATGCTTGCTTTGGCACGTTTTAAGTCTAAGAGGCGTAGGAATCGGTTCGTTTCCTCGCCAACCCACACTTCTCACATGCACTTTATTTGTATTAATGTATTATGCTTGTTAGGGACATTGAATTGTATGGTAGGATTTATGCAACATGATGTTGTATGTTAGTTGATAACCTTGATGATGGCATGCTATGAATTATCGTCGAACCCTTGGATTGGTCAGGAACACGAGGTTAGGCGGTAGTCCTTCTGGTTGGACTCCCCTAAGACTAAACATGCAAGTTGGACGAGTGCGTATGGGCGGCAGCAGTTCGACTGCATGGGTCTAGTACCCGATGTCGTCTGTCTCGTGCTCGCCTGACTCGTGCGGTTTAGTCACTTCCGACAAATTCGATTGTTAACTATGTTTGCTCACACATGTAATGGAACACGGAACACCCTACAACCGTTGTAGCCCTCGATAACCATTTGATTTCGGTCCCCGCCTCGTGAGCCGGGCATGGTGGAATGGGACACCGTGTCCGAGCTGTCGGCCACGGCGGGGTGCCGCGCCTCCCGTAGTGGCCGCGAGCGATCCCTTTTCTCGGCACTCCTCATGTGCTTGAAGTCGGGGATGAGGAACCCGACGGGATCACGGACCGCGAGGTCTCGCCTCACGCATTGGGGGGTCTTGGCCTCGCAACCCGTTTAGGCATTGATACGTGGGGTGTACCAGATTCCCAAACCTCTTTGGATGAATGGACTTAACTAAGAACTTGGTTAACATTATCCTTGCATGCATTAGTTAGGGTGGCGACTCGGAAGTCGAGGTCGCTTTGAGGAGTGTTGACATATGCGATCGTTAGCGGAGAGTCGCTCGAGGAGTGTTGTGGCGAGGGCATACATCATATCATCTATCATGCATATACATTAACAAGATTAGTTAGGTATTTATGAATGTTTGTTTTCATTAAATTCATAATTTAATTGATGCCTGTTGTAACTTGAGACTAATAGTTCACACTGAGTTGATCACTCACTCCCACTCTGGGACGGTGTTTTAAAACACCAACCAGACCCATTCATAGATGCAGGTGACTCAGGGCATGAGGAGCCTGGCGAGGCGAGCTTGGACAAGGAGGACGGACTCTCCTACTTATAGTTGATGGGCGGCTCTCCAGCGGCTTAGGAGACTAGATTCTAGAGCGTTGAGTCGTGGGCTCAGCGTACCATTCTTATAGGCATATGATTTTCTTTACGATTTTGTTGGGCTTTGCCTTGTGCGGCCCTTTTATATTTCTTTGAACCTGTATATATTGTTTTCTTTCAGTTCAGTAGACTAGTTGTGGATGTGCCTCATGTTTCAATTAATTCCATGCTGCGCATTTAAACTCGAAAGTCATAAAACCATAAAATTGATGATAAGTGACACTCGGAGACTTGGGAGTCGAGCGTATGCACGACCCCCGATTTTTCGGGGCGTTACATGATGATAGTGACAATAATTTCATTATCAACTTAGCTTCTTGAGCATTTGGACTGTGGCAATTTGATTGTCCCAATGGTTAATAATTGCTTCATGATTGAATCAACTCATTTTTTCAGTTTCAACTAGATATCCAGCTGGGTCCGCTCGACTCATATGCTAGATTCAACTCAGCACGACTTGATATTTAATAATTAAATTTAAGATCACGTTTGCAAATATTAATAGATTCTTAGAATGTATTTAATATTTAAATACATAAAGATTCGAGCTCTAGATCTATGTATTTAATAAAAAAAAAAAAAAAAAAAAAACAAAGGGATAAGAGAAGACATTTCTTCTAGGGAATGGAAATTTCAAATGCATGTGGTCCCAAAAAAGAAATAAATGAGGACAACTGGCTTCAAACCACTCTCTTACAAAAAACAGAGGAACGTTTCTGGTCAAATGACAACTCAAAAATCTAAGATGGGTTAATCTAAACTCTGATGGCTCAGGCCGAAGTGAGCCATGTGGTTGGTATTACAAAATCATGAGGATCAAGACAAGAATACTATATTTTCTATGGATGATGAAGAGTATATACATACAAGAGACCAAGTTTCGAACATGCATATACCTAGACATCCAATCTAAAAAATAGTAAATTAAAAATACACAGACAACCATGTACATACACATGCACTAATAGGTGCGTTGGGGCAGCCATCCATTCTAAAAAGGCGAGTTTTCTGTCTGCTTGTTGCACCTCCTACTACTTTGTGAAAGCAATTTAGTAGAATATCATGCTTGTTTGATGGATTGGTATATGCTAGAATTTGGAAATTTAGAACTTAAAAATTAAAAGAGACTCCTTGGCCGAATGGCAACATTTACAAGGGTAACAAAGATTGTGCCGAAAATAATCCTAGATGGTGTGGAATTGACCTACACAAGACATTGAGTGAAATTGGCACGAGACCAATGCAATTTCATTTAATATAATTCCAAGCATTTCCATTCTTCCCGAACATGGAGTGGAATTGGCACAGGACAGATGAATCTCATTCCCACCTAATCCCTTCTAATCCCACTGCCCAAACTGACCCTTAGTAGAATATCATGCTTGTTTGATGGATTGGCATATGCTAGAATTTGGAAATTTAGAACTTAAAAATTAAAAGGGACTCCTTGGGCGAATGGCAACATTTACAAGGGTAACAAAGATTGTGTGGTGACCCTAGCTACCATCATAGACCTCTGGTGTAGCAGGACTCCATGGAGCAACTATGATGTATGTGTTTTATCCATGTTGTTCATTCATTTTGCCAGCTCATTTCAGGCCATGCGATGAAAATTGAAGAATATCCAAGGTTCAAGGGGACCACACCACAAGAAACATTGGGGATTGAATGCCTACTGTTGAAAACTTCTTGGTAGCCATGCAAGTTTGGGATCGAAATGTTATTTGTGTTTTTCTTTCATCCATGACCTTATGAATAGTTTAGATGACAAACAAACCTTACAGTTGGCTGCTCTTGGATGGTTTCAATGGTGGGCCACTCTTTTAGGTGGTGTGGTATCCACTTGAACTTCAGATCTGTTTCACTTTTGGGCTCATGTCTTAAAATGATCTGGCAAAATAAAAGGATGGTATGGAAAAAGCACATGCATCTCGGTGGGCCCGCAAACCTTTTTCAGCATCGCCAGTAAGTAGGCAGGTAGTTGAGGGGTCACTACCAGGTGGATTCCCTTTGTTTCATGTCTCAATGATCCAACTGTTATTATCAACTTTAAAGTTTAATTAGAATTATTTAATATTAAAATTAAAGATTTTAATTTTAGATTTATATATTTTTGAAAACAAAAAGATAAATAAGGAGGAGATTTCTTCCAATGAGTTGAATTTTCAAATGCATATAGGCTTTTCTTGCAAACCCATCTCTTGCAAAAATTAAAGACCCTTCTCTTGTCAAAAGTAGAGGTGGGCATTAGTCAAGTCGGACCGAGTTGGGGTTGATCGACTCGATCCGATTTTGAAATAGGCCTGACCCAAACTTGACCCAACTAGGTACGAGTCCAGCATACCTGACCCAAACTCAACCCAACTAGTTACCGAGTCCAACATAACTAACCCGATCCGAGTCTGGGTCTGGCCTGGATTAATCCGAATCGAGTCTGACCCAGTCACAAATACTGAGTCGGGTCAGGTGCTGTAACATCCCGGATTTTTGTCAACTTGTAATTAGACGTCCTTAGGCAATGGGTCGATCCTAACACCTTATTAACTGGTCAGAACTCAATTCCACAGTCTAAAATCGCTTTTTAACCATTTTCCTTCACAAATCTCATCTTTCACTACCTTATCCTTCAAAAGTAACTAAGTGATAACCTAGATTAGCTACGAAATCTGCCTGATATACTTTAAATATGATCTGCAAGACCCAAAACTTGTAAAATCATTGACGCTAGATTACCCTAAAATCTAGGATCAATCTCATTACCCGGCTGCTCTTGGGAGCATCCCGAACTCCGTATCAGATCTGGACCGCACATCGAAAGTCCGAATAATACGAAGTTATAGAATTAGGACCGCCTTGCTGGGCTTGACAACTATCTCGAAAATTAAATCCAAATAGTATCCAACGGCTATTCGCTTGAGCCCAGAGTGAAGAGTGTGAGAAAACGTAGATTTTTTTAGAAATCAAGTCTCATTTAAATAATCTGAGACTTGTCACTTGCGAGCCTGATATAAGCAATCAGACTGTCAGAATCTGACCCAAATACACCCTCAGATCAAGGGAAATTTCATACACATGTCCATATACTTGTGACCCTGATCGAGTTCCGATAACCGTTGAACTGAAACTGGTCCGCCACGTGTGATCTGGGAATCCGACTGGAACGAAAGCTTAGCTCGACCTAGATCCATAGTCTGTGAGCTTAAGTCTGACCTTTGGCTCAAGGGAGGCAGCTAGAAGTGCTCCATTGAGACGGAACAGACCCACTTTGGTTATAACCTAAGTATACCTTGACCTTAGGTCTATTTCGGTGATATTTTAGGCTATATAAGGACCTTAAGCCCTCACTCCCTCATCCCATACGAATTTGAGAAAAACCTAAGAGAGAGAAAGTGTGAGAGAAGTGGGAGCATCTTCCTGATACTCCATCCCCCTGCTATACGTGTTTAACCATCGCCATCTAATCACTTTTCCGTCGATTTCGGCTTCGTTCGTAGGTAAGAAAACCTAACCCTAAGCTATTTTAGAGTTTTCAAAAGTGTAGGTGATGGAATAGCTGACCTGTTTCATGATTCAGGTTGTCGTTGTGCCATAGACAAAGGCGTTGGGTTCAAATTGGTTTCAGTTCAAGTTTACCGACAAAAGGTGCAGACTTTAGACGTATAGGTTATAGTTTTCAAGGCTTTCAATGTCGGTTAATGATTTATTCTCGACATGGATGCTATTTTACATGTAGAACATGGTGTCTGTTTTCCGTTTCGGTTAAATACGAAGAATATGGAATTTTGTGTATTCTAAGTATTTGTAGAAAATACCGTATCCGTATAAATTTTGCTGATATGATAGCCATGAGTATTTGCCGTGTATATATGCTAGTTATGGATGTATGACCTGTTTGGCAAAAGGATTCGCCCTCATATACATTTTGGCCAACATAGCTTATGTAGGCTAATGTGTGTGGTCTAAGTGTTTGTTGAAATGACTAAATAAATATGGATTTATGATTTATGCCTGGCATATGTATTGGATGTAAGAACATGATCGTTGTGTATAAGACAACTCCTTGATATAAGGATTTGTCATATTCTATGTTGAAATCCACATACGTCATGTATGTTGGAGTGGTGTAGTTTAAGTGTTTGACAAAATGCTTATGTGAGAAATTGTGTGACAAACTAAATTTAATAGTGGTGTTAAGATAGGCTTCTCAACAACCTGAATGATGTTTCTGATTTCCTCTATGTATGTTTACACTATGATGTCTGTTTTAATTATGAAATGCATATGTGTGGATTTCTGTTTAGGTTATATGAATTCGTTATGGGTGATGGGGGAGTGGTATAATGATTCCATGCAACAGCCCTGGCAGCCCTAAGCGAATGATA
This sequence comes from Magnolia changhungtana, assembly GCA_030180095.1. Taxonomy (NCBI): domain Eukaryota; kingdom Viridiplantae; phylum Streptophyta; class Magnoliopsida; order Magnoliales; family Magnoliaceae; genus Magnolia; species Magnolia changhungtana. The sequence continues at coordinate 4,224,564 of JASAUF010000089.1, forward strand.
TCGGACCTTTGATTGTATGATTTGAAATCTTGATTTATTACTGCTTTAACTGTCTTCTAGGATATTTTGTTGCAATTGAATGTGATTGAGGCTATTGTATAGTCCAGGCAATCGGTAACGGGATTGAATTCGTGGCTGAGATTCATTCGCCATGTGAGATGTATTCGGCGAACCCGAGTCGTACTTTGGTTGGCGATAGTGGTTGGCCACGCGAAGTTTTTATGCACTTCATATCGTTGAACTTGTCGTGCGCTCGAGCTAGCCAAGTTCGTCAAGTAACCCGATCTGTCTAATGTATGTTCACCATGTTTGGACACTACTGCTTGAACCTAAGGTACCGACCTTACCAGTGCAACCCCGTTAACCTTGGTACCTTGATCCGCTAAGACTCATGAGCCGGGCATGGTGGTATGGGACACCGTGGTCGAGCTGTCGGCCTACGCATGTGCCTCCCCGTAGTGACTAGTGAGCAACCAGACTCGTGAGCTGAATATGGTGGTATGGGACACTGTATTCGAGATGTCAGCCTACACTGTTTTGATCAGTAATGGGGGAGTAGTGTAACGATTCCGTGTAACAGCCCTAGCAGCCCTGACCGTACCCGGTGTAGTGACCTCGAGCATATTCTGAATCTGTGGAGAGGCGACGAGCCTTCCCGTAGTAAACAGAGTATAAACTAGGCCCGTATTGATAAGGTGATAGGGAGTGGTATAACGATTCCGTGTAACAGCCCTGGCAGACCTTGCAGTGACCTAGAACCACACTATCGTATGAGATTATCTAGGATTGACGACCCTAAAATGGATCATTGTTTGGGAATGATATAATGAAGGTATCTTAGTTTCTCAATCCTACTGTATGAAAAGGACTAATAACAACTTGATAATCATGTTCATATCGCACTGCATATGCCTGGAAGATGTGGAGCATTGATGGATGAAAGCATGCCGCGGACGTAAGATGGTGTCGCATGAGGGAGTATGTTGGCGAGGGCATGCATCATGACAGCATCTCATACTTGTATTAACAAGAGTACTTAAGATTGTTGATTGTACTGCTTTATCATTACTGCTTGACTATATTGATAACATGTTAACCTATGCTTTACTGTTCCACTGAGTTGATCACTCACTCCCACGTTACGGGACGGTGTTCCGGACACCCACCAGACTTTGTCTGATTGCAGATGGCGACGCTACTCCTGAGGCGGAGCCGGACTTTTGTGACGACGAGAATGCTTCCTCGTATATATTGTTTTCTGACGGCTTCATACGAGCCGTGCCTTGATCGACGGGGTTACAGGGATGTTAACTAGATGACACTATACCTTTGGTATATTTTGAAATTGTACTTGTAATTCATTAACCTAGCAACATTATCACACTCTGGAGACTTACCATAATATATATCTTCTATACATCTATCTCAGTCTTCCGCTTGCAATTTAACTGTCTTTGGAGTATGATATGCTGTTTTGGTCTAATCCCATTCATGTTTCAATGCTCTCATCATAATCATCATCATCTATGTTACATAAGTGATGCGTTGGAACTCGGGAGCTGAGCTTTACTCGACCCCCGATTTTCAGGGCGTTACAGGTGCATTGGGTATCCACAAGCAGAAATCACAACTCAAAACCTATATTCACTTGACAAAATTGCAACCTCTCCATCTGGTACATGGCATCTCAGATATGAAACATCATATCTGAGTTTTCTTAAACATATATGTACGAGTCGAGTTTCAGATCGAGTCGAGTTAGTACTGAGTTGGATTTCAGGTCAAGTCGAGTTACTGGGTGACTCTAACTCAACTCAGTTTGAGTTCGGATTGGACGAAGTCATTTTGATTCAGACCTAAACGAGTCGGACGAGTTGAGCTTGTGGAGATTGATCTAGCCATGAATTTGTGCCGAGCTCATTCCTGTACTTAGGCGCACTGGAGTGGAGATTGAGCTCGGGGTCGGACAGATAATGATCTTGACTTGTTGTAGTTAATGCTAGCTAACTCGAAGTCATTCACGAGGGCAAGTGAGCCATGCCTTGGTAGATTTCTCGAGGGGAGTCGTTCTCCTGTCTTGAATTATTCTGATCAGCCTATTTTTTACCCACAACAAGACTCATGGCCTAAAATAAGCTCAAAAATAGATGGACGAGATCAATAAAATACATACATTATGGTGGGCCCATAGAGTCCTACCACCATGGAGGTGGATGGTGCCATCATAACCACACAATTCGTGTCCCATCAAGGGTACGTGGGAGCTGATGTGAGAGCTATTACCACTAATAAGGAGCTATAAATTTCTACTTATGCTGGTTTATTTTTCAGTTTACACTATAAATGAGGTCTTAATTAGTCATCATTATTTATATCTATACTTACAGCTCAAACTTTGAAGTTGACAATGACAACTCTAATGTGTGGATGCAAAGAGATGGGAGGACGTTTTCGGTATAAAAACTATGGGACCCCCCCCCCATGATGTCAATATCATATCCTTGTGGTCCATTCATTTCACCACCTTAGTTTAGGACAAAGTTAAAGAATAAGATAAATCCAAAGCTCAAGTGAACCACACAACCCTAAAGGGTGAGAAATGAATGCCCGCCATTGATAACTTCTTAAAGACTATAAAAGTTTTGGATCAAGCTAATATATTTTTTAATATATATATATATATATATATATATATATATATATGACCCTTTGAACGGATTGGATGACAAATAAACATCAATGTGGGCTTTAAGAAGGTTTTAAGCTTTAAATAGTTTATGTTTATTAAGACTACTGTTTCATGTGATGTAGTCCACGTGAGCTTTAGAACTGCCTCATTTTTTAACTCATGCCCTACCAAGAGCCCGCGGGACATGTGGACAACATGGATGTGACTTATTCATTACGTGGGCCCCACGGTTTTTATCGATACGGAAGTATGTGAATTTATTTATTTATTTTTTAGAGGAGAGAATTCACATATAGTTTTGAAGGCAGCAATTCCCCCTCAAACAAATAATGGTAAGAAATAATGAACTGATCTAACAACTTTCTACATTGATTCTGAACACATCTCTACAGTAATTTCAGTTCTTTTTAACTCTACCATACATTTCCCTTGTTTCCTGAATTTCCCAGAACGCTTGGTCTGGTGGGCCAACGTGACAAGAGATTCTGTGGGGCCCATTGTGATGTGTATATGAAATAATTAAATAATTAATTTCGTCTATTGATTGTGCCAGTTCATGTTAGTATATAACTTCAAATCATAGTAAAAGAATAAAATGAAGGTTTAAAAAAAAAAAAAAAAAAAAAAAAAAACCTCCATAAGTAGGATATAGTAGCTTATAAGAAACTGTGGGGGCAAACAGATGGGCCATGTAAGTTGTACTCTGATAGAGTACGATTCTTGATACACAGGTGCTTAAAAACTCCATAGGTAGGATATAGTAGCTTAAATCAAACCATCTAAGCAGTGAAAGTTACTTCTTTTAAGTCATGACCCAAAAATCAGATTGATTGAAGAATCATATCCTCTGATTCATGGACTCTTGTTTATTGTAATAGTTTCATTTTTAACCGTCCAATGTATGTATGTAGACTAATCCGTTGGTCAGATAGTGAGTAAGAGTAATTTCTTTGTTCATGATACACGTAAACTTGTACAAGGTAATTTGGACAGTGTAATTCTTCGTGCTTGTGTGTCATCCATCACACTCCGCCAGAGTACCGGGAAACACCAACTTGGGTGAGACCGTGATCGTGGGGCCCACTTTAATCAATGTGTTGTATATCCGAACCGTTCATCCATTTTTTCTGATCATTGTAGCTCATGGTCCGAAAATCCTACAAGGTCCGAAAATGAAACGGATCCAAATCTCAAAAGGACCACACCAAAAGAAACGGTGGTGATTGAATGCCCACCATTGAAAACTTTTTGGTTGCCAGATCAAGCTGATATTTGTGTTTGCCTTCATTCAGGTCTGTTTGTCCTTATCAACAGGTTGGATGAAAAATAAACATTAAGGTGGGCCCTAGGAATTTTTATTATGATGATTCAATCACCACTTTTCATGTGGTTGGATCTGTTTCATTTTTGGTCTAATGCATTAAAATAATCTAGGAAAACGAATGGACGGCGTGGATATACAACATATACGTCAAGGTGGGCTCCATGGTCACGGCCCCACCGAACTCGGTGTTTTCCCGGCCTCAGGATATATATTCTATCCACGGGACATTTTAATGCGAGTCTGGCCTTGCTGCCGTGATCTAGACCGTTGGGTTACTGGACCACCAGTGGTCCACTGCAAAATTCGTACGGATTGATTGACACAGCTTTCAACGGATGGTTAAGAAATAAAAAAGTGGACGTTCCAGATATATGTGGAAAATGTCTATTATTGGATGGGTGAGATCTGAGAATATTTGAGACATGGCCCATCTGAAGTGGGCCTGATTGCATGAACGGTCTGGATGATAGATCCCTAAATTCCAGCCACATGTAATTAGTTCGACTTTTGAAGTCCAGACAGATAAGGCTCAAGCCCCGCCCACTACTTCAGTTAAAAAAGAGAAATTGTCACATACAGCTGCTGCAATGTGAACTTTCACACCATCATTTTCTTACGGCCAATATATGGAATTTTTAGAACATCCGATCCGTTCAAAAGGTGGGACACACGATGTTTATGTCCACTTTGAAAATCAAGAGAATCGAATCGTTGCATGGGCCACCCCAGTAGACCAAGTTAAACCATCTGTTGTCCATTGATTTTGACATTGTGTCCCAATCGACAGTGGATTGGTCTGATCTGCAAACCAGGCAATCGTCTTGGTGTGGCCCACCTTTTGTACCAATAGCATATTCTACACATGAGACGGGTTGGCGGGGATACAACCGCTGCATGTGATCATCTCATTAAAATTCATAATATTATCGTGCTTCACTGACGCACTTGATGATTGTGGTGGACTTTACATTTGCTAATATTAATTATTTCTTAAATTACTTTAGCTAGTTGGATGCGTAATTAGCTATGTCAGCATTTATCTCTGCAACACACACACACATGTATACAGAGAGAGTAAGAGGAATGCTCACCGCGGGCGCACACATATACAGACATTGGAGTGTTCACCTGTGCACCGGTTGACACGATATTACATGCGAACTTTGATATCAGCGGTAGGATCCGGCGTATGGTATAGATGACGTTCGAGTTTAAGAGTGAGTTTCCATTACTCGTACCTTATAGAGAGATAGATACTCTCCCACTCGCACACTTCCTCAGGCAGGTATCTTACATAAGCCTTTCGCAGGAAGTTACTGTGTTGGGATGCTAGGTGGGGCCCACCAGATGTTTGGGAGAAATCCATCCCGTCCATCCGTTTTGCGAGATCATTTTAGTACATTAGACCAAAACCGAAGTAAATCCAAAACTCTAGTGTGTTACACGAGAGGAAACAATGGGAATTTGGTGACTACTGTTAAAACATTCATTCAACTACAAAAGTTACTTCTCAGGCTAATTTTTTGTGATTTTACTTCATCCCATTTGGAATAACCTTATAAACGGTTTGAATGGCATATAAACATCAAGGTGGAGCATAGAAAGGTTTCAATGATAGGAAAGTCTTTCTCCAGTTTTTCATCTTGTATGGCTCACTCGAGTTTTGAATCTGCCTTATTTTTTGTCATATGTCCTAAGATGATCTCCCAAAATAGATGAATGGAGTGGATTTCTCACAGACATCACGGTAAGCTTCAGACCACACATCAAATCCTACGGCTAACATCAAGGTTCATTCGTAATGACATGCGAACTAGGGGTGCACACGGTTCGATTCGGTCCAGTTCTGGGGTGAAACTGGAACCGAACTGTTCCTTATGGTTCTACGATTTTCAGAAACGGAACCAAATCGTTAGCGCCCTAGAAGCGAACCGGAACCAGACCGTGAAAACCAGTTCGATTTCAGATCGGTTCCACGGTTCTGGGCTTTTTATAATCCAACCCAATTGCATGTTCTATTTTATAATTTAACCCATGTCCACGCATGTTGTGATCCATTTGGTGAATGGTTTAGATATTGTATATGGCGTGAAAAATGCATTTATGAAAATAATCAAAGGGTGTATTGTAAACCATAAATCATGAGTCAAATATACAACTTAAATATATTGTAAACTCACAGTTCCAATTTTGGTTCCACAGTTCAGTTCCAAGTTCGGTTCTACGGTTTGAATTCACGATTCAGTCCATGGTTCGGATCACGGTTCGGTTCGGTTCTACATACCCCCAAACCGGAGCCGAATCGAACTAAACGATTCTTTAATTTTTGGAACCGGAACTGGAACCGATGCACTCTAGAACCGGACCAAACCGGACCATTCGGTCAGGTCCGGTCCAATTCCACGGTTCTACCAGTTCGATGGGCACCCCTAATGCGAACTGGTGCGTAGGTGAGCATTATATATATATATATATATATATATATATATATATATATATATATATATATATATATGAATTAGATTTTACCAAATAGTGTCGCAGTGGTCCAAGCATTGTGTGTTAAGAGGCGAAATTATATTACTACCCTCTATTATTTTTTCTTTACCAAAAGGGATTTTTCTTTAGATTTTTTTTTTTTTTTATGTGACAGTTTTTAAAATATAATTTATCATAATACCTCTCTAATGAGAATGGAGCTCATACGAAAAAACAGTGATGGAAGCTACTCTAAGGGAGATCCAATCTACTTATTTCATTCTGCCAAACCTAGACCTACATTAATTTCAGTTTAATCCAAGTCCTCTGTGGCCACAAATTTTGATAATGTCGGGCGTTCATTCCTTACCTTTTCTGCTGGTGTGGTCCACTGTTGATGTGGTTTTCCCACATTTTTTGAACCATGCCCTGAAATGAAGTTCTTAATCGAATGGACAACATGAAGTTCACGTGTAACTTACAATGGGCCCTACAAAAGCTGTATGAATACCCTTTTTAACGCCAAGCTGTTGTAAATGATCCCATTTTCATATTTTTTTTTTTTTAAATACTGTTTTCCTAAAGAGGGGACCACCACACTATCTGACAGTAGAAGCTACCTTTGTGGGACCACCACACTCTCTGGGCTATGCACGAAAGTGTCTGCATTGCTGTATTAATGTTAGCAAGTTCTATGGGTCTGATCATGGGGTATGTGTTATATCCAAACCATCCATCCATTTGGTAAGCTCGTTTTAAGGCTTGAGACGAAAAATAGGATAGATCTAACTATCATGTGGACCACACTGAAAAAAACAGTGGGGCTTGAACGTCGACCATTAAAACCCTTTTTGGGGTCACAGTCTTACAGAAGTTTTAGATCAATTTGAAATTTGTTTTGCCTCTTAATTCAGGTCTTTGTAACCTTATGAATAGATTGGATGGAAAATAAACGTTGTGGTGGGCCCTACAAATTGTTTAACGGTGAAAATCATTCTCTGCTGCTATTTGTGGTGTGGTCCAGATGATCTTTGGATATGATTCATTTTTTGGATAATGCGCTATAATGATCTCTAAAAATATATAAACGGTGTAGATATAATAAATACATCATTGTGGGGCCCATATAACTTTGATCTCCTTTGAACCGTTCGTACGACTCGGAGCTCGAGGAGCGTCAGTGCTCGTCTTTACACAACACATACCTACAGCCTACAACAGCTATATAGCTGTGTATGGTACACAAACAAATCCTCTTTTTATATACTGAGTAAACTCTGTTGGGGCCCATCGTGAATGTATGTGGTTTATCCACGCCGTCCATTCGTTTTTCCAGATCGTTTTTTTGGTTGAACCCAAAATTGATGCATATCCAAAGCTTAAGTGGACCATACCACAGGAAAAAGTAAAATTATTAATAAAAACCACTCCGGATCGGGTCGGATCGGATCGGTTTGGATCCATTCGGATCGGGTTTTCGAATCGGATCGGTCCGGATTGACCACGACCCGGTCTCGATCTGAAAAAATGTCAGATCTGAATGACTCTACCAGATCCGCACCGATCCAAGCCGTCCGTTCGGTTCGAAATGAGTCGGATCGAGTCCGATTGGATCGGATCCACCAAATCAGATCAGATATGCCCAGCTCTATTCAAAAAACACCAATATGTAATTTTTTAATCTTAAAGGCATCACCGGGTAAAATATAAAATCACGTGGAATTTTGCTGTAAAAACTCCACCCACGACTAAGACTCTTCCGCCGTTCACACGGAAAAGTTGTAAAGCAATCCAGACCATCCAAATCGGACACCACCATTTATAATCGATGCAACACAAGCCAAAAACTATACAGAAAACATGTCGGTAACCATCTGGTTTTCGTTTTCAGACCACTTACTACTTTAATTTTGACCATCCATTTAATAGTCATTAATTTGACAAATAATCACTTTTTAATCAAAGTGATTTAGACATGTTCACAATCCACAATGTACCCCACAATTTGGATGGCCTTAATAACATTGCATGATTGCCACGTGTGAGAAGGATGAGTCAACAGGCGCGGATTAGCTACTGACAGGTTGAGTAGCGAGACTCGCTACTGAAGTGACATCCCTAAGTTATGTGGGCCCACTATGGTGTATGTGTTGTATTCACGCCGTCCATCCATTCTGAGATATAATTTTAGAGCATGAGACAAAGAATGAGGTAGATAAAAATCTTTAGTAGACCCCACCACAGAAAAAGTGGGGAGACTAATTCCCACCGTTGAAACTATCCTAAGGCCCACCATGATGCTCATTTGAAATCCAACCTGTTCAAAAGTTAAATAAGACATGAAAGAAGGAACAACAAAAATATCAGCTTTATCTAAAACTTTTGTAGCCTTTAGAAGTTTGTAATGGTGGACGTCACTATCCCCAGTGTTTTCTATACTGGGCCTAGTTGAGCTTTGGATTTAATTCATTCTTTGTATCTTAGTCTCCCTATTCAAACTGTCACTAAAATGATCTCTCCAAATGGACGGACGGCGTGGATACAACACATACATTGTGGTGGGGCTAATGGAACTTGGTGACGTCACTACAGTCGCTTAGTCTCGCTACTCAACCTGTCAGTAGCTAATCCGCGCCCATGAGTCAACACTATTTTTAAATGCTGGTGAACTCTCACAGTAATCAATTATAATATATTTTTTTTTAATTGCAAGTTGTTGACAAAAAATAAGATTTTCCGTGTACGACTCTGTAAGTTATGTCACGGACAGTAAAGCAATTTCGCAAGATGTGGGAGAGGAGAACGGATTAGGTGGTACCCTAGTAACACCTTGGAGGGTGTTATCCTTACCATGGGGCCGACCTTGATGATATACTTTATATCCATGCCGTCCATCCTTTTTCCCAGTACTATTTAAAACGTGATACCAAAATTTTAATAAATTAAAATTTTGTATGGATCACACCATAGGAAACAGTGATTATTGAACGTCCACCGTTAAAAGCTTCCTAGGATCCATCGTAATATTTATTTACCATCCAACCTGTTGGTAAGGTCAAACGGATATGTATGAAGGGAAAATAGAAATATTATCTTGATCAAAAACTTTTATCTCCCACTAAAAGTTTTTAATGGTCAAACGCTACTTTTTCCAATGGTGTCGTCCACTTGAGATTTGGATATATTTAATTTTTGGTACCACGTCTAAAATGATATGAAAAAATGGATAGACGGCATGGATATATAAAATATTCATCAACGTGGGCTCCGCATAGTCAGGGTAACACCACTAAGGTGTTACCTGGGTAATACCTAATCCACTGCCGGGAGAGAGACAGGTGTACTGATTGTGAAAGGGCGATTATTTAATACTCCGGTGGAGTGTGACACTTGATAAGCATATATTTAAAACTTGTACAAGTGGCATATATCACTCAGTTTTACCGTCCAAATTGAAAAATAACTCACCCCAAATGAGTCCTAAACCACAAATCAAATTTTCTGAGAAATACTAAACCCTAATTTGTACACAGATTATTTATAAATGTAGACCGTAGGATATTCCTCACTGAATCATCTTTAAATAGCCACCAATTGGCTATTTAGATAGACAAATAAATGGGAGATTCTGATTTACAGTCCCTCAAATCATGGATAATAATTTGAATGGTTTAATTTGAGTTAAATGTATATCAAGCCTACAATTTCTTTGTGCATGCGTATCAAAAGCCATGCTTTGCCAGAGCATTGAAAGTTTTTCCTTGTATAAAAAAATAAAAGGGGCTTTAAAGCTAAATTCTAAATTATGTAGAGGTGCTTATTTTAGATAAAATGACAAGCATGCCCTCATTTATTTATTTTTTTTCTTTAAAAAAAAACGTAAGAAAAAGGGATTTATAGGGCCCACATGATACTTGTATAACACCTAACATGTCCACCTATGCACCTACCATGGTGATATCACTAACAACATATCAAGTCAATTTGATTATCAATTGAATTATTCTTCGGCTAAATTTTTTATTCATCTAACAATAATATTGGTGTGCATTTAAATGTTTGATGTGAGACACATACACGTAGCCTTCACAGTTTTCGATTCTCCACTTTGCTATAAAAATAAAAAATAAAAAAATTAATATGGTATAATATAAAATTTTCTCCAAAAAAGTAATTAATGAAGGAAAAATAAATTAGCATCCAAATCACCTAAATATTCTTACATTAATTTTAAATTTCTTAGCGCACACACGCCCTCGCACTACAATAGAATTTCACCGCAATGGTACTTAAACCTATAACCTTATAGTAAAACTCTCGTGAGTTTACCCACCCGGGCATGAGTAAGGACTTGTTCGCCATGACTCATGCAGACTGCCTGAGATTCAGTGAGTTCACCTGGTGGGCCAAGCAAATGATTTTTTTTTTTTTATATTATATAATAAATAACACACACTTATAAGCCTTCAGCTAGGTGCACCAGATTGTATAGATCTTCCATCTATTTGTATTGCATATTGTGGCCCACATCAGTTAAGGGTCATGATCGATCAATCATATTCCCAAAGGTCAAGTACAACAAAAGAAATTGGAAAAGATCAAAGTTCAAATATTCAATTAATAATTTTCCAAGAGGACAGACTCATTTCGCATAGATTTTAACAGTCAAGATTGACGATACGGTCTGAAGATGATGCTACAAGGGACTGCTTGAGAAATGGTCAATATTAGTATCCTACCACCTAATATGCTATATTGCAATGTGATACGTTGAGAATTTATTTATTGGTAGGTTAATTTCATACCGCCCAGCCCCATATAGAAAATCAATGACAATCGTTGATATTGACAAACAAAGGGGCTAAATAATAAAGGTTTGAAATCCAATTTAATAGCCTTTTTTTATTTATTGGTAGGTTAATGTGATACTGCTCGACCCGTATAGAAAAGTAATGACAACGGTTGATATTGACAAATAAAAGAGCCAAATAATGAAGGTTTGAATTATTCAATTTAATAGCTTTTACTAGCCCAATTTCTAAATATAAAATATAAATGTATCATATTGCAATATGTGGGGATATCTTCATTAGGTAGAGTTTGTATGATCCATAGAGCTGGAACCATGAACCATGGAACCCCACTTAATCCAAGGAAATCTTATTAGTTCATAATGAACCCCACTTAACCATGGGCCATGGAAAGCCCTATCAACGGCTTGGATCGTAGAACCATGGGCCACGAAAGTGAGCATGGAAACTTGAAATCCCACATGATATTCAGTGTGAGACAACCTCATTATCAAAAAAAAAAAAAAACAAAAAGTATGTAAGCCATAGCTTATAAGTAAGGAGTGAGAAGGAGATGGGTAGTGTTGGTTGTTGGAATATGTGTTGTGGGGCTTATCATGTTGAAGAAAATAAGGTGCATGAATCTATACTAGTATAAGAATAGGGAGTTTCTATAGGGAAATATTCCGAAATAAAGAATTTTAGATACCAAAAATTAAAATAAAATGTTGATAAGAATCAGGCTGAATAACAGTTACATTGTCCTTAAAGCATTATTTGTTCCCTCACCTTTCAGATTAGAGATCGCTGGTGAGTTACTAGTGAATTGCTTTCAGAATATGACAAGCATTATTTCATCTTGCGTTCACCAATTACAAAGGGACCACCTCAAGAAGTTGGCTACGGCAATCAGTGTCTCCGACAGACTCAATGAGTAACCGAACTTAGGACTCGGTGAATTCAAGAACTCTACATTTTACTATCTTACTAAAGAAAAGAGTGAGATCTATTCTTGTAGAAAAAATTGATCAAATTTCTTATGATTGACCTAGACTTGGAGGATCCGCTTTATATAGATGGGGTGAATATTGCACCTAAGGCCACTAATGATCACAACATTATAAAAATATTTCTAACCATTAGCTCATTAATCCAAATGTTTCAGACCATTAGATCATTAATTCTGACGTTTTAGATCATTGGATTAATGATCTGACCATTTAGATCATTGAATGGTTATCCGTTTTTGGACTCTTAGTATTAACCATTGTCAATTTCTAGTCATTCTCTATAATAGGTGAATCTGACCGTTTTACAAAACCATCAATGATCAGAACATTGTAAAACTATTTCTGACCGCTGCCTCATTAATCCAAATGATTCGAACTGTTGGATCATTAATCCATATGTTTTAGACCATTGGATTAAGGATCCGACCGTTTTGATCATTGAATGGCTTACCATTTTTGGACCATTGGCATTAACTAGTGTCATTTTCTAGTTGTCCTCTACAACGGATGGATCTAACCGTTTTATAGAAACTATATAAGTTGGCCCTTCTCTTGTACCGCAATCGCACTATCTTGTGACGGTTATCATTAAGTCACGATGGAACAACTGAAGAGTTGAACACGACAAGTAAATATAATTTTATTTATTACAAATACTTGTACACAACAAGGGTATACTTTACAACACTCACAAACTATCACTCTTGAATGACAACTTTCACACACAAGGAAAAACTCTTTTGAACTCCTAATACTTGGACACCTTGTTTTCACTCTTGAACTCATTCTTTGTTGTTTATGCTTTTTTGTGTTAATAATGAGGCTCTCCCTATATTTATAGAGAGCTATGGAAGATTCTAGAATCAATACAACTCTAAAAAGTTTTAGAAGCTTCCAAAATATCCTATAAGGTTCTACTATATTCCGGAACATTCTAAGAGAATTCGAAAGGTTCTAACATAGTCCAGAACATTCTAAGAGAATCCGTAACATTTCGAAAGAGTCAAGAGAACTTTATCAAACTCTAGAAGTTTTCGAAAGATTCTAGAAAATTCTAGAATTTTTCGAAAATGTCTAGAAGTTTCCGGAAGACTCTGGAATATTCAAGAGAGGTGGTGATGACATTTAACACTTCCCCTCAGCACCAACTCTCACAATTCTGCCTTGGTCATCATGCCAAGTTGCTTTCTGAATTTGGTGAACTTAGCATTGCTAAGTCCTTTGGTGAGTATGTTTGCGACTTGGTCGTCGGTCTTCACATCCTTGGGTTTTGGAAATAGTTCCCAAGTCTGATTTTGGTTTAATGTCTTAATCTCTTCATCCATCGCTTTCTGTCATTCTATGTCTCAGGATGCTTCTTCAAATGTCGTTGGCTCTTTCACGGTCTCTTCTTCTACTAAGGCAGCATCCATGTATCTTGGGTCAAGCTTTCTTTATCTAGTCAACCTCCTAAGTGGTGGGTTGTCTACCGCAACCTCTTGTTGACTTGGGCGAAGCTCTTATGGACTACTTTGATGTACTCCAGTTTGCCATGGACTCATCGATGTATCTGGTGTTCCAGACAGATTAGGCACTTGCTCACCATTTTCTGCTGTAGGCGTCAACTCCTTAGTTGAACTAGGAGATTCTTCTCCTTCCCTTGTCTCTCTCATCTTCTCATGCAGTTCATCTTCTAAGTCTTGAGAGTTTGGCAGCTCCTCCTTTAGTGGCGACCACCATTATAAGGCTTCATCAAAGACAACATTCCTCGATGTGTAGCATCTTGAATCAACGATCCAATCATCACTGTAATTGATAGCTCCTTGATCGAAAACTGTGGCAAGGGTTATTTCACCCGTCTCTGTCACTATTGAGGAAGCAGCTACTTCGTCAGTAATTGTGTTAGGCTGCTTGAGTAGTTTATCAAAAACTATCTCCTTCTCTGAACAGTCTCCTTTGATGGATTCAGATACTGCTAAAGATGCCTGAAAGTCTCAATCATCTTCACTGTCTTCTTCATAATTTCTAGAAGTCACCGAGTTACCTTCGGCTAATTTTTTTTCTTGAACCAATAATTTTTTTGCAAAGTGACCTTTTTTGCAGCAATTGAAACACTTTATATCATACCTTCGAGATATGGAGGATCGTCGTTTATTTGTGTTGTTATCGGATTGAACTCCCCCTGTCCAAGGACTTCTTCCTTGCTCTTCTCTCTTCTTGAATTTTTCAAAGTTCTGCTGACTTTGTTTGCCATTTCCGTTCTGCTGTCGATGTCCGCCTTTTTTATTATTGCAGTAGAGTGCTTCCTCTTCCTTGTTTATCAACACTCCAGCCATTTGTTTGCATAAACTTTCTTGATTGACCAACAAATTCTCCAACTCTATGAAAGTAGGTTAAGTAGGCCAAGTCGTATTGCTGTGATAAAAGCATTATACTCGGGCTTCAACCCGTGTATAATGATCCTCCTCATTCTTTCCTCATGAATATTTGCTTTCGGATCCAATTCTGAAATTTTTCAGCATAAATCCTTCACTCTTATAAAGTATACGCTTATAAACTTATCTTCTTAGGTGATGAAATTAACTCATTCTCCAAATATTGAAGTCGAGCATCATTTGTTTTTGAAAACAATGATGCAAAGGTGTTCCATGCCATCTTTGGTGTGTCATCATCCTTGATTCGCCCGAGCAACTCATCCTCAATAGTTGACTTGAACACGTACATTGCCTTCCCGGCCTTAATCTTCCACTTTCGGAGTGCTTCAGCATTTTCCTTAGGAGGTGAGGTAATCTCATTCTCATTAACAACCTCCCACAAGTCCTGCCCTTTAAGGTAGGACTTAATGCGACTCCTCCAACTTTGATAATTGTGGTTGTTAAGCCTCGTAACTCCGCTTGTTATGTTCATAAGATCCGCCATCATGACTTGGTGTAAATATCACTCCCTTTACCAAGCAAGCCAACAAACTTCACAGTCTCCAAACTATGCACGATCACCTTAGAAAACGGATCTCGACCAAACCTCGCTCTAATACCAAATTGAAGAGTTGAAACACGACAAGTAAATGTAATTTTATTTATTACAAATACTTGTACACAACAAGGGTATACTTTACAACACTCACAAACTATCACTCTTGAATGACAACTTTCACACACAAGGAAAAACTCTTTTGAACTCCTATTACTTGGACACCTTGCTTTCACTCTTGAACTCACTCTTTGTTGTTTATGTTTTTTTGTGTTCATAATGAGTCTCTCCCCATATTTATAGAGAGCTATGGAAGATTCTAGAATCAATATAACTCTAAAGAGTTCTAGAAGCTTCCAAAATATCCTATAAGATTTTATTATATTCCGGAACATTCTAAAAGAATCCGAAAGGTTCTAGCATAGTCTGGAACATTCTAAGAGAATCTGGAACATTCTGAAAGAGTCAAGAGAACTCTATCAAACTCTAAAAGTTTCCGAAAGATTCTAGAAAACTCTAGAATTTTCCAAAAATGTCTGGAAGTTTCTGAAAGACTCCGGAATATTCAAGAGAGGTGGTGATGACATTTAACAACAACTACTCACGATATGCAAGTACGAAGTGCAAAGTGCCCCACTAACACTACTAGAGCCACACAGTCATTCAACCTAAGCTCTCTCTCTCTCCCCCTCTTTTCCAAGTAAGCGATCCATAACATTGTTTATAAACTCCAAAAACTCTCATTTCTAATTGATGTAGAATAAAGTTAAAACAACCTCTTTTTTTTATAATTTTTAAAATTTTTGAATTTAGATTTGGAGGGAAATAAAAATAGTTGAAATTTTGAATTTCAAAATCCAAATCTTATTATTTGTTTTTAACCAAAAGAATTCTCAACAATTTTAACCCATTTTATGTTCCCTTTTTACCCATACACTTGTAACTCGCATATGTAACTTTTTAAGGGTATTTGAGCAAGTTCATCTATGTTGATGCATATAACTTTCACACCATGTTGTTTCTCTTCCTCTTAGTCTTTTAAAAAATTTAATACTCTAGTAATGTATGAACAACGATGCGCATGTATTAAGAAATTAAGCAAGTTGCATAAAATAAATTAAGTTACACCATCCATATCCATCTAAGAAATCTAGATTATAATTCACGTGGTCGGCTAGTGTCGAGCATGACCAAAGAGCTCCTTAACGGCCAGAAAGCAGTAATCCACTGCTAAAAATTTTGCCTAATCCTTGAGCTCGACCGTTAGAAAATGAAGTGTCTCTACTTCCATCAAACATCGAGCTCTTCCATGGTCCTATACATTTCCAAGCTCTTACTCGAATCATCTCTTGATAAGAGCCCCCGAGGTATGACTCAGTATCGAGCAATATGCCGAGCTGCTATACTCAAGGGAGTCGTGCATCGTATGATAAGATGAAGAGGATAGTCATCCTTATTTTCGTCTGTATTTTACTAAGAAAAGGAGCTTAGTCTCAGTGCTCCATTACGACATCCAAGGGGAAGTCAGCGGGTCGGTGATCTGCTCAAAGATTGAGAGAAAACTTGACCACGACTCGATAGAGAATCCAAGTCAATCGACAAACTACTCCTTGGGACGGCTATGCAAGTCACCTTAGATGTTCGACCTCGGCCTCCTACTACATGTTTCCTCTTATTCCGACTACTCATATCTTATTGAACAGATCTGCCCGAAATCTCAGCTGAAGATCTCGAAAGATAATCACGACACACTCGGGATATGATTCCCTCTACAATATGCACCTACTAAATAAAAAGATTTCTATTCATGCCACCGCACCTTTCAGCTATAAATAAGAGCATCCCCAATGGTGAAAGCCAACACACAAATCTCACCCAAAAACCCTACGTTCTACTAGACTTACCTTGTCTATGTAACTTTGACATCGGAGGGTCCCCTGCAGTAGTCACGGTCTTCATCTCCGTCTTCTCTTGCAGGTATCAAGTGGTCTAAGGAAGACGTCCAGATTTCTGCATCGACAGTATTACTTTAGCAAACAAAAATTCAGAAGCCACCGTAGGTAAGGCTAGAATTGTATACTACCTCTATAGGACACACAAATTTTAATTGTAATGATTTTAATTTTTAGAGTTTTTGGCATTTTTCACCCTTACTTTTTACCATTAGCTAAAAAAAAATCCCTTTTTTTTAGATAAATGCTAATAATTATATTTAAGAACATATGGAGAGTTTTTTAAGTAATTGCTTTGGAATAATCATGAAGTTAATTGCAATGGCTTATATGTGGGTGTTGTAAGATTTATGCATTAGGATATATTTGAAGTCCATATGATTCAACAAAGATCCACTAGTCTTGTAGGGACACTTTTATAACTAATATTAGGTTGATTGGGCTATTCATCAAGTGGTTTGTTCACTAGTATCAGTATATTAAAGGTTGGATCCTTACTCTTGCTCCAGTGGTAGACTCTCAGGAGTTTCAACACCCAGTCAAGGGTTTGAGTATCCATAGGTGGTGAAATCCCACTGCGGCATGAGTGTGTGCGGATGTGTGTGTGTGTGTAGGGAAAAGGTACAATGCGCTCGAGCTAATTTTAACGCCCCATGAGGTCGAGCTGTGTGGGCCCCACCGTGATGCGTTTCAAACATCTACCCCATCAGTCAGATGCACCGTTCCATTGTGAGCCTAGGTCTCAAAAATCAAGTCAATCCGTGACTTTTGTGGGCCACACCACATACAGAAGTGGGGAGGGGCCGTGCACTATTAAAACATTCATAACCATTTTTTAGGGCCCACCGAGATGTAGTTTGCAAATCCAGCTCATCCATTATGTGTGTCTCACTTGAATGAGGGTTCAGACCAAGTTTCAGGTGCACGTAAAACTCAGGTGGGCCCCACCAAGTGCTTTTATATGTTTTAACGGTGTCTTCACATAATTTTAGATGGTATGGCCCACCTAGTTCTGTATACGGGTGATTTTTGGGATATCCCATAATTTAAAGGGTACCCATCAAATGCACGGTGTTGATGGTCGAAACACATCACGGTGGGGCCCACACAGCTCAACCTCACGGGAGCTTATCGTGAGCTCGAGCGCATTGTACCTTTTTCCACACACACACACACACACACACACACACACACACACACACACATATATATATATATATATCAAAGGTTTTAAATATTTTAATCCAATTAAAATATTTTGTGGTCTATCACTTGATTTGTATAGGATTTGGATTAACAATAGATGACTATATTTAGTGGAAAGATTAACTCAATTTAGGTAAATGGTTAGAGAGGATTCATAGACTTAAATGTAACGAGGTGTACTAAAATCTTAAGGAAAGTGGGTACCATTCTAGTATCTCTCCAAGGCACCCTAAATCATTTTTATAATGGAGATCATATCTCAAAGAAAGAGATCATACACAACACGAGAACTTTGGAGGCTAAATCCTTTTAAGGTGTCACTACTTAAAGAAATAAAAGCAAAGAGAAGATAAAGAGAGAATCCTCTCTTCTCTTCCCACTGTCCAAACATCTATGGCCCACCATGTGTGTGTCTATTTATGCAAAGATTTAAAACAGCTCTACGATATATGCTTTCCTCATCTCCTCATTTAAGATTTATTTAGAGGGAACTTTCTGCTTTGAAAGTACAATATCAGCAAACCAACATTATTCAAAAGCTACAATCAAAAGATACGCTTAAATCTAATATTTATATTTTAAATAATTAGAAAAACTTAATAATATATAAATAGTGATCCACAGGACTTAATCAAATAAATCTAAACATTAAAAAAAACTTATTTTATATTAAAATTTCAAAACTCTAACATGGTAAGCAACTAATCATCATTGCTTCCCTTACTAACATAAATATACAAAGTAAATGTCATAGAGTCATCAATGTGTACCCCACAAAATTATTTTTCCACTATACCATTCTAGTCAAAGAAGACCGGATATTAGTGTTGGCCCACCTATTAGGAGCTATTGGCTAATAGATATAGTAGATATACACCGAAGCTCGGTGTATCCCCACTCCTGTACTACTACGGTCAACAGAGTAAGAAGGTGGACCTGTTCAAATTCGGCCGATGGCACGTGCAAAAGTAGCTGATCCTTGGAATTTTCAAGGCCAATGAGCACGTGCGCACCTGCCAGACAGATGAAAGCGGTACATGCACGCTCTTTCCGTATATTATTTTCACTCGAGGTTTGCTAATTCCACGCGCGTGTTGTAGCGCACGTGTTCAAATGATACACGTGTTTGAGGTCTGAACATCAGGTGAGTTACACTGTGTAGGTCTTATTGCATGAAAACAAGGCCATTTTACACCTAATATGGGCCTCATCATAGACCAAAACAAATGAAGGGCTATAATAAAATTTTAACGGTCAAATTACTTTGAAGGTTTGTGTCCTATCTGATATTTAATTATCTGATTTCTTTTAGGAAAAATATTTAAACACATTTCCAAACTTATGGAAAGCTCAGATCTCATATACTTGTTTCGAATTTGCACGTGTGCCAGTGCGTGGAAGGTACACTACTACACGCGTGTGGAATTAGCAACCTGAATCAATCATTCAAGTGAAATGAATGAACCATGTGTAGAAAAATCATGACATGTGGGGCCCATCTCGAATGAAGCTGCAGCCGTCAGTTACAGCGACCGAACGATCACAACCGTGAACAACAACCAAACTCAACCGGCAAAATCCTAAGGTCGAGATCGTCGGATCATCCTAATTCCTGCCATCTGCTCCATCCACAATGCGGCCCACAATCTAAACGGTCCAGATATCCGCAACCGTACGGAACATGTACGGTGGATGAGCGACCACGGACTCGGATTCGGTTGTGACCCCTCCAATACGACGGCGCTGCTTGAAAAGCTCTGCGAGCCCCATGATGTATGTGTTATATCCACGCCGTCCATCCGTTTTGCCAGCTGATTTAAGGCGTTACCAAATTGAGTCAGATCCAAATCTCAGGTGGGCCACACCACAGGAAAAAGCGTTGATTGAACGCCCACCATCCAAACTTCTTGGCGGCCACAGAAGTTTCCGATCAAGCTGATATTTATGTTTGACGTTCATACAGGTCTGTGGACCTGATCAACAGGTTGGATGGCTAATAAAGATTATAGCGGGCCATAAGATCTTTTTAACGATTGGCATTCAATCACCATTGTTTTCTGTGGTGTGGTTCATCTGAGATTTGGATCTGCTTCATTTTTTAGATTATACCCTAAAATGAGCTAGAAAAATAGACGGACGGTATGGATAAGAGACAGACATCATGGTGGACCTACAGAGCTTTTCTACAACTGACGTTGGTTCTGGTGGGTACTGCCGAATCCGAGTCCACCAAGACCACGTCACGATAATGGAAGTGGATTAGGTGGGTGTTTACCTGAGGGTGGACCCACATTGATATATGTGTAGTATATCCTTACCGTTTATCAGTTTTTCCAGATCATTTTATGGCATGTTCCCGAAAAGGAAGCAGATCAAAATCTCTAAATGGACCACACGGTAGTGATTGGATTCCACCGTTAAAAACTTCCCGAGGAGCACAAAAGTTTCGGATCAAGCTGATATTTATGTTTTCCCTTCATCCAGGTCCATGTGACCTAATCAACAGTTTGAATAGTAAATAAAAATTACAGTGGGCCATATGAAATTTGGATCTGCCTGAATTTGGGCGGACGGCTGGAATAGAACACATACATCCAAACAGGACTGCGTCAGCGAAATATGCCGTCCTTATAAAATAATGAGGTGTGAAAATAAGGTCAATGGATGGTTGGATGTGTATATATCGATTTTGGAAATCGGATTGCGTACTTAGTAACTTATGGTACTGAGTAAGCTATGTTGGGCCCATCTTGAATGTATGCGGCTTATCCACGCCGTCCATCCGTTTTTACAGCTAATTTGACGCATTGATCCGAAACTTGAAGCATATCAAAATCTCAAGTGGATCACACCATAGGAAATAGTGGGAATAATGATTCCCACTGTTGAATTCTTCCTAGGACCCACAGTGAAATTTATTTGTCATCCAACATGTTCATAAGATCTCAAAGACATGGATGAAGGGAAAAATAAATATCAGATTGATCCAAAACTTCTGTACCCGAAAACATTTCAACGGTAGAAGTTTAATTCATACTGTTTCCTGTGGTGTGGTCCACTTGAATTTTGGGTATGCTTCATTTTTTGCCTAAAGATATAAAATTATCTAATAAAATGGATGGACAGAACGGATAAAATAAATAAATCACGGTGGGTCCCAAATAGTTTACTAAGTACGCTTAGCGTACTGAATTAGTCAGTACGCAATCCGGATTTTGCAGCCGCGCTGGGAAGTTAGGTGCGACCATTTCGTCCACGTCGACGTCAAACCGGGGGTAGGTGTACCCAGAACGGGTCCGGGTGTAAATATCACAACTTGCTAGGGGTATTTTTGTAAAAGACAGATGTTTTGTGGAAGCGGGTAGGTAGCATGAGGGGAGATGCACAGATGACGGAAGCCGACGTGTAGATGACAGTTTTCTCTAACGCCGTTATACGGCAACCGTACGGCTGAAAGTTGCTGTTCCGTGCTGCCCGGTGGTTGAGATTCTTCATCTGGGTTTCAACTTGTTGTCTCATTCGTTTCGATCCAAGAAACCCGGTTTTGTAGACCTCAGGACCACTGAAGTCAATTTGTAGTCTGCTAGGTGGGTTATGTGTGTAAAGGGTGATCTGGACCGTTTAAAAGGTAGGTCCCATCGTGATTTGACCATGGATGAAGTATGAGTTCCCAAAAGGCATCTTAACCGTTCGATCCATGGACATGTGCAGTCATGGAATTTTCAATGGTGTGCATGTGCATTTTTTGAATGGTTAGGATCATCATTACGGGAAAAGAGTCACTTCCGTGGCCCATCCATAACACCTTCTGAAGTGGGTCGTACGCTGATCTACATGGCCCAGCTGCCGGACTATGATTTCACTTCAGTAGTCTCCCAGTGATACACAAAGATTGTATTTCTCTCTATTTGATCTGGACCGTCCGCAGTGAGACATCTAATGAACGGTTCTGATCACAAACAAGCCCCTTTACCGATCTTTGAAAATCCCGCACATCGAGTGGGCCCCATCTCTGGTAGTAACACTAATGATTGTCATCACTTGGAATTAAAATGGGGATGCTTTGGTGATTTCTTACAATATAAGAGTGAAAGAGAGATGCTTTAGTGCTACCACAGCACTATAAGTTATACTACCACAGCACTATAAGTTATAGTGCTCCTACTTGAAGTGGGACACTTAGACACTCCAATAGATTAATCTAGACCGTCCATTAGATAAAACATGCATTTCTCGGTAAACCATCAAAAGTATAAAGCAGATCTGACAATCGTAACCATCTGATCTTCAACCTTTAATATGAACAGTTGAAACTGTTTACGTTAAAATAGGTCCAGCATTCTTTCAATCCATCAACTTGTTGGAGGCTGTCATGGATTGCTTAAGAGTATAAATAACCATTTTTAAGGAATCCTGACCGTACGATCAGTGGCTTTGAGAAAGTACGGCTACGATAACTAATCCCAAATATAAGGATGGGCGGGATCATCTGATCAGTGTGATGTTTGCATTGTAGGCTATGAGAATTGTTCTCCACCTAATGGACCGTTCAGATTAATTGATAGGATTGTACGAGTGATAGCAACACTATAACTTAGTGCTCCGAGAGCAATTAGTGCCGCCCTTAATAAAGAACTAAAAGAAAAGGCACTCTTAGCTCGCCCAATACCTAACACAGAGAATGAAATAGTAGATCTAGGCCATCCATCTTATTTTTCCTAAACCGAATTGGACAGTCCTGACCGTCAGTTTTTTTTTCAATTGTGTTCATCGGTGAACATCTAAAGAACACTTTTGTTTATGGTTAGAAGAGGAGTAAGATTTTCAACAGGTGGCAATCAAAAATAAATAAATATCTCCCAACCACCTAAGGTAAAGATAAGCTCTCCGCGTTCTTCTCACCCACTCTAACACCCACTTGATAACATGGAAAGGGATGGACGTGATGAGATTGATCACGTCCAGCTCGAAGGGATAACTCTGAATTTACGGAGCTTTTATGAAATCCTAGCAAAGATTTCTGGAATCAACGAGAAGGGATAAAAAATAAAAATAAATGAAAATAACTTACTAATGATTAAAACAAAAAAATTACAGTCATTTAAATAGTGACATCAAATTTAGGAAGATAATTCATAATAAAAAAAAGTTAAACTCTTAAAAAAAAAATGTGACTTACTATAAATAATAAACTTACTATTTATAAGTTTATATACGGTCATGATTTCTAGTGGACTTCTTGGTTTTTGGCCAAAATTAGTAAGTGTCTAATATGGCCTAACCATGTTATTCTCCTAATTTTTCTAACCCCCTCTAGTGTTCGACACGATTCTTAAAGCTCAGGGGATCAAGAGTTATGATTGAACTAAAATTTACTATCAATAGTAAAAATAGAATTTAAAATGGAGTTTTGATGCCGGCGAGGATGTGTTGAGGTCGAGTCCTCAAAGGGATAACTGTTTAAAATCCACGGAACTTCTCTGGACTCCTCAGAGAGAAACCTCGAATCCACGAGAAAATACTAATAATAATAATTCTAAAAAATTCAAAATAATTTAATTGATGGTTAAAAATGAGTTTACAACTCTTTAAATAAGGCTACAAACCTTAGGGAGAAGTTTCGGAATCATACTATAACCAAAACTCCTAAAAATCACGACTTACTATAAATAGTAAACTTACTATTTATAAACAGTCGTGATTTCCACCAGTGTGCATGGTTTTCGGCCAAAAATAGTGTCCTATTTGGCCAAACCATGATGTTCTCCTAAATTTTTTAAGCACTTTTCGTGTTGGACACAACTCCTAAAGCCCAACGTACGAAGAGATACAATCAAACTAAAACTTATTAAAAATAGTAAAAACGAAAATAAAATGAAAATTCGACCATTGATCTGATTAAATCACGCAAATTCATGTGGAAAACCTGATGTAGAGGCTTGGGTGGTTAAAGTAGTTCGTCTTACCCTAAAATCACATGGTACGTCCGATAACTCATTTCGATTTGCGAAATATGTCCGTTTTAAGTTCTGACGGTCCGGATCACTCCTGTCGTCGACCGGGTCTTTTTTTATCCATCTTGGCCATGAAAGTGTCTGTGACCCACTCTACATCAGTTCCCTCTACTTCAAAAGAACTCATCCTCGAGTTCTCGCCCTGCTTTAGTTCGTGATTCTCGGTCAGGTCAGTGACGTTGAAAGTCCCTGAGATCTCCATGTCGTCCGGAAGATCAACAATGTAAGCATTGTCATTGATCTTTCGGAGGATCGGCACCGGTCCAATCTTATTGCTCTTCAACCTGATGTACGTCCTGGTTAGAAATCTCTCCTTATGTATATGGACCATAACTTGGTCACCCGTATCAAACACCTTTTGTCATTGATGCTTGTCGGCTTGCTCCTTGTACTTGTTGTTCGAGGCTTGTAACTTGTCTTGCACCTCAGCATGAATGCCCATGATCATGCCTGTCATATGTTCTATTGCAACACTCATAAAGCTTGGGCAAAGGGACCAAGTCAAGTGTGTGGCAAGGCACTTGGCCGCAAATAAACTGGAACGGGGATTTCCCTATCGAGCAATTCACCATGTTGTTGAATGCAAACTCCGCTTGAGATAAGGCTAAATCCCATTGCTTTGGCTTTTTTACTAAAATACATCGAATGAAGTTCCCCAACGTGCGATTCATAACTTCAATTTTTGTAACACCCCGATTCCTAAAACTCGAGTACATTGTTTGTTTTCCAAAAACCCAAGTGTTAACCTTTAACAGTGGCCCAAATTTCACGTACATTTTTTTCCTTATCAAAGTTAGTGATCTAGCGGAATAGAAATAAATAAAGTATAAGAGGGAGTCCAAATATATATAACCAAACATTTGTGTGGTTACCCGAAAACTTATACAAACCAATGTTTCATAACTAAAGATTGAACAATAAAATAATAAAAGTATTATAGAAATTAGAGCCACATAGCCATCAATCTCTTTATACGACGCACCAGAGTCAACTCATAAATCATCCACGTATCCTGCACACTAAATACAGTTTGATAGCGTTAATGGCTATCCCAGTGAGGTATAATCTCCAAGATTTATCGTATCATCAAGATAATTAAGCATAGTTATCAGGAACAGTGTATAACAAATATATCACAATGATTATCATATAATTCAAATAAGGTTCATCAGATACGCATTCATCAGATAAATTTCACAAAGATAATCTTGTCTAAATGCATGAATGCATGCACATGCTCATAGACCTAGGGATGCACATCCAGCTAGTAAAAAGTCGTCCAAGGAGAACTAGCCACCCGAAAAAGTACTCAAAGATACGCCCTAAGGAGAACTAGGCACCTGAAAAAGATCATGCAAAGAGGACACCCAAGGTGGCCTAGCTTCTTGGAAGAGTACTTTATGTACGTCCAAGGAAAACTAGACACCCGAAAAAGTCCATGCGAAAAGGACGGCCCATGATAGTCGAATGCACGCAACGAAAACTTAGGATGACTATACATTACGGTACAACTCGTAGTGACCCAAGAAAACCCTACGTCTTGTATCGACTACCTGGTAAAGTCCGTGTGCCTTGAAGATGCATGATTAGCCCAACTATTACTATTCAAATTTCAAACAATCATTTTAAGAAAGCTCAAAGGTTACTATGGGGGGGGGGGGGGGGGGTGTATTTGTCACCTAGCATAGGCCGACAACTCAGGCATCGTGTCTCATTCCACCATCCCTAGCTTTTGAGACTAATAAATATAATGTTTTAGGGGATACTTCTTCGACTAGTAGCCAATCCTAATTAAACGAGTGGAACTTACCATCGTGAGGTTGTACGAAAATCATTCATTAAAGTCACTTGAGATAATTATTCCATCAAAGCCACAAAGGGCAAACATAAAATCAAAGTCACATAGGGCAATTAGCCAATCGAAACCACATAAGGCAAATAGTCCATACCAAGATACGGTGAAAGGGATTGACCGCAGAAGTCACAAAGGCATAACAATTCCTTAGATGGTAAGTCCACGACAAACTTCGATTTATTTTATTAGATAAAATGACCACTAGTTCGAGGACCTCCATAAACACCGTCAAGTCATCACAAGTAGTAAAACAAGAACCGTACAATGTCAATAGTGTCCACACATACAAAATGTACGTTTAAAACAAAAATAGAGATATTTGCAATCTATAACATGTTCAATAATTGAATTTAATCCAGTCATCAATTAATTATAAAGAATTACTCAATTAGAACTAATATTTATCATCATTTCCATATGATATTATATTAAAAAATCAATAAGATAAATGAATGAAAATAAATAAACAATGTTAACTACCATAATGTAGAAAAGCTTGAAGGGACATACTTCTCACTTCTCACTTTGGTGTGGACATACTTCTCACTTCTCGTTAAATACTCGATCTTGAGTCCCAGACACCACAAATCTAATCCAACCCAAGTTGGTTTTTCAACTTCGTGTAGAAAGATCTGTGCATATAAGATTTAGAGCCCATACTTAAATATGACTTTAAGGATTAACCAAACTGCACTTAAAATTACGAAATGAAACTGAGTCAACTTAGTAGTAACAATTGAAAACTAGCTTTAGTATACCTGGACCCAATATAGTATGACTTGAACTCGAACAAGAACTCATGCTTTTAACCCATCAACCGAGACACTGCAATGGTTTTGTTGAACCCAGGTTTGCCTTAGTCCTAGAGTCGGTGAACTCAACCGAGTCAACTCAGCAAAACCGAACATACTACAATCTCCTCATTCCTCTTCCTCTTTCCTTCTTTTCTTCTCCTCCTTCCTCTCTAGCTTTCTCTTTCTTTCTCTTCTTTGCATCTAAACATGACCTGAACTCAGTCCAGATTCGAGTCTAAACACATGACTCGCACTGAGTCACAGTCCAAACTAGACTGAACTCGGTCCAGACTTGGTGCATTAAAGTTTGAGTCTAGCTCTCTCTCTCTCTCTCTCTCTCTCTCTCTCTCTCTCTCTCTCTCTTCTCTTCTCTTCCCTCTCTCCATGATCTTCTTCTTTGTCTTCTTCTTTTTCTTGACTAGACAGGGACTGAATTGAAACTCAAAGAACGGGTCGAGTCAGGCCAGCGAGTCTGAACTTAGCAGCAAGCCTACTTGAGTTCTCCACTCGCCTGTTGATTCTCTCCTTCCCTCTATTTCTGCCTCCTCTTTCTTCTTGTTTGTCTCCTTTTTCTCAACCTTAATAGGTCTGGACTCGGCCCAGACTCGGACCGAGTCAATTCATAGCTAAATTGGTTCAACTCGACTTGACACAACGAGTCAGTCGGTCTCCCCTTCTCTTATTTCACTTCCTCTTTCTTCCTCCTACTTCCTTTGTTTCTTCTCTTCTCCTTCTATCTCTCCTCTTTAGCTAGATGGGAGTGGCTCCGGACTCACCCGAACATGCAGCGACTCAAACCGAGTCGGCTCAGCTCGATGAGGCAGTCGAATGGTGTAAACGCTCTCCTTTCGCTCTCTTTTCTCGCTTTCCTCTTTTGAAAAGTGTTGCCCTAAAAGGATGCCTTTTATAAGGCTTCTCTAATTGTAACTCCCTAAAAATTGAGGGTCAAGCAAAGCTCAACTCCTGAGTTCCAACGCATCACTTATGCAACATAGATTATGATGATTATGATGAGTACATTCGAACATGAGTGGGATTATACTAAAATCAAATATCATACTTCAGAGATAACTAAATTGAGCAAGCGAAAGACTGTGATAAATATATAAAGTATATAAGTGATTTTAAATCCTCAGAGTATGAATATGTAACAGGGCTGAATATATACAGGTTTTGTGTCAAATTATATAAAATACTAAAATGTAAATGTCCAACTAATCCATAAATCCTTATAATCCCGTTGAATCAGCACAAGGTCTATGTAGACCCGCCTGAGATCTGAACGTAGGAGAACTCTCCCTCCTCGCCTATGAAGTCCATTTCAATAGCATAGACCCTGTCATTACCTATATCTAAACCAGAGTCTGGGTGGTGTTTTAAAACACTGTCCCATGTAGGAATGAGTAGCTATTCAGTGGAACTATAAAGCAAAGGTTAACATGTTATCAATTCAGTCAAGCAGTAATGATAAAGCAATACAACAATCAAGTCCTAACTACTCTTGTTAATGTAAGGATGATATATTATAATGATGTATGCCCTCGCCTGCACTCCCTCTGTGACATCATCTCACGATCGCTACATGCACCCCTTCCTCTGTCTCAACTCTAACGCCAAAGGCACATGCAAATGCGGTGCATGTACGTGATTAGCCAAGTTCTTAATTAGACTTATTCATATAGTAGGTTTGGGAAGCTAAAGTACCTCCCCTTTGCATCATTTGACCCAAACAATGATTCATATAGGGTCGTCAATCCTAGTTAATCACATACGATAGGCAAGTTATAGGACAACGTCTCCCCTGATTTAAAAGAGCAGTGGACAGGTAAGTTCAGGTCATTATGAAGAGGCTCGTCACCATCAGCGTAGGCCTTAGTTTTTACCTAAGGTCACTATGGGAAAGGCTCGTCACCTTAGTGTAAGCCGACAGCTCGCATACGGTGTCCCATACCACCGTGTTCGGCTTATGAGTTTGGGTTGCTCACTGGTCACTATGGGGAGGCTCGTCGCCCTAGCGTAGACCGACAGCTCGACCACGGTGTCCCATACCACTATGCCCGGCTCATGAGTCTTAGCGGATCGAGGTACAAAGGTTAAATGGGCTTTCCTCTGGTAAGTTAGTACCTTATATTCAAGCAGTAGTGTCCATACATGGTGAACATACATTATGTCAATCGGGTTACTTGACAAACTCGACTGTTACGAGCGCATGTTGGATTCATCGATATGGAGCGCGTAAGCACAGAATGAGTTATTTGATGTGCAATTTATGATTTTGGGGTAGGAGAAGCTGCTCTATCCAAATAACCTATTTATTTTATCAGATTTCATAAGGTTAATGGTCAAAAACCCATTTTCTTTATTTATTTACTATTTATAGTAATTTTTAGTTTAAGTATTGTTCTTCACCACCTAAACTTTAGGATTTGTGTTTAATATTTAAGTACTTAGAAAATTTTGGAGAATAAGGTGGAGAAAGGTGAGATTTTGAAGGAAATGGGTTAAAAGGGGATTTTAGACTTTAAGATTGAGTTCTGAGAAGTTAATAAGGTGTTATAATCGACCCATTGCCTAAGGACGTCTATTTCCAAGTTTGTGAAAAAATCTGGGATGTTACATTAATCTCATTCTCGAAAGTTCGGTCGTAACTAATCGCTGGATTAGCTACAGCCAAAGCCGTTTAAGCGGTAGTTTTGTAGTGATATTTGGAGTGTCAACTTCTTCTTAGGTTACAAGACTAAAATCAAAACACCAAGAAGTATTTCTGATGGGGTGGGCCACCATTTGGACGACTCGGATCAGCAAATGAGGCCGGATCAAGGGTGATGGGTATTTTTAGTTTAATGAGGAAGAAGATCACACCGTTAATGGTGGATCATCAGTTTATGGTTGATCTTACGATCTGCAACATGCGGATGGAGTGGATTTGATCCCTAATCATTGTGGGGCACACCTTTTGGACAATGATGAATGATATCCTAATGGGTTACAAAATTATTTGTTGCGGCTTAACAACTCGTGCATTTGCGAGATTTTTAATCGATGTAAGATGGCTTTGTTAGTTGCCCTAAAACCAACGCCTCTGATGAATCCAGGAGAGTTTCTAAAAGCAGACGAGCAGTCGAGATGGTGTCAGCGTCAAAGCAAAAAAGATTCCCTTCGCACGCATTTCTCCTTGCTGGAGAAGCCCTACTTCGAAGGGTTAAGATCTCTCCCAGTTGTATGGTTCGGATTTGAGGATGCCAGCACACGCATCGCCAACTAAGGGAGAATGCAGAGCTTCTATTTTTGGAAAATGCTACACCCAGGCCTTTACTTGTGCCCGTGTTAGTGCGCACACATGTGTAACACAATGAGTGGAAACACCTAGGGTTTGGTCAAAACCGAGGGACGCACACGATGGATGGTTAGGATCATGGAAATGCGTAATGGATGAGGGGCCAAATCTCAAAAGATGGATACCATCTGTTTGCTGGCAAAAAAACAAGAAAGAGAGAAGGAGGATTTCTCCTTTGAGCTCGGGTCAAACCCGAATTGACCGAATTTTCAGTCCCGTGCACAGCGGGGTGCACGATCTGTGCACATGCACGAATTTAAAAGTGGGGTCCACATGTTACTCAGTGAGATCCACACCGTTAATCTGGTTCTACTACTACTGATAGGTCATCAGACCAATTTCTTAATTGATCCAGCAGTTAAATGAGTCATAACTTTAGCTTTTGGTAATGTATTTGTATATTTTCATCGATCTGATGGCTGAATTGCGTCCATTCTGTTCATCTACAGTTATAAGGGTCCTAGGTCCGTATAGATGGGATTTAAAGGTTGAATTAGTGGTTTGAGGGCCTTAGCATGATGGTTAGGTGGTGGCCCTATAGGTTGGATGTTGTGGGTTTGACGGATGGTGGATATAATGGGTTAGATCTCAAAATGGGTAATGTACATCTCTATTGGTCTAGTTAAGCATTATTCAATGTTTTATCGCGATCGTGATCGTGACCTTAGAGATATAGGTTTTGTGATGTGGTGATGGTCGATCTTGAAAATCAACGATCGGATAGCTCGATTTGAAGATGAAGATTACTCCAAATGTATAGAGTGTAAGTGAACGACTCAAAAGGCTAAGTACTTTTAATAACACATGAGTACTTGAAAGTACGGGGTGTTACAGTTTTCTTTTCGGTCTATGGGTGGTAGGCATTATTGAATTGAATTCGTGTACGAAATCAGTTTCATAAAATCCGCTAGAAGTGGATAATGAACTTTGTGTCACGATCAGAAGTGAGTCTTGGGGACCTCGTGTAGCCGTACGACCTCTCTGAAGAATAAATTTGCCACATGCGGCACGTTGAGAGTCTTCTTGCATGGAATGAGTGTACCATCTTCGAGAAACGATCTACTACCACAAACACCGAATCTATGCCACGTTGTGTTCATGGGAGACCCAACACGAAGTCCGTTGATAGGTCCTCCTAAGGGCCGTCAGGTACAGGTAACGGGGAATAGAAACCCGTATTCTTAAACTACCCCTGGGAGACCTGGCAAACATGATAGCATTGCACCGCTCTTCCCATGTCACGTACTAACTGCAACTAGTAGTACCGTTCTTCGACAAGAGCTCGCGTCTTATCCAATACAAGGTACCCACTAAGGCCACCTCCATGTAGCTCTTAGATGATCTGCTCCCTCAGCGAACTTTTGGGAATGCACAGTCGATTCCCTTTGAAAAGGAACTCGTCTTGCAGATGTAGGTCACTAGGGTGACCTTCTTGGCATCTAACCTATGCGTAATTGAAGTTGTCGTCGTTGGTATATATATCCTTGAGGAGCTCAAACTTAACAACCTCATTGATCATAGTGACTAACAAAGTTATACAATGGCTCAATGCATCAACCACTTTGTTCTACTGTCTAAACTTATGTTCACAAACGTAAATTTCTACAAAAATGAAATCCACTTAGCATACACACAATTCACGTTAGCTTGGCTATTAATGAATTTGAGAGCTTGATGGTCTGTGTAAAGAATGAACTCCCTTTAAATCAAGTAATGTTGTCAATATCGCAGTGCCTAGACCATTGCATATAATTCAAGCTCATATGTCTACTACTTTTTATGTGCATCGCTAAGCTTTTTACTGTAGAAGGCTACCAGCTGACCTTCTTGAGACAAGATTCTCCCTAATCCCGACATATGAAGCATCACATTCAACTTTGAATGGTTTCTCAAAGTTAGGAAGTACAAGAACTGGGGTTGTGGACAACCTGTGTTTAATTTCGATAAAAATCCTGTTAGCTTCATCAGTCCACTGAAATTGTCCCTTCTTCATGCAATCTATAATTAAAGATACAATGGTGCTAAAATTCTTCACGAAACAGTGATAGAATGTCAACAATCCATGAAATCTTCATACTTCATGGATTTTTGTTGGGACCGACCATTCCCTGATGTCTTTCACCTTTTCCTCATCCACTCGAATGCCCGTGAATGTCACGATAAAGCCTAAAAACAACATGCTATTGGTCAAGAAACTACGCTTTTTAAAATTGAGATACAACTTATTTTCAATAAGAATTTGAAGGACCTTTTTTAAGTGTTCCATATAGCGTGCTTAATCCTGACTGTATATCAAAATATTATCGAAACAAACCACAACGAACTGCCCAATGAATGGTTTCAAAACTTGGTTCATCAACCTCATGAATGTGTTAATCGCATTCGAAAGAACGAAGGGCATGATCATCCATTCATACAATATAACCCTTGATTGGTCTTAAAAGCTGTCTTCCATTCCTCACTCAGCCGTATTTGAATATGATGGTAGCTGCTCCTTGGATCAATTTAGAGAAGAATTTTATGCCCTTAATCATGTCCAATATATCGTCTAACCGTGGTATGGAAAACCTGTATTTTATGGTGATTTTATTGATGGCCCGGCTATCAACACACATGCGCCAACTCTCATCTTTCTTAAGAGCTAATAAAGCTGATACGGCGCATGGGATCATGCTTTGTCGAATAAGACCCTTATAGATCAGTTCCTCCACTTGCTCCTGTAAAATATCATACTCCTTCGGAGACATCCAATAGTGAGGACAATTGGGTTAGCTGGACCTAAGGACAAGGTTAATATGGTGTTGAATATCTTGCATGGGAGGCAATACATCGGGAAGTTCATCGGGCTAAATTTCTTTGAACTTATGCAGCAAGGGTTTTAGTTTATCAGGGATGTTGGTGGGATCAAGTTCTTTCCCTTTTACAATTAATACATAGGTACGTCTTATTTCTTTGGATTCCTTCATAAAATCTCGTATGGTTTAGAGAACTCCACTTTAAAAGTTTCAAGTGATTCCTTTAGTGTCATAAGGGCTAATATGTTTTTAATCATCCTTGAAGAAAATATACACATTATCATGTCCTTTATGAGTGGTGTCATGGTCGGATTGTCATGGTCAACCGAGTAATATGTGACATACCTCCATGTCAACTACATCGTATACTACTTCGTCTTTATAATGTCTGTCAATTGAAAATGATATGGTGCACTGTTTAATTACCTTTGTCTCGCTAACTTTCTTGATCCGACCGATCGTATATGATGTGGGATGAAGTTTCATTTTTAATTGTAATTTCTCCACCATGAATGGCAAGGTTCACCATTTGTC
Organism: Magnolia changhungtana; assembly: GCA_030180095.1. Lineage (NCBI taxonomy): Eukaryota > Viridiplantae > Streptophyta > Magnoliopsida > Magnoliales > Magnoliaceae > Magnolia > Magnolia changhungtana. The sequence goes on from JASAUF010000089.1 coordinate 4,258,291, forward strand.
GCTAGGGACAAGTATTTGATAGGTGAACCGGTTAACCACAATGATAACAAATGTCGGGTCTTGGCTGAGCATAGGGGTTCAGGATCCTACTCAAACCAGCAGCAGTTGTTACACCCATTTGGGGTGTAGCCTGCCCACCTCCTTTATCTTGGTTGACAGGTGCAAGAGGTTATGTAACGCCCTGAAAATCGGGGGTCGAGTATGAACTCAACTCCCGAGTTCCAACGCATCACTTATGCAACATACACAATGATGGTTAAATGTTGTCTGAGTTAGAGTAATAAACATGAATGAGATTATACCAAAACAGTAAATCATACTCCAGTTCAATTGTATAAAGGCAAACGGAAGACTGAAATTTTATATTCAAAATATGTAAAGTAACAAAATTTTATGAACTTCAGAGTATGAGTACTAACTGAGTACCAATATACATATATTGTTTCTAAGTCAAAAATCAAAATACAATCCTCAAGAGAGGCCCTGAAAATCCCGCGATGCAGCTGGCCTAAGCATAGCCGTCAGAATATTGCATAAAGGAGAACTCCTCTTGATCCTCTTCAAAGTCGGGCTCCGGCTCCTGAACCAAGGCGCCATCTACACCTGTGACAGAGTCTGGTGGGTGTTGCAAACACCGTCCCATAACGTGGGAGTGAGTAGCTAACTCAGTGGAACAGTAAAGCATAGGTTAACATGTTATCAAATCAATCAAGCAGTAATGATAAAGCAGTACAAATCAAACATTTCTAACTACTCTTGTTAAGTGCAAAAATGATATGACATGATGCTGTATGCCCTTGCCAAACCACCCTCAAGCGACATCATCTTAAGTTCGCGAATGCTTACTCCCTCAGTGCGCCACATCTACAAAGCACATGCGGTGCGATGATGCTCATGATTACCAAGTTTTTATTAGTCCATTTCAACCAGCAGTATTGGAAAACTAAGGTACCTCCCTTGTATCATTCCCAAACATGATCCATTCTAGGGTCGTCAATCCTAGCTATTCTCATACGATATTATGGTTTGAGAAGCGTAGTGAAGGCATCGCAAAGGGCTCGTCACCCGTCAGCGCGGATACAGATCTCACCATATGCGGCTCAATTGCTGGCCGTCAGCTCAAGTACAGGTCTCACCGTACTTGGCCCAATCACTAGCCGTCAGTTCAAGTACAGGTATCACCGTACTCGGCTCAACTCATACTCTAGTTACTGTGAAAGACTCGTCGCCAATCACAGACACTTGGAGTATACTCGAAGATACTACGGAGGACTTGTCGCCCGTCAGCACGAACACAGGTCTCACCGTACTCGGCTCTCGCCGTAAGTATCGACAGCTCGAATATAGTGTCCCATACCACCATAATCGGCTCACGAGTTTGGTTGCGCAATGGTCACTACGGGGAGGCACATGACCCCAGCGTAGGCCGACAGCTCGACCATGGTGTCCCATACCACCATGCGCGGCTCATGCGTCTTAGCGGATCGAGGTACCATGGTTAACGGGATCGCCACTGGTAAGTTTGGTACCCTAGGTTCAAGCAGTAGCGACCAAACATGGTGAACATACATATACACTCCGGTTTACTTGACGGGCCTGACTAGCTCGAGCGCACCACAAGTTGAGCGATATGGAGCGCAAAAGCACTCCGTGTGGCCAACCACTATCGCCAACCGAAGTACGACTCGGGTTCCCCAGACACGTCCGTTGTGGCGATATGAATCTCAGCCACAACCGCAAGTCTAGTACCGGATGTTTGGACTATAGGCATAGTCCCAAACTCAAACAATTGTAAGGCATGAAGTTAAGCATGAAGTAAAGCATGTTAGCAGGCATGTTATAAAGCATGAAGTAAAGCATGAAGTAAGGCATGTTGTAAAGCATGTTGTAAAGCACTATACACATAGGGATACAATTACATCCACATTTCAAGTGAGTGGTTATAGCTAACCACCGCATGGAGGGGGGTCCTACATGTCTCTAAGGGAGTCGGGAATCCCATATCAGCACCTCTCTAAGGCACTAACACTCAAACATTTACACACACAAGCATCTACGCGAACACTTAGAATACACTATTCCAACATACACGACGTATGTTAGCAAATGCGTATTAGGGCTATTCTTTCGCTAAGCGGTTAATTTATCCGCGCATACCATATTCATACGACAAATAATCATGACAATTACATTTCCAAAATTTATACATATGCGGTATTTCTAGAATACGCAATTTCAACATACATAGTGTTTACAAGCGAACATAGATTGCGGCGATTCCTTTCGCCAAACTGGTATTTTATTCATGTATTGTATAATCATATATTAAATAAATATGTCAAACATTACTCCAAAAGAAATACGTATACGGTATTTCTAAAATACACAATTTCAACATACGTCGCATTTACAAGTGAACATATATTTTGGCGATTCCTTTCGCCAAACTAGTATTTTATTCATATATTATATAATCATACATTAAATAAACATGTCAAACATTTATCCTAAAAAAATACATATACGGTATTTCTACGTATACCTAGAGTATGTGAAATTCCAATTTCTACAACGTTAATCGAAATAGGAAACGGAAAGCACTTTGTACATGTGCATTTACATGCAAATCATGAATCTATCATTATCTGACATTGAAAGCGTTGAAAACTGTAACTTATATACTTAAAGTCCTCACCTTTGCCTTTGGAAACGCAACGAATCAGCAAGGGTAGGGGAACTTCCGTATACGGGAGATTTCTAGCCTAAAGAGCGGAATCGGTTAGCTTTTTCATAACCCACAACGATCCTACCTTAAATCAGACCTAGGGTTAGGGTTTCTTACCTTCAAATGGGATGGATACCGCCGGGAAAGCGCCTAGAACAGGGCGGTGTAGGCCGTGCGACAACCGAAAGCAGTAGGAGGAAGATCTCCCACAAAACCCAAGCTCTTCTCTCTCTTTTCTCTCTCTCCCTCTAGGGTTTTTCTCCCAAATTCGTATGGCTGTGAGAGGGGCTGTTCTAAGCCCCTTTTATAGCCAAAAACATTCCCAAAACAGACTCAGTTTCAAGGGTGACTGCTTATATAGGCATTTCGCCACTTTTCCAGCTCAAAAGGGAGGTTCTGGTGGCCCTCCTTGAACCAAACGTCAGACTTAAGCTCACCATCTATGGATCTACGTGGGATTACGTTTTTGACTCGATCGGATTCCCAGATCGCACGTGGCGGACCACTTTCAGTTCGACGGTCAGCGGGCCACGATCAGAAATTCCAAGTACATGTAAATGTTCCTGAAATTTTTCTTAATCCGAGGGTGTAATTTGGTCTGATTCTGACGGTCAGGTTGCTTAATACTGACGCGTCAACGAATGATGCCAGATCACTATTCCAGATATTTATTTTGGAATAGGAATAGTGTTTTTCACATACCCTCGCTCCGGATCGAAGCGAATGGCCATGGAACATCGGATGGAGCTGATTTTTGAGATGATTGTTAAGCCCAGTGGGGCGGTCCTAGTTCCTTAGCTTCGGGTTAATCGGACTCCCGATGTGCGATCTAGACCTAATACTGAAGTTTCGTTTCATTCGAGAAGCGGTAGGAAATGAGTTTGGTTCTAAACTTTAGGGTAACCTAGCGTCACTTGTTCTGCAAGTTTTGGGTCTTGCAGATCGTATTTAAAGCGATCCTAACGGATTTCATAGCTAATCGAGTTTAGTACTTAGTTAACTTTGTTAAATTTCTAAAGGATTTAATCCTACGTGATTTCTGGTCGAGGTGGTACTCGACCCAATGTACGGAAATTTACAGGTCATTACAGGTTAAGTGCATGCTCTCGCAAGCTCTTTCCCTCTGGGCTATGGAGCTCCCTGGGATGGACCTACCGCTGCAGCCCTGGCACTAGGATAGGTCCGTGTGTTGGCGCGTTCAAGTTGTGCTTCCTCTTGAGTAGCCAATTTGATTGCATCATTCATTGTCATACAGGCTGCATCTGAACTCAACCCTGGATGGTTATACATAATCCACCATTGAATCGGGCGAGTTGTTGCGATTCGATCTCTACCAAATCGTTACACGCCACCAAGTGGTAGAATTCTTCTGCATAATTCCTAACCGACTGACTACCCTTCCTACAATTTTAGTATTGTTGGAATAGTACCTAATTGTAGTCGTTAAGGAGAAACCATGCGCGTAACAGCTGCTTGATCCTCTGTCATGTGCTGATTAGTGCTTTCGTTGTCTCATCCATGTGAGCTGTAGTTGCTCCCACCAAGTGTAACGCCCTGAAAATCAGGGGTCGAGTATAACTCAACTCCCGAGTTCCAACGCATCACTTATGCAACATAAATAATGATGATTAAATGTTGTCTGTGTTAAAGCAATAAACATGAGTGAGATTATACCAAAACAGTAATTCATACTCCAGATCAATTGTATAAAGGCAAGCGGAAGACTGAACTGTAATATATGTAAGTAAAAGAAACAAAATCATTTCATTCTCCAGAGTATGAACCCATCTGAGTCACCATATACACATCTATTTTATGTTCAAAAAGTCAAAAATATATCTAAGGACGTAACCTCTTAAGTCCCGTCGATCCTGGCAGCCTAGTCGAAACGCCAGAGTACTGCATATATGAGAACTCCTCCTGGTCCTCATTATAATCAGGCTCCGCCTCCTGAGTCATCGGCTCATCTAAACTTGAGACAGAGTCTGGTTGGTGTGCGTAACACCATCCCGTAACGTGGGAGTGAGTAGCTAACTTAGTGAAATAATAAAGCATAGGTTAACATGTTATCAATATAGTCAAGCAGTAATGATAAAGCAATAAAATCAAACACTCCTAACCACTCTTATTAATGCAAGTATGGATGCAGGTATGATGGATGTCCTCACCACACCCTCCCTCGTGCGAGACCATCTCACGTTCGTGGCATGCTTTCATCCCTCAATGCTCCACATCTTCCAAGCACATGCAATGCATGATGAGCATGAATACCGAGTTTTTAATTAGTCCATTTCAAACAGCAGGATTGGGAAACTAAGGTACCTCCCTTGTATCATTCCCAAATATGATCCATTCTAGGGTCATCAGTCCTAGTTAATATCAGACGATGGTGTGTTTTCTAGGTCACTGCAAAGGCTGCCAGGGCTATTACACACAAAGGTTACACCACTCCCCCATCACCTCTTTAACGATTCATCACTATACAGAAACAGGCCTAGTTCATACTCTATATACTACAGCAAACTCTAAGGCTCACCGCGATTTCAGAGTATACTCGAGGTCATTACAAAGGGCCGCCAGGGCTGTTGCTCGCATTTGTTGCACCACCCCCCCATCACCTTATCAATGTAGGCCGACAACACGAATATAGTGTCCCATACCACCATAATCGACTCACGAGTCTAATTGCTCACTGGTCACTACGGGGAGGCACGTGGCCCCAGCGTAGGCCGACAGCTCGACCACGGTGTCCCATACCACCATGCCCGGCTCATGAGTCTTAGCGGATCGAGGTACCATGGTTAAAAGGGATTTCACTGGTAAGTTTGATACCCTAGGTTCAAGCAGTAACGACCAAAGATGGTGAACATACATTAGACATATCGGGTTACATGACGAGCCTGACTAGCTCGAGCGCACAATCAATTAGACGACATGAAGTGCATAAGCACTTCGCATGGCCTAACCACTGTTGCCAACTGACATACGGCTCGGGTTCGTCAAACACACCTTACGTGGCGACATGAAACTCAACCACGATCTCAAGTCTACTACCGACTATCTGGACTATAGACATAGTCCCAAACTCAATTAAACCACAATAATAGCATGTGGAGTAGAGCATGGTAAACAAAGTAATTCAAGCATATTAGTAAGCATGTCATAAAGCATGTTATAAAGCATGTTATAAGCATGTTGTAAAGCACTACATAAGTAGGAATACAAACACATATATTACAAATGTAAGCGGTTTAAGTAACCAATCTCATGGAGGTAATCATACATGTCTTTAAGGTAGTTAAGAATCCCATCTCAACATCCTCCTAAGGCATCAACATCCCAACACTTACTCACACAAGCATTTCCACAAACACATAACACACTATTTCAACATACTTGGTGTATGTTAGCAAACATGTATTAGCGTGAATCCTTTTGCCAAGCAAGTATTTTACGCACACATAATATATTTATACAACAATTAATCATGGCAAACACCTCTCTAAAATATACATGTATACGGTACTTTTTACAATACAGTATTTCTACATACATAGTGTATATTAGTAAAACATGTATTTAGGCGAATCCTTTCGCCAAATAAGTATTTTATCCATATATCGTATATCCATACAACAAATAATCATGTCAAACACATTTCCAACAAATATACGTATACGGTATTTTCTACGAATACCTAGAATATGTAAAATTCCATATTCTACAACTTAATCAAAACAGAAAATGGAAAGCACTTTGTACATGTGCAATTGCATGCAGATCATGAATCTATCATTATCTGACATTGAAAGCATTGAAAACCATAACCTATACACCTAAAGTCCTCACCTTATACCTTAGAATTGCAACGAATCAGCTCGGTTCGTTAGGCTTTCGTATTCGGCAGTTTTATAGCCTAAAGAGTGAAACCGGTTAGCTATTTCATAACCTATAACCTTCACACCCCAAAACAGATTTAGGGTTAGGGTTTCTTACCTTAAAACGGAGTTGGTATCGCCGAGAAAGCGACAAGAAAGGGGTGGTGCAGCCCGTGTGGTGACTGGAAACAGCAGCAGGGAGATTCTCCCATAACTCTCTAGCTTTCTCTCTCTTTTTCTCTCTTCTTACTTAGGGTTTTTTCCAAATTCGTATGGCTGTGAGAGACGGTGCTCTAAGGTCTTATATAGCCTAAAAACTCTCTGAAATAGTCTTAAGTTCAAGGTATACTTATGTTATAACCAAAACGGCATTGTTTCAGCTCAACGGAGGACTTCTGGCGGGCCTCCTTGAGCCAAAAGTTGGACTTAAGCTCACCGACCATGGATCTACGTGGAGTTAAGTTTTTGTCTCAGTCAGATTCCCAGATCACACGTGGCAGACCAGTTTCAGTTCAGCGGTCAATGGGCCTTGATTCGAAATTCCAAGTATATGTAAATGTTCCTGAAATTTTTCCTGATCCAAGGGTGTATTTGGGTCAGATTCTGACGGTCTAATTTCTTATAAATTGACCGCAAGTTTCAAGTCTCAGATCACTATTCCAGATATTTATTTTGTAAAGGGATTATGTGTTTTCACCCTCCTTCGCTCCGGACTCAAGCGAACAGCCGTAGGACACTGTCTGGGTCTGATTTCTGAGATGGTTGTCAAGCCTAGCGAGGCGGTCCTAAGTCCTTAACCTCATATTATTCGGACTCCCGATGTGCGGTCCAGACCTGATACGGAGTTTCAATGTGTTCCCGAGGGCAGTCGGGTAATGAGTTTGATCCTAGATTTTAGGGTAACCTAGCGTCAATGATTCTATAAGTTTTGGGTCTTGTAGATCGTATTTAAAGCGATTCCAACGGATTTCATGGCTAATCTAGTTAGCACTTAGTTAACTTTATCAAATTTTTAAAGGATTTAATCCTAAGTGATTTCTGGTTGAGGTGGTACTCGAACCATTGTACGGAAATTTACGAGTCGTTATACCAAGTTAAAGCTTTGCCCTTTAACTTCTAGGCCACGTGTTTGACTTTCTTTGTTTCAGGGATCTCCATATAGTTGAAGACTCACTCAACTTTAGAAAACCAATCGAGGAAATCCTTAATGTGAAGCTGGTCATTGAAGCTAGGGATATTGACCTTCATCCTAAACTCTCAATCTGACTGATCTGCTCAATCACCAGCTTGACTAGGATGTATGAGGATCATGTCATCGACCTCCTCGACGCTAGATTCCCCTTCCTCATGAATGATACTTTGATTCACCGCTGACATCATCCTGCGATCAGGGTGATTATGAGTTCCAGCAATTGTTGGTCGTGGATCACCACCAGGAACACAGAGTTGCCCTATGGCCTCTATCATGCGATCGATGGAAGCCTGCAACCCTGTAACACCTAGGCCAATCAGAGCGGCGTCCTGGGATGTCCACTAACGGATTGTCGTAGGATTGCGCTATATGGTCACATTGTGCTCACGTGCGGGCCCCACCATTGATAAACTAGAACAATTTAAGTCACTAACACGAGCAAGCCTGAACATATTCAGGTCGGGCACGAGCCGTAAAGTTGGCCTGCCCAATAGTACCCGGTGACAGTCTGTACAGGCCGTGCAACGCCTGTAAAGGGTCCAATAAATCTGAAATCATGGAAAACTGTGGACCTCACTGGGCTTGTGGTTCATCGCGAACGGAGCGCCCAAACGATGCCTTAAATTTGACAACTTAGACTGCCAAGTCTGCACTTGTGAGACGCGAATCTCCAAGTCAAAAACCTAACCTGAAATTAAAACAATTCTCCCTGCCACTTAAGGCAACAAATTACAAATTTTCAACCGATAGACTTCAATCAAACTCGCACCATAGATCAAAGATATTTCCCTGCTCCTTCCCACCAAACCAGACCCCTGCAATCAATTGCCGCATCCTTTTGCCACCAAACTTGGGACAACCCCTCATCAAACTATGGGACACCTATCCCATGGCACAGATGGGCCAGGGGCCATTGTGACAGCCCCAAAGACCAAAAATACAGCCACCAAGGATATAAACATTAGGACCAGCCTTCCGGATGCAAGTCGATCTTTGATTCAAACTTGTTTAGTGAAGGACTATTCAAGATCAGCCATAGGATTAAGAGCCTAAGGTCAACATTCCACAACTCAATTGATAGACGTTTTTGAGACACACAATGACTTATTTACGCACCAAGTCAGTTTGACTCGTCTCGACTCAATCCCAAATTCAAGTTTGATTCATAATCAATTATCCATACCAAATGCACTGAGAAGTCTAACCTAAAGGACATTCCAAAATTGATTCAAGTTCTATCCTAAGCTAGCCCAAATGCACTGAGTCATTGACCTAGTGACAAGGTCAAGTTCTAGAAGCAAATGGCTCATAAACTCGGCTTTTGACGGAGTTTGCTGATCTAATGGCTTATAGCCCATGATTTAGTTGAGTCAGCTCATCACAACCAAAGGTCATTTGTGACCTAAGCGCCAACTGAGATAACTCAGCAACAAGGTGCATCACCAATCCTGACTCGGGTCGTTAAAACTCGGCGAGGCAACATAGACAACAAGTGAAAGGCGGTCTTCTCCTCACTTTGCTCGGCAAAACCAGTAAGGTCGGTACAAACTAGGACCTGACTCACCCTGAGTTGAACCCGAGTCATGGACTAGACCCGACAGCAGTTCAACTCGGCTTCTTCTTCTCCTATTTCGACGTGACCAACAATATTCTGGGCTCTCTTCGACTCCAGTAACCTTCGAGATGACCCGAAAAGCATGGACAACCTAAGCTCAGAAGGACCTGAAGATCTACAAACCCAATGACTCACCGAGTCATTGCTCTCGCGGTTGTAACCCAACTCGGTGTGGCATTAGGTGGCGAACTTATCCACTCCCTCTCTCTATTCCTTCTTTGTCTTTCTTCTCCTCCTCTCTGAAAGGACTCAGGCTGAGTCGGAGCTCAGTCCAGATGTAATTGACTTGACAGCCTTGGATCGAACTGAGCTGACTCAGCGCTGCGCTACTAAGTCGAGCTCTTTTTCTCTCCTTCCTCTATTGTTTCTCTTCTTCTCCTTCTCCTTTCTTTGTTGGAAATAACCAGGTGAAGTCCTGGACTTGGCTCGATCTAGCAGTGGCTCGGACTGAGTCAGCATAACTCAGTGCAGCAACAGACAGACGATGCTCTCTCTCTCTCTCTCTTCCTTTTCTCACTTTCTTTCCGTCTTTCCTTTTTAGGAAAAGGATTACCCTAAAAGGCAACCTATTATAAGGCTCTATTAATCTATTCTAGACGGTTCGAAAGTGTAACTAATCAAGGGATTAGTTACAGTCTATAGCTATCTAATATGTACCATTTTGCAATGTTATAACTGAATCATGCTAGCATGGTTGTGATCAGACAGTTTGGATGGACTTCCACGACCCTGGGCCACCTATCCAATGTCTTAGATTATTAATCCATGGTCATACCCGATGGTGGATATTTTTGACTCAACGGGGAAGATGAACCCGTGGCTAATGGTAGATCATCACCCAATGGCTGATATTACGATCCACAACACATAGATGGAGTGGATAGGTCCTAAGATCACCGTGGGGCCCATGTTATGGAAGGATAAGAGTGTTTTCTGGATAAGGTGTAAGTTTCCTCCACCGCAACCGATCCTGAGTTGTTGTTTGAAGAAAAGCCCTAATTGTTATAACAAAGATTTATAGACTCTTGGATTTATTTGAAATGGACGGCCGAGATTGAGGGAGTATAGCTAGCTCGAAATTCCAGTCTGGTAATAAACAGAATCTTTCATTTTTGGAAAACAGCCGCATGCAGGCCATCTAGTGCATGTGATTGTGTGTAGAGAGGAGTGTATCAACACGAGAGTTTTATGGGTTTTGGTCAAATTCCTCTGTCCTACTATATGGTCAGTCTAGATTGTTTGTCGTGATCTTCCATGGTGGGCCATGATCAACGAGAATGGAGACCATCCGTTTGAATCCCGCTCGAGTGGGAAAAAGAGAGGAAAATCTCTCTTTTTCTCATGTGTTATCAGGTCAGCATGGTCAAAACCGTATGATCAGTTCTGGTGCAAGGTGAGTGCATGCACAGATGGTGCACACACACCTCTAAGGTGGGGTCCACAGGATGTTCATGAGAGATTCACTCCGTTCACTCGTCTTGGACATAACTATTGTGTTATCAGGTCAAAGATGAGGCAGATCTAACATTCAGGTGGCCATAATGCTTGATTTATGTGCCTAAATGGTATCATTTGATGATCCTTGAAGTTCTGATGGTCAGATCTTTTCATACGAAGGTTTAGTTAGTAGTCTAAGGTTTCTTTCTAATCTAGATGAGATTTATTAGTAGAGTGAGTGATCATATGCTTAATTGCAGTGGTCAAGTGATTGATTTCTAAAATGCATAGTGTGAATAGGATGAACTGTGGATCTTGAAAATCACGGTCGGATAATTTGATCTATAAATAGGGATTTCTCCTAACGGTTAGATTTTGACTAGAATATAGGTGAACGGTTCAATGAGGTAGGAATTCATGGTAACACCCCGAGTACCAAGAGTACGGGGTGTTACACACATCTTATATCTTACCTCTCGGTATTCTAGTCGAGCGATCGGCTAGTTGTAATGTCGTTTTTGTAGGTTTCAACTCACCGAGGCCTAACAGTTCATATACCGAGTATGGTATCAGATTAACACTTGCCCTAAGGTCTAAAAGTGCGTTATCAACATTGAAGTTTCCAATCACACATGAGATCATAGGATTTTCAGGATCTTTATATTTTGGTGGAGTGTTTCAATTGATTATGGCGCTCACTTGTTCAGTAAAAAATGCTTCTTTATGTACGTTTAGCTTCCGCTTTACCGTACATAGATCTTTCACTTGGCATAAGATGGGAATTGTTTAATTTCATCCAACAAGGGGGTGTTGATCTTGACTTGTTGAAAAACCTCTAGAATATTTTGATTCTCACTTAGCCTTTTTGATGTGATCAGACGTTGGGGAAATGGGGCCACGAGTTTGTATCCCTGCAATGACTCTTTGTCATATGGAGCATTACTAGATTCACCACCATCCTTTGAATTTTTGGATTCCTTAGGTTTCTCAACCTTCCTTGGAATCTCTTTGTTTATTTTGTTTCCACTTTTCAAGGTGATGATGGTCTTAACATATTCCAGATGCTGAGTTGAAGAGTTGAGATCACATATCTCACATTGTCTTGTTGGGTTAGGTTGCGGTTAGGCCAGAAAGATCCCGGTCTCCCTAACATTCAGTTGTGTCTCAAGTCTTGCAACCGAAATTCAAAGCTCATTCATAGCCTGCAGTTGTGTAACACCCCAGTTCCTGAAACTCGAGTACACTACTTGTTTTCCAAAAACTCGAGTGTTAACCTTTAAAGATACCCAAATTCTACATACATTTTTTTAATTTCAGAGTTAGTAATCTAGCGAAATAGAAGCAAATCAAATATAAGAGGTAGTCCAAATATACATAACCAAGATTTCAAGTGGTTATCCAAAAACTTATACAAATCAATGTCTTAAGTTTTTACATTACATAACAGTACAAATGTATTACATATGAAATCATGAATAGAAGGTTGCAAGATCGTTTAGCTCCTCCTATTCCACATAATCACCAGCATGCGCATCCTCTGCGTCTCCTGCACACTGATTATGGTTTGATAGCGTCAATGGCTATCGTCGTGAGGCATAACCCCCAAGATTTATCGTATTATCAAGATAATTTAAGCATACTTATCGGAAACAGCCTATAATGAATATTTCACTATGATTATCATAGAAATAAGATAAGGTTCATCATATACGCATTCATTAAATAAATTCCACAGAGATAATCTTGTTTTAATGCAGGGATACATGCACATGCTCATAGACCTGGGGATGCACATCCAGCTGGTAAAAAAAAAGTCACCCAAGGAGAACTAGCCACCCAGAAAAGTACTCAAAGCTACGCTTGAAGGAGGACTAGCCACTCGAAAAAGATCATGCAAAGAGGACACCCAAGGTGGCCTAGCTTCCTTGAAGAGTACTCTATGTACGTTCAAGAAAAACTAGACACCCGAAAAATTTCATGCGAAAAGGACCACCTATGGTAGTTAAATGCACGCAATGAAAACTTAGGATCACCAGGTAAAATACTCTACGGTACAGCTCGTAGTGACCCAAGAAAACTCCGCGTCTTATATCGACCACCCGGTAAGTCCGCATGCTATGAGATGCATGATTAGCCCAACCATTATTATTCTAGTTGTAACCAACAAATATATGAAATCTTAAATGTCTTCATGAGGGTTCGTCACCCATTATAGGGAATTTATAGATATGATGTTTTAAAAGAGATGTCTTCAACTAGTGGCCAAATATATTTCAACAAGTGGAACTTACCATCATAAGTTTATACTAAAATAATTCCTCAAAGCCTCATAGACCCAAATGGTTAACAAGATGGTAAATCCACAACAAGGACACCATTTAGTCTATTAAACAAGATGGCCACTAGTTCGAGGACCTCTGAGCAATCTATCAAGTAATCACATATGACAAATTAAATTACGTGTAATATCGATTTGCACATGCATATCTAAAGCATTCATTTTAAATCAGAATAGAGGTATTTAAATTGAATCGCATGTTCAAATAATTGAATTTAAATCAAATCCATCGATCATCCATAAAGGAATGAAAATCAATAAGAGCAATGAATCACATTAAGCAATCAATAAAGTAAATGAACAAAGATGAATGAGCAAGCTAATTATCAAGATGTAGAAAAGCTTGAAGGGTGATCCTTACCCTAGAGTTGACTTATCTCTCGATGTTGTTAGAGTTGAATGATCGCACTTTAAGATCAACATCTAACATGATTAACACAATTAGTGTGATTAGATCACAATATTACCTAATTTATACGGTTAGGGTTAAAACTAGCTATTTCAATCGATAAATTTAGAATTTTAATGTACTATTTAGAATTTGAGTATTTGCCATCTAATTTGCGCAACATCAAATTTTCAGATCAATAATAATGATGATTTAAGAATTTAGAATTAAAATACTAATAATATATAATATTATTATAAAAATGATAATCTAGCTAAAATAGTAAAATTAAAGATAATTATGAAAATAATTGATAGCAATATTTCAGTAAGAATTCATAATAATAACATTTACAATGATAATAATAATAACTAAATTTGATAATATTATAAAATAACAACGATACCTCTCATTCTTCCTTTCTCTTCCTTCCTCCTCCATATTAAAACATGTTATTCAATCAATCCAGCAATAGCGCTGGAATTTCATCGTCAACCCAAATGGTTGAGTCAACCCGTCACTAAAATAGTGGGCCAACTCATTGATTCAACTCAACTGGACTCTATTTCTCTCTCTCCTTTTCTTTCTTTCTTCTTCATCTCATTTCCTTCTACTTTCTAGTCCTTTCTCTCTCTCTTTTCTTAGCCTATACAAATCTGAAATCCACCCAGACTCGGACTAAGCTGTCCCGACTCAGTGCGGCACCAACGATCAGATTAACTCGGCCGACATGTGATGCAGCACAACCCATCCACTCCAACTCCTCTTTTATCTCTCTCTTTACCCTTTCATCCTTTCCTCCTCCTGCTTCTCTGCTACGGATGTCTAGCAACTGGACTTGACTCGACCCAGCCCAAGCGAGTCGACAACTCAACTCGAATCGAGCTGGTACAATGAACCAACGCAATCTCTTTCTCTTTCGAGTCTTCTTCTTCTTTGCTTCTTCTTCTCTTTTCTCCTTTCTTACTGTTTTTTGTTTTCTCTTCTCTAGACTAGGGAGAAGTTCTGACTTGAATCGGACCTGGACTCAGTGCAGAATGGATTGGCTGACTCCTGACTCGGTCTGAGTCGGCTAAAGTGGAAAGGAGAGATGCATCTTTCCTCTCTTTAAGGCTTTCCATTTTTGGAAAGTGATGCCCTAAAAATAGCCCTTTTATAGGCTTTATTAATCCTCTTCTAGAGGGTTCGAACCCAGCTAATTGTTGGATTAGTTATGGTTTTACTCGTTTAATCCTTTAAGTTTTTATGATGTTATAGCCGAATATAGCTTGAATGACACTGATTTAATGCTACACCTGTACTTCTAACATCGTGGTCCTCCAGATGGATGACCTTGATCAGAAAATGGGCCCACTTGAATGTGATGGGTTCTCCCAGACAATGGAGAAGATGACGGTGATGATAATGGTGAAATGTTGGTCGAGGGATAATCCTCTACTCTAAGCCGCCTAGAGGGTTTGGATCGAACCACAGAACTTTGCGGGACCCACCAAATGGAGGGACGTCACTAATGTCTCGGTGGTTAATCGTAACATCCTAGATTTTTGCCAACCAGTAATTAGACGTCCTTAGGCAATGGGTCACTCTTGACACCTTATTAACTTGTCAGAACTCAATCCCATAGTCTAAAATTGCTTCTTAACCCATTTCCTTCACAAATCTCACCTTTCACCACCTCATTCTTTAAATCCTTCTAAGTACTTTCACATTAGACACCAATCTTAAGGTTTAGGTGATGAAGAATAATATTTAAATTATAAATTGCTGTAATTAGTAAATACAGAAATAAAATGGGCTTTAAACCAATACCCTTATGGAATTTCACAAAACGAATAAGTTATTTAGAACATCTGCCTCTCCTGCCCTAGGATTTCCTTTTGTTGTAATTAGGGCGTGCTTTAGTAAGCATTGATAACTTGAATCACTGTATGTGCCAACTACAAAGGCCCAAGTACCACCTCAGACAAAAATCTTACAAGACTAAATCCTTTAGAAATTAGACAAAGTTAACTAAGTGCTAAACTAAATTAGCTACGAAATCCGCACTAATCACTTTAAATACGATCTGTAAGATCCAAAACTTATAGAATCATTGACGCTAGGTTACCCTAAAATCTAGGATCAATCTCATTACCCAGTTGCTTTCGGGAGCACATCGAAACTCCGTATCAGATCTGTACCGCACGTCGGAAGTCCGATTAACACAAAGTTAAGAAATTAGGACCGCCTTGCTGGGCTTGACAACTATCTCGAAAATGAAATCCAGATAGTGTCTCAGCGCTATTTTCTTGAGCTCGGAGCGGGGAGTGTGAGAAATGTGAAAATAATTCTAAATTAAATTCAAATAGTGAAATCTGAGATTTGTCGCTTGCGGGTCAATATTAAGCAACCAGACCGTCAGTATCAGGCTAAATTACACCCTCGGATCAGGGATATTTTTCCAAACATATCCATGTACTCGGAATCTCCGATCGAGATCCACTGACTGTTGAACTGAAACTGGTCCGCCACGCGTGATCTGGGTATCCGACCGAAACAAAAATGTAACTCGACCTAGATCCAATGTCAGTGAGCTTAAGTCCGACCGTACACAGAAAAGGGGCCGCCAGAAGTCCTCCGTTTAGCTGAAACAGCCTATCTTTGGCTATAACCTAAGTATACCTTGACCTAGAGTCTAATTTAGTGAGTTTTTAGGCTATATAAGGACCTTAAAATCATTTCTCATTCAGCCATACGAATTTGAGATTGAGAAGAGAGAAAAGAGAGAGAAAGTGTGAGAGTTGTGGGAGGATCTCCCTGTCATGCTTCCCTGCCATTATGCAAGCACAACCACCCCTATCTAGTCGCTTTCCCGGCGATTCTGACTTTGTCTCTAAGTAAGAAATCCTAACCCTAATCTAATTTGGGGTGTTGATAGTTGTATATTATGAAATAACTAACCTAAAGCATCCTATAGGTTGTCAAATCATCGTAGGCGAAAGCCTAGCAAACCTATCGAACTCGTTACGATTCTACGACAAAAGGTGCGGACTTTAAATGTATAGGTTATGGTTTTCAATGCTTTCAATATCAGATAATGATAGATTCATGATCTGCATGCAATTGCACATGTACAAAGTGTTGTCTGTTTTCCGTTTCGATTAAAGATGAAGAATATGGAATTTTATATACTCTAGGTATTTGTAGAAAGTACCGTATACGTATAAATTTTAAAAATGCGTAAAATACTTGTTTGGGGAAAGGACTTGCCCTAATATATGTTTTGCTAATATACACTAAATATGTGAAAATAGTGTATTCTAAGTGTTTGTGAAAATGACTGAATGAGTATAAAATTCTAATTCGTGCTTGCCATGACTAATTGTCATGGATATATGATTGTTGTATTGGCGATATCTCTTTGACGAAAGGATTTACCCTAAATCATGCCACGGCCAATATATACTATATATGCTAAAATGTGTAGCCCAAGTGTTTGTGGAAATGACTGAATGAATATGGAACTTGGATTCCTGCTTGCCATCACGATCCGTCATAGGTGCACACGCCTTATAATTGGGGCAACTCCCTAGTGAAAGGATTTGGCCTTATACCTATGTGATCAGCATACGTCATGTATGTTGATGTATGTAGTTTAAAGTGTTTGTTGAAATGTCTGAATGAGTAGTAGTTAGTAAATTGTAATGTATAAGGGTGTTGAGATATGATTCTCAACTTCTTTAACTATGTGCATGATTTCTTTAGATATCTGTGTGATTAGGAATTGAATATGTACAAACTCATGCTTATGTTGTACTTCATAACATGCTCAACTGATTGTATGAATTTATCTGTGTAATACATATGTTTAAATTTATGTTTATGTTATATTCCATAAGTGCCGTGAAGGGTGATGGGGGAGTGGTGTAACGAGTGCGTGCAATAGCCCTAGCAGCCCTAAGCGGATGTTATCAGACTTTAATTGTATGATTTGAATCTTGATCCATTACTGCTTTACCTATCTGCAATTAAATGTGATTGGGGTTATTGTATAGTCCAGGCAGTCAGTAATGGGATAGAATTCGTGGCTGAGATTCATTCACCACGTAGGGCGTGTTTGACGAACCCGAGTCGTGCGTTTCTTATCGGCAGTGGTTAGGTCACACGAAGTGCTTATGCACTTCATGTCATACAACTTAACGGGCACTCATGCTAGTCGAGCTCGTCAAGTAACCCGATCTGTCTTATGTATGTTCACCATGTTTACACGCTACTGCTTGAACCTAAGGTACCAAACTTACCAGTGGAAACCCCGTTAACTATGGTACCTCGATCCGCTAAGACTCATGAGCCGGACATGGTGGTATGGGACACCGTGGTCGTGTTGTCGGCCTACGCTGGGGCCATGTGCCTCCCCGTAGTGACCAGTGAGCAACCAGACTCGTGAGCCAATTATGGTGGTATGGGACACTATATTTGTGTTGTCGGCCTACATTGATAAGGTGATGGGGGAGTGGTGTAATGAATGCATGTAACAGCCCTGGCAGCCCTTTGTAGTGACCTCGAGCATACTCTGAATTTGTGGTGAGGCGACGAATTTTGCCGCAGTGAATAAAGTATGAACTAGGCCTGTATCAATTTAGTGATGAACCGTTAAAAGGGTGATAGGGGAGTGGTGTAATGGTTCCGTGTAACAGCCCTTGCAGTGACCTAGAAACACACCATCGTATGAGAGTAACTAGGACTGACGATCCTAAAATGGATCATGTTTGGGAATGATACAAGGGAGGTACCTTAGTTTCCCAATACTTCTGTTTAAAATGGACTAATAACAACTCGGTAATCATGCTCATTATGCATTGCATGTGCCTGGTAGATGTGGAGCACTGAGGGATGAACGCACGTCACGAACGTAAGATGGTGTCGCATGAGGGTGGTTTGGCAAGGGCATTCATCATATCATTTCATACTTGCATTAATAAGAGTAGTTAGGATTGTTTGATTGTACTGCTTTATCATTACTGCTTGACTGAATTGATAACATGTTAACCTATGCTTTATTGTTCCATTGAGTTGATCACTCACTCCCACGTTACGGGACGGTGTTGTACACACCAACCAGACTTGCTTGAGTTTCAGATGATGGCGATGCTGCGAAGCGGAGCCGGACTTTTATGAGGATGAGGAGGATTCCTCCTTTGTGCAGTTTCAGGCGGGTTCCTGTGAGCCGTGTCCTGATCGACGAGGCTTTCCGGGATATTGACTAGAGGACCTTACACATTTGGTATATTTTAGAATTGTACTCATAATTATTTAACCTAGTAACGTTATCACACTCTGGAGACTCACCACAGTTTATATATTTTATTTATCTATCACAGTTTTCCGCTTGCTATCTCACTTGTCTCTGGAGTATGATATGCTGTTTTGGCTTAATCTCACTCATGTTCACTACACTAATACAGACAACATTCAATCATCATTCATTTTGTTGCATAAGTGATGCGTTTTACCTCGGGAGTTGAGTTTATGCTCGACCCCCGATTTTCAGGGCATTACATGAATGCTATTCGGATGCGACATCTCTTATGAGATGGTAAAACCATAAACAAACGGAGAGAATGGAGGGATGTGATATTTCTACATGGAGGGCTAGGATTGAGAGGGAATCTCGCATGCGGATTGCCAGGTTGCAGCTAGAAGTGGAGTGAATTCCATTTTAGGAATCGAATCACACGCACATTTCGGTTACAATACGGTTCGGGTGCATGTACACACACATAAACATGTGAAATTTGTGGGGTTGGCTCGAATTCGAGTCCTCTATAAGAAGAATAGTTTGGATCTCCTCAATGACGCTAAATGGTGGGCCAAGCCTAGATCAAATGTTTGTCGTCAACACGCATGCCAGCCATTTACATTTAACCCTATGCACTCATACGCGGGTATCAACATGCAGAAGTTTTTAGGATTTGGTCAGCAGCTTGTCCAAAGTGCAATGGACGGCTCAGATCTAACAAATCCAGTCAGATGGTGGCCACAATCGGAAGCAATAGACGTTGGCTATTCGAAGGTTGCTTGGGTGGAAATGAAGAAAGAGAGGAATTTCTCTCCCATTTTCGGAAAGCACGGGGTCAGTACCCTTTTGGTTAATTCACAATTCTGGTGTGTTAAGGGTGTACACGCTGCTGTGTGCACCTGATATAAAGGTGAGGGTCCACAGTAATATTTAATGAAATCCTCTCCATCCATTCATCTTGAATAGCATTGTTGGGCCATCCCACCAAAGATGAGGCTTAGGTGGACCATACTTTTAAAGTTTCAGCTCTAATTGTGGATTTTACTAGTCTGATGGTCATATCATCTCGAAATTGAACATCAACGATAAAAAGGGTCCAAGGGACCACTTTAAGTAGAAATCAATGGATGGATTATGGATCAAATGCCCTAACATACATTTATAATATTAAATATCATTTTTATAATGTTTTAAATATAATTTTTATTATTATATTTTCGATTATCAATTATTTATATTTAAATCCCATAATTATCTCTTTCGGAGATTTTTATATGTTTTTTTTAAGAGATAAATTAGTTGTCTATATTTAGATTTAGATTTATATAATCATTATCATTGTTATTATTTTTCTCTAGATTATTTTCATGGGTCACACTTTGATCAACACCATTTATTCATTCACTTGGCCCCTATAGGGCTTTAATTAGAAGCATTAAATCATTTTATATTTGTAAGTGGGTCACGATACCTGGGTCTTAACATTTAGTTATCAATTTATTAAAATTAACAGTTGGATAGAAACTTGATCTATGAGTAGAGATTACTCACAATGGTCACACTTGGGCTAGATTAGAGGTGAATGTTAACATAAGTTAGGTCGGTACTTATACTACGTTAGGCTACACGGTAACATCCGAATACTAAAAAGTATGGGGTGTTACAAGCTGCTCTTGCCTAAATGCATCTTCAAGGGTTTTCCTTGGTGAAAGTCCACTAAATGGCCCTTGTGGATAATTAGTTACATTTGTAGTTGGTTCATTTTCCCAATTAATGTTCTACTCATCAGGAGTGTGAGTGTCAGAATTTGGTGCACTAAGTGGTCGTTAATACGTGTTTGTAGTATCTGCTTGAACGTGAAACACCTCTTGAAAAGCTGGGATTGTAAGACAATCTTTAATTGGGTGTACATCGCTCTCACAAATTCAACATACAGTTTCGACGACTGCTTTGGGCTAAGTTGATTCCTTCCTAGATTCCAAGTCCTCAATTTTTCGTACGAGAATTGTCAACTGTACATTAATATCATCTTCCTTCTTAAGTACATGTATTCCTATCTCTCTTGGCATTTCCTTGGGAGTACTAGCTTGGTTTGATGTGTCCCATGATTAAGCGTTTTCAGCTAGCATGTCAAAGTAATCTCATGCATCTTCTGGTTTCTTATCCATGAACTCGCCATTACACATCATCTGTACGAATTGGCGCATGTTTGGACTGAGTCCATCATTAAAAAAAAAAATTTAATTATCCTCCAAGTTTCGTAACCATGGTGTGGGCAGGCGAGAAGTAAGTCCCTGAACCATTCCCAACATTCAAAAAAGGTCTCATTATTTTTCTAGGAGAAGTTCATTATTTCTCGTCTAAGAGCATTGGTTTTATGAGTCGGGAAGAACTTTTTAATGAACTCCTGGCTCATCTTTGCCCATGTGTCAATGGATCTAGGCCTTAATGAATGAAACCATGATTTGACTTTTTCTTTTAGAGAGAATGGAAATAATTTAAGGCTAATTGTATCAGGAGGAACATCATTAAAATGTATGGCTGTAACAATCTCTTCAAATTCTTTAATATGCATATATAGATTTTCTGAATCAAATCCATGGAACTTAGGAAGTAATTGGATTATCTCAGGTTTGAAGTTCACGTTTCCTGTATTGATTGGAAGAATTATGTCGGAAGGTGAACTTGTTCTCACTGGTTGTAAATAATCTCATAAAGTTCGAACCGGCGGAACTCAATGCACTTCATTCTCATTACGCATCGTCCTAATAGGTAGTGTGTGATGCACAGGGCCTTCATCAATCCAATGTTCTTAAGTCATGCTCTCAGATGATATTTCAAAAATATTTGAGGATTTTCTAACTTGTCAATTAATTTTTCAACCAAAACTCTTTTTCTCAAAAATCTCATAGTATGGTTCCTAACCCGCGAGGACATGAACCACACCAAATTTTAATTCTATTTTCTAATTCCTACATCAAATATGGAAAGAAAGTAGAGGGAATAAGTTAGAAGAATGTTACCAGATCGGAGTTCTATGTTCAGACCCTACAAAACAGAAAACAATGTTAGTTTTTTTTAAAAAAAATCCAGAAAAAATCCTAACCTAAAAACAAAACAAAAGTTATTCCTAATCTTCACCTAATTCCAAAACTAATTAATTTCAGAAAAACACAGTCGTTAGTCCCCGGCAACGGCGCCAAAAACTTGTTCACAACCACAAGTGTAGGGTCGCAATGTAGTAATAATCTCAGTGAGCCCGAGGTCGAATCCATAGGGATTGAACTTGTGTGTCTTCTGAATTTAACTAGAACTAGAACTAGATGAAGAACTAAAACTAAATTTGAATGAATGAAGAGAGTAATTGTGAATAAGGTTAAAAAATTAATTTAAATGTGGTAACTAGGGTGCCAAGGATCCACTTGTAGCAATCAAGATACTACCTTGCTTGATTCAGGAAATCTAATTAGAATTAAAGTCTTATCCTATCCAATTGGAAAAAGAGAGAGATGATTGAATCTCTAAACTTCTCATGGATCTAATCATCAATAGAAGAGAATTATGGGAGAAATTCTATCACCCTACCATGCCCAAGGGACGATGGTGAACAACGGGATTAACCAATCCCATAATCTCAAATAGGAAAAAAAGATATTCAAAGTTATTGCAGATCTTTTGTAATTTGTCACAACAAACCATTAAAAACTAAAAATATTTCTTATAATTAAACTAGAATCCAAGAGAGTTCAACAAAACATGAATCAAAGCAAAATAAATATCCTAATCATGCTACAAGCTTCACCTCTTAGCCCTGGTTAGGGGTGTACATTAAGTCGAACCGAGTTGAGCTGGCCTTAAGTTAAACCGAGTTAAGCTGGCCTCATCTTGAACTCGGCTCAGCCATTAGCTGACCTCAACTCGAACTCAGTTCGGCTCGGTCCTCAAGCCTAATTGGCCAGCTCGACTTAGTTTGGTCAGCAACTCGGGCCAACTCGGGCCAAGTTTGAGCCAAGATCGAGCCAAGTTCACCATTGAGGCATTTTCACAAACACTTGGACTACAACTTCAAAATCTCACTGTATATAAGACAAAAGAAATGGTTTTACAGGGATTTTATCAAACACCTTCTAAGCAACATAAAAACTAAGAAAAAAATGGTATTTGTTTCATGTACATACCTTCCTTGCCACCAGGCACACTTCATTGAGTCATTTCATCAAACACTTGGTGAGCAACATCAATAGCAAAGTAACTGAGTCACCGAACTAGTTCAATTCGAGCTGGATTCGATCTGAGTCGAGTTCGACTCGGCTCGAACTCATTTTTTAGCTAAAAAAATCAGCTCGACTCAGCTTAAACTCAGCTTCGAACAGAGTCGAATCGAGTTTTTTCAAGTCGAGTCGTGCGAGCTAACTGAGCTAGCACGGTTCGTGTACACCCCTAGCCTTAGCTAAGAGGTTTGGCCAACCATAGATATGATTGAACTAAAGTCTCTCAAATAAAGCATAAAAATTAATTAAGGAAGAAGAAGAAAGCTCTTGGACGGCAGCTCCACCCTTTTGCTCCACTCCTTGAACCCTAGAAGATACTTAGAAATGTCCTAGAGACTCCTATTTATAGTTGTGAATCCCCTCTTAAGCACCGACTTGGAAGTTCCGCAAACCGCCTTAAATTACGCAATTCGTGTCGGCCCTGCGTTACAACTCTGCGCAATTTCAGTAGCACCGAAGTTGGCTTCAGTGACACCGAAATTGTATTTGAAATTTTATCGCGTATGAAATTGTATGTGCAGAGTACTTAGATGGCAATGAAATTGGCTTAAGTGGCACCGATGCTGGCTTCGGTGGCATGAATTAAGCTTAGGTAGCACCGAATCAAGCTGTTTTCTTGTTGGATTATTTCATGCACTTTCAGTGCCACCGAAGTTGGCTTAAGTGACACTGAACTGTCCTATTTTTCTGCTGTTTAACTTGTGTTTTTGCCAATCTTTTCTCCATCCTTTATACTTAGTTTCCTTGGATCTTTGGCATGAGAATTCTCCATTCTTGGTGTCACGCCTCGAAATTCAAGTACAGAGTGTGCACCCTCAGACCCAAGTTTCAGTTCATAACTCGTACACAAAGTGTACTAACTTAATTCTTTAATCAGTTTAATCAGAGGTGATAATTACATTTAGTCTAAGTTCTACCCCAACTCCAATCACACATACATAACACTTAGCATTAATCAAACAGGCATATATAAATCTTGACGACCCTTAAAATAATATAAATATTAAAAATCATTTATTTATTATATTATCATATTACAAATATGTTTATTCTAAACTAACATTATTTCAATTAGATAAATCTAAACAATTTCTTAAAATCTCAATATCAATATCAATAAGCATTATACGCTAATTAAACTATTCTAACAAATAAATCACATAATCATAAATGGTCTAATGCCACCACTTCATCTTCAGATAAGTATAGTCATGTTTCACATGGGTCGTGTTCAGGCATGGTAAATCCTTTCAGTTCTTGTGTCACATCATTTGCTAGTGGCTCCTTTGTACAGTTTTTCCATTAATAAAAATGTAAGCTAGTTAGGCTTAGTGAACTAACCCAGCATGGTTTATAATCATAGCAATTAAAATAACATAAAAATGTATATACAATTATATGGATGCAAATGGTGTATGAATGCATTAGATGGGATGATCGTCCATTTGCTTAGGTTAGAGGTCGTCAACCCGCATCCACCCGTTGGGTAAGCTTCCACCTTTCGGTAAGCTTGGGCATAGCCCGCATCTAATAACGCTCTACCAAGATCAACATTTCTTTAAGAGAGGGCCCCTAGAATCGACCATGTATTATATAAATGTAATGAAAGATGAATGATATATGAATATATCATTTTCATATTTGGTATAGTTATCTTTATCAGAATATTCACATATGAATTTAACGTATAATTATCGTAACAAAATACTCAAGTCAGTATATCAATTAATCAAACCATTACAAACGGTTTATTTTAATTCCAATAAATCATGAGGCACATTGGGTTACTCACCTGAATCTGGTAGTGTAGAATCCAAAAGGTAATTAGGTTGGTTTGAATTCAGAGATCATATCAGTTATATCAACAACATTATTATTTATCTAGTTATTTCATATAGTGGGGCCCATCTTTGATATACATCCTAAGTGGCCAAACCTTAAATGATCAAATAATTAAAATTATATGTTTATTAAATTTAATTATCAAGATTTAAATTTTCTTTTTAAGATCTAGAAATTGAATGTCAAATAATTAATCGGGATGACCCACCGGATGATTTAATCATCCAGATTCTTGAGATCTTGGTATATTTTACCTCTACACATTGGATGAATTATGTGGATTTAACCACATATACATTGATGACCCATCTCGACTTTCTACGCTAAGTGATACCAATCAGTTGCGAGAAATCTCAACTTTCCTTATTAAACATTTATAGATCTGACTAGTGTGACCCATCCGATGGTCAAATCGATCTGAAATTCAAGGCACTATTATCTTTTGATGCTTAGGATCAAATGACTAATTCAGATCTATCTTAACACAATCAGATTGCACCCATTAAATTTATTCCTAAAATATTACTGAACAAATCTAAAATTATAAAGCATCACTTTGTTAAAATTGTCTCTACACACCTATACAATGATCGTGTGGATGATCCACACCATCCATTATATAGATCAAGAAGAAATTAACCATATAATAAAAAATTTTAAAAATCTAATAGTTGGAACTTACCTGATCAAGCCCTCTTAGAATCTCATCTCGCTATCTCCGTATCTATTTTTAAAGAAACTTCTCATAAGATAAGATGAGCACATCCTCCCTTATCTTGAATTTGAATTTATTTTTTTATGACATTTGATTAAAAAAATTTATTATTACTACTCCAAGAATCGATCCTTAAATCACTCTCTCAACTAAGAATGTCTCTACCAACTCAATTATTGACTTGTTTTTATTTTTATTTAAAAATAAAATCTTTAAATATTTATTTTAATTTTTTTAATGCACCAAAATTTAGGGTTATTACACTTGGTCTCCTAAAACCCATCTTTTGCCTTGGTGATTTTTAAGCATTAAATCCATGCTTTTAGCATTGTTTTCAATTCAAGTTTTCATATTCACCTTGCAATACAAACATGCATAAAATATAACATTAAGCAATATCATGTTCATAAAACCAAGATATAAATAGGAGAAAATATGCAATATTTGAGTCAATCGCAATAGTGACCAACCAATGGACACTTGTCCCTAAAACCTCGGGATTTTGTTCCCTCTAACAAATCTTGCATGAGAAATTTTGACAAGTGTCCACGAGCCCCTGGCGAGCCGACAATTCCATGGCATATATAAACAACATCCTCCCATCCAAGAAGAGGAAGAAATGACAGAAGGAATCGTGCAGAAGTTTTTCCAATTTTTCTTGGCTTCCCTTTCTCAACAACGAGGGGGTTTTGCCACCTAGGATCCGCTACAAGAATCATACCTATGCCTAGGTTCTGCCTCAGCCCACAACAACAATCTAACTCAGCAAAGCCAACCTTATCACGACAAGAATAGAATCAAGATCAGGGACATCTAATTATCCATTTTCTTATTCAAGAAAATGGTGTTTGACTTCCATTTTCTCTTTCTCACATCTCAATCAAGCTTAGAACACAGTCCATTTAATACATTCCCTTCTCAACTAATACTATTTCTTTTATTTACTGCATTTGCTTCTTTATTTCCTATTCCGCTTGCCTGCCCGAGGCCTAGAATTTGTGAATCAAGGTTAAGATGTTTTATTCTTTCTACATGTTTATTTTAATTCTATTTGCCTTCCCATTATCTTTCGACTATGTTAAGCAAGGCTACGATTTGTTTATTTTCTCTTTTACCTACCCGACCCTCTTGTAGGGTTATGTGAATGTAACATCCCGAATTTTTGCCAATCTGGAATTAGACGTCCTTAGGCAATGGGTCGATCCTAACATCTTATTAACCTGTCAAAACTCAATCTCAAAGTCTAAAACTGTTTTTGAATCCATTTCCTTCACAAATCCCACCCTTCACCACCTTGTTCTTTCAATTTTTCTAAGTACTTTTACATTAGATACTAATCTTAAGGTTTAGGTGATGAAGAACAATACTTAAACTATAAATTGCTATAATTAGTAAACACAGAAATAAAATGGGCTTTTAACCAATACCCTTATGAAATTTCACAAAACGAATGGGTTATTTAGAACATCCGCCTCTCCTGCCCTAGGATTTCCTTCTGTTGTAATTAGGGTGTGCTTTAGTAAGTATTGATAACTTGAATCATTGTATGTGCCAACTACAAAGGCCCAAGTACCACCTTAGACAGAAATCTTACAGGACTAAATCCTTTAGAAATTTGACAAAGTTAACAAAGTGCTAAACTAGATTAGCCATAAAATTCGCTTGATCCACTTTAATTACGATCTACAAGACCCAAAACTTGTAGAATCATTGACGCTAGGTTACCTTAAAATCTAGGATCAATCTCATTACCCGGCTGCTCTCGGGAGCATCTCGAAACTCCATATCAGATCTGGATCGTACGTCGGAAGTCCGATTAACACGAAGTTAAGGAATTAGGACCGCCTTGCTGGGCTTGACAACCATCTCGAAAATCAAATCCAAACAGTGTCTCAGCGCTATTCGCTTGAGCTCGGAGCAGAGAGTGTGAGAAATGTGAAAATAATTCTAAATTAAATTCAAAATAATGAAATCTGAGATTTGTCACTTGTGGGTCAGTATTAAGCAACCAGACCGTCAGAATCAGGCCAAATTACACCATCGGATCAGGAATATTTCCTCAAATATATTCATGTACTCGGAATCTCCGATCGAGATCTACTGACCGTTGAACTGAAACTGGTCCACCACGTACGATCTGAAAACTTGACTGGAACGAAACCTCAGCTGAACCTAGATCCAATGTTTGTGAGCTTAAGTCCGACCTTTGGCTCAAGGGAGGCTGCCAGAAGTCCTCCGTTGAGCTGAAACTGACTCACTTTGGTTATAATCTAAGTATATCTTGAGCTTAAGTCTATTTTGGTGAGTTTTGGGGCTATATAAGGACCTTAAATCCTCTCTCATTTCAGCCATACGAATTTGAGAAAAACCCTAGGAAAAGAGAGAGAAAGTGAGAGAGAAGTGGGAGCATCTCCCTGCCATGCTTCCCTGCCGCTATACGTGCTCAACCACACCATTCTTATCGCTTTCCCGGTGATTCCGGCGTCATTTCTAGGTAAGAAACCCTAACCCTAAACTGATTTAGGGTTTTGATAGTTGTAGGTTATGAAATAGCTAACCTATTTCGTTATATAGGTTGCCAAACTGCCGAATACGAAAGTTTAGCAAACCTATTGTATTTGTTACGATTCTACGACAAAAGGTGTGGACTTTAAATGTATAGGTTATGGTTTTCAACGCTTTCAATGTCAGATAATGATAGATTCATGATCTGCATGCAATTGCACATATACAAAGTACTGTCTGTTTTTCGTTTCGATTAAAGATGAAGAATATGAAATTTTACATACTCTAAGTATTTGTAGAAAGTACCGTATACGTATAAATTTTGGAAATGTGTTTGCCATGATTATTTGTTGTATGAATATATTATATATGGATAAAATACTTATTTGGCGAAAGGACTTGCCCTAATACATATTTTGCTAATATACACTATGTATGTTGAAATAGTGTACTTTGCAAATCCTTTCGTCAAAGGGGTATCGCCAATACAATAATCCTTTTCACGAAAGGATTTGCCCTAAATCACGCCACGACCAATATACACTATATATGTTACAATGTGTGGCCCAAGTATTCGTGGAAATGACTGAATGAATATGGAACTTAGATTCATGCTTGCCATAATTATCCGTTGTGGGTGCATGCGTGTTATAATTGGGGCAACTCCCTAGTGAAAGGATTTGGCCTAATGCCTATGTGATCAACATATGTCATGTATGTTGATGTATGTAGCTTAAAGTGTTTGTTGAAATGTCTGAATGAGTAGTAGTTAGTAAATTGTAATGTATAAGGGTGTTGAGATATGATTCTCAACTTCTTTAACTATGTGTATGATTTCTTTAGATATCTATGTGATTAGGAATTGAATATGTACAAACTCATGCTTATGTTGCACTTCATAACATGCTCAACTGGTTATATGATTTTATCTGTGTAATGCATATGTTTAAATTCATGTTTATGTTGTATTTCATAAGTGCCATGAAGGGTGATGGGGGAGTGGTGTAACGAGTGCGTGCAACAGTCCTGACAGCCCTAAGCGGATGTTATCAGAGCTTGATTGTATGATTTGAATCTTGATCCATTACTGCTTTACTTATTTGCAATTGAATGTAATTGGGGCTATTGTATAGTCCAGGCAGTCGGTAATGGGATCGAATTCGTGGCTGAGATTCATTCGCCACGTAGGACGTGTTTGACGAACCCGAGTCGTGCGTTACTTGTCGGCAGTGGTTAGGCCACACGAAGTGCTTATGCACTTCATGTCGTACAACTCAACAGGCGCTCATGCTAGTCGAGCTCGTCAAGTAACTCGATCTGTCTAATGTATGTTCACCATGTTTGGATGTTACTGCTTGAACCTAAGGTACCAAACTTACCAGTGAAAATCACATTAACTATGGTACCTCAATCTGCTAAGACTCATGAGCCGGACATAGTGGTATGGGACACCGTGGTCGAGCTGTCGGCCTACGCTGGGGCCACGTGCCTCCCCGTAGTGACCATTGAACAACCAGACTCGTGAGCTGAATACGGTGGTATGGGGCACTGTATTCGAGCTGTCGACACCTACTGCGAGAGCCGAATACGGTGAGACCTGTATTCGTGCTGACGGGCGACGAGCCCTTCGTAGTGTCTTCGAGTATACTCTACAGTCTGTGATTGGTGATAAGCCCTTCGCAACAACTAGAGCATAAGTTGAGCCGAGTATGGTGAGACCTGTATTCGAGCTGACGGCCAGCAATTGAGCTGCATACGGTGAGATCTGTATCCGTGCTGACGGGTGACGAGCCATTTGCGATGCCTTCGCGATGTCTCTCGAACCATAATATCGTACGAGATTATCTAGGTTTGACGACCCTAGAATGGATCATGTTTGAGAATGATACAAGGGAGGTACCTTAGTTTCCCAATATTGCTGTTTGAAATGGACTAATAACAACTCGGTAATCATGCTCATTATGCATTGCATGTGCCTGGAAGATGTGGAGCACTGAGGAATGCAAGCATGCCGTGAACGTAAGATGGTGTCGCACGAGGGAGTGTGTGGTGAGGGCATCCATCATGACTGCATTCATACTTGCATTAATAAGAGTAGTTAGGAGTGTTTGATTACACTGCTTTATCATTACTGCTTGACTGCATTGATAACATGTTAACCTATGTTTTATTATTCCACTGAGTTAGCTACTCACTCCTACGTTACGGGACGGTGCTTGCAACACCAACCAGATTGTCTTAGCTGCAGGTGATGGCGATGCTTATGAAGTAGAGCTGGACTATTATTATGATGTTGAGGAGGAGTTCTCCTACACGTAATTCTCTGGCAGGTCTATGAAGACCTGGAATTTCATTGGCGGGGCTATGGTATTTGGGATAGAAGACATTACACTTCCACAACTTGGTATATTTTGAAATTATACTTGTAATTCTTTAACCTGTTAACCTTATCACATTCTGGAGACTTACTATAGTTTATATATTTTTATATCTATCACAGTCTTCCGCTTACAATTTAACTGTCTCTGGAGTATGATATGTTGTTTTGGTTTAATCTCACTCATGTTCACTACACTGATACAGATAACATTCAATCATCATTCATTTTGTTGTATAAGTGATGCGTTGGAACTTGGGAGTTGAGTTTATGCTCGACCCCCGATTTTCAAGGCGTTACAGTGAAGCATGACCATATCTATATTATTAACATTTTTATAGATATACGATTTTCCTGAAACTACACGTCCCTTAAAGTAGAGACTACACGCCAATGCAAGGCAAGAGAATGTGCCAACTCATTTTCTCGTAACTGAGACACTTATCAAGATTGCAGGCCAAACATCAGGAATCATTCAGGCCGGGGAATTTCACGATTCCCCAACCTAGGATAGGTTCATGAACTCTAGTCAATCGTAGACACTAGAGCTAGGCATCGAACCGAGTCGGATCGGATTTGGTCCAACTCGGTTCGGTCCGAAAGCTGCCTGGACTGATCCGAACCCGATCCGATTCGGGACCGAGTCCGGAACACCTTACCCGAACCGATCTGTTACATGTTTGGCCTGACCCGAACTGAGTTTGACTTGGTCTAGGAAACTGAGTCGGATCGGATTGGGTACGGATTGAATTTTTCAACGGTGAAAATCATTATCCTCACTGCTATTTTCGGTGTGGTCCATTTGAGCTTTAGATATGATTCATTTTTTTTCCAAATGCTTTTAAATGATCACAAAAAATGGATAAACGGTATGGATATAATAAATACATCATTGTGGGGCCCATATAATGTGGATCTCATTTGAGTCGTTCGTAAAATTCAGAGCTCGAGAGTATAGCTGGCCTGTATTGACATGCACGACACACTAGCAGGGACGGGAATTTCCTGCGAAAGCCTTTCGCAGAAAGCTCCTATCTCGGGATCGTAGGTGGGGCCCACCTTGATGTTTTTCAAGAATCCACTCCGTTCATCCGTTTTTTGAGATCATTTTAGAACATAAGACCAAAAGTAAGCAGGATCTAAGACTTAAGTGGGCCGTATTAAAGGAAAAGGTGGTTAGGTAAATTCCTATCGTTGAAACCTCCCTGGGTTCGACAGTGATGCTTACATGACATCCATACCATTAATAACGTCATTCCTACTGGGATGAACTGAAAAAACAAATATTAGCATGATTCAAAACGTCTGTGGCCCCACGAATATTTCGACTGTGGATGTTCAATTATCACTTTTTCGGCCCACTTGTGCATTGGATACAATTCATTTTTAGCCTCATGTACTGAAATGAACTCACAAAACGTATGGACGGGGAGGATTTCGTACAAACATCACAGTGGGTCCCACATGGGTTCCCAGCGCAGGAACTTTCTTTTGCAGGACATTGACGTCCGTCTTGACAAGACATGTACCTACAGCTAGCTATTGCTAGCTATATAGCGTTGTGTGGTACACAGGCGAATCCTCTTATTGTACTGAGTAAACTCTGTTGGGGCCCACCCTGAATGCATGTGATTTATCCACGTCGTTCATTCGTTTTTCCATATCATTTTAGTGGTTGAACCTAACATTGATGCATATCTAAAGCCTTAAAATGAGCTCACCAAATGGATGGACGGTTTGGATATAAAACATACCTCGTGATCAGACCCACAAAATTTGCTAACTATTCTTCGATCTGGTTCGTACACCATTCTTCGATCAAGCTGCGACTCTCTTTCTCTTTCCCTCTTTCTCTCTTCCGTACACAACTATAAATCATTTTTTCAATATATCTCTCTCCAGTTGAGAAATCCAAGCTCCAAAACCTTCTTCTTGCCTTCTTCTTCAATAGAAATAGAGAGATAG
The DNA here is from genome assembly GCA_030180095.1 of Magnolia changhungtana. Taxonomy (NCBI): domain Eukaryota; kingdom Viridiplantae; phylum Streptophyta; class Magnoliopsida; order Magnoliales; family Magnoliaceae; genus Magnolia; species Magnolia changhungtana. The sequence goes on from JASAUF010000089.1 coordinate 4,290,817, forward strand.
ATATATCAAGAGATAGAGAGATAGAGATGAGGTTGACGGGCTTAGGTGTACATTGCGCGGGATTTTTTGGCGCCAAACGTAAAGCCTAGGCAGTAAAAGTATACACACGCACACACACACACACAAAAATATATACGGTCCGGATCAGGTCGGTCCGAATCGGATCCAATTGGATCGGGTTCCGAATCGGGTCGGTTCGGAACAGAGTCTATCCAGATTCGACCCAAAAATAATTTGGATCTGGATTATGCTACCCGATTTCAACTGATTCTGACCATCAGTTCTGTTCGAATCGGGTCGGATTGGGTCTGATCGGGCCGGATCCACCGGTTCGGGTATGAAATCCCCGGTTCTAGTAGACACACCGCAGCCTAGCCGGCTAGCAGCTACTCCAGTCTTAGTCTTTTGAATACACATTTAAAAGCTGCTCTTGGAAAAGATATTCAGTGGCAAAGAAGCAAAGACCAGGAAAAGTACCCATGTATATCAAGCCCTCCTCGTCCTACAAAAAACAAATAACACACGTGCAGTAATAAAAGTACCATCAAGTGGAAGACAATCCTCCACCGCGATGTGCATCCAGCCGGGGCGCACACACGTCAAGGGAGAGCATTCACATAAGCAAATTTGTGAATTGGATTTTAGCCAATGACCCCAACACCATCCAGCCAACTGATTTTTTAAAAAAAATATGTGTAGGCCCACCATATGTATAATGTATGTGTTTTATCCATGCATGAGCTTAATATTAAGGCTGATCTAAATCTCAAGTGGACCACATCACATGAAGCAACGGTGATTAAACACTTACCATTGGAAACTTTCTGGGCTGGAAACCACAAGCATCAACTTGATCAAAAACTTCTGTAGCCCCAAGAAGCTTCCAACGGTAAGTGTTTAATCACCACTGTTTCCTGTGGTGTGGTCCACCTGAGATTTAGATCTGCCTATGTTTTGAGCTCATGTCCAAAAATGATCCGGCCAAATGGGTGGAAGGTGCGGATAAAAGATACATATCATGGTGGGGCTCACAAATCTTTGACACCTGCTGGCTAGTGTTGGGGTCACCAGCCAAACCACCTCCCAAATTTGCATCCCAACTTGGGTGCTTTGGTGGGTAAGGCCCTAGTGTGTTGCTCTTACCGTGTGGGGCCTACCTCGATGATGGTGTTTTATATCCATACCGTCCATCCATTTTCCAGCTCATTTTAGAATGTGATCCCAAACTTAATCATATAAAAATATCAGGTGGACCACACGGTTGGAAACTATGGTGAATGACCCTTAAAAAAAATTTGTGGACCATAAGAGTTTTGGATCAAGTCGATCTTCGCACCTTTCATCCATCTAAATATGGTTGACCTTATGAAGGGGTAGGATGGAAAATAAACATTACGTTGGGCCTTGGTAAGTTTTTAACGATAGGCATTCGTTTCCTATGGCCCACCTAAATGAAATAAAGTGAAAAAACGGATGAATGGCGTGGATATATGACAAATCATCAAGGTGGGTGTTACCCGAAATAACACCTAATCCACTCCCCCAACGTCGCTGGTGGACCCCACCATCCACATGTGACATGCCCAACCGAGAAGATCCCATTTCATCCGCTTATATGCACCCACCTACCCCTTCCGCCGTCACCTCCAAACTCCGTGAAAACTAACGGTTTCCGTTAAGACGAATGCCCCTACGCTGCGTTATAAAACTCCTTCATACCCACCGCATTTCCTCACCACTCCACCTTCTCCCACCTCCCTCTGTCTCAATCCCAGCCGTTCATTCTCGGCGATGGATCTCCTTCTCTTGCAGAAGGCCCTTTTCGCTCTCTTCTTCTCCATCATCGTCGCCACCGTCGTATCAAAGCTACGGGGGAAGAGATTCAAGCTCCCGCCGGGCCCAATCCCCCTCCCTGTCTTCGGGAACTGGCTCCAGGTCGGCGATGATCTCAACCATCGAAACCTGTCCGATCTCGCCCGACGATTCGGAGAGATCTTTCTCCTCCGGATGGGCCAGCGCAACCTCGTCGTCGTCTCCTCCCCTGACCTCGCCAAGGAAGTCCTCCACACTCAGGGCGTCGAGTTCGGGTCCAGGACCCGAAACGTCGTCTTCGACATCTTCACAGGCGAGTTCCTTCATAAATCCCGTAATGACGGCGACACGTGGCCGCAGCTGTCTTCTATCCTGCCAACCCGCGACTCTTATACAAAATCCGAGCCGTTGAAGTTCTGGGCCAATCTGCTCATTGGGTAGCCGCACCGTCGCATTGAGTAAGACCGTTGGATATCCGTCGATTTATGATGCGGCCCACCTTTTCAACGGCTCGGATTTTCGACACAAATGATGTGCGGCTGGCGGGAAAGGCAGCATCGGGTGTGGAATCTTGATTAATATTTCCGCCCTCCTTTTTGATAGATACACCCTTTTTTCCACTTTTTGTACCACCTTACTATGAAAAGTGGGAAAAAAGGTTCCAGCGTCTTACAAGAAGCAAAAGGAGATTATCTGTTACCTGGAATGGATGAATCTCGACCGTCCATTTGGCCAGGGCCCATGCCAAAAAAAAAAAAACAAAGAAGAAGAAGAGAGGGAGATTCTTACTTTTTGATAGATACACCCGTTTTTCTCCACTTTTATTGTATTGTATTCCAAAAAGTGGATAGAAAGGCGTTTTCGATTAGATGACCTCGGCTTACAGGATCCAAAAGAATAAGTTAAAAGAGAGATGATCTAGTACGGTGGGATGGATCGATCTGTGCCGTCCATTCCGTCTGACATGGCCAATCATATAAAGAGGGCTAAATCAGCAATTTGAACCATCTATCAGTTAATCCGAACCATCCAGTCCATGGCACGGATAGAAGACCAACTACTGGATGGACTGGATCGATCTATAAAACGCTATCATGGCCAATCATATAAGGATCGGCCAAATCAGCAATCTGAACCGTCTATCAGGCAATCGGAACCATCCAATCGGCGGTATTGATAGAAGCCCAACTAACGGATGGTGTTGATCATCTTCTGATTATGCAGGCAAGGGCCAGGACATGGTGTTCACGGTCTACGGTGATCACTGGCGTAAGATGCGTCGGATCATGACCGTCCCATTCTTCACGAATAAGGTGGTCCAGCAGTACAGGTACGGATGGGAAGATGAGATCGCACGTGTGGTGGAAGATGTGAAAGCGAATCCAGATGCAGCAACGAAGGGGATTGTATTGAGGAGAAGGCTACAGCTGATGATGTACAACAACATGTACCGGATCATGTTCGATAGGAGATTTGAGAGTGAGGAAGATCCTCTGTTCGTGAAGCTGAAAGCATTGAATGGTGAACGGAGCAGATTAGCCCAGAGCTTTGAATATAATTACGGTGATTTCATTCCCATCTTGAGGCCTTTCTTGAGGGGGTATTTGAAGATTTGCAAGGAAGTGAAGGAAAGGAGGCTGCAGCTCTTCAAGGACTACTTTCTTGAGGAGAGGAAGTAAGTTTTTTTTCTTCTACTTTTATTTATTTATTTATTTATTTGAATTGGGTTTCGTTTTCATTTTATGGTTTTTTTTTTTTTTTTTTTTTTTTGGAATATTTAGGAAATTTTTGTTGGTTTTTTTAAAGGTTGAAATTACCAAAATGTCCTTCATTATGTGGAGTTGATAATCATTGACCACGTGGTATGTTTATGAAATCCAAACCATCCAATAGGTATAGCTCTTGTAGATCTAATCATAAAGTGGGCCGCCGTAGGAAAAATTATATACTACTTAAAACATCACGTGTAGCCTATCTAATGGTCTGATCGGATTTTTATTTTATATATTTTTTTGAGATCTGGATTTTTTTTAATTGATCTTGAGTTGAGACTTGGGAGAATAATTTTTTGGCAATTTTTAACTTGTTGGAAGGATCGAACCATTTTTTCGGGGTATTTTAACCAGCCTAAGGATCCAAACCATAATGGTTAAATACTAAGGGGGCCTTTGGATCATAAGTAACTTAAGATAAGTTATTTATGCCTTAAATAGCTTATCTTGATTTCTAATTACTAAATTGAAGTTTATAACTTTAAATAATTTTTTAAAAAAAAATACTTATAATTGATCATAAACCAAGCTTACTTATCTCAAATAAGTTAGTTATCTATTGTTGTAAGTAGAAATAGTAACTTATTTGGTGGTATCTAAACTTGAGATTGGGTCTGGGTTGAACCCTTGATTTGATAAGAACCAATTAGGCTAAGTTGAGTTTTTGAACTATAATAGGAGTGAGGTTGATGTTAACAATAAGTGGGTTTTTTTAATTTTTACATGCATTTACACAAACTCAAATCACATGGGCACTCAAACTCATGCCGTCAGTGTTAAATGCATTCTGTCTGGTATTAAAATGCATTTTGTCTACAACTCATTCATAGAAAGAGACCGGTATTAAATGGTTTATGGTCGTTTGGATGCTTGTAAAATCCCTTTAATGTGTGCTTATTTATAGGTAGGTTTTTTATGTTGTGGTTGTCAATTGATAAAGTATTTATAAATAAATAAATATATTTTTTTTTGTATTTTACTAATTATAAATTATTATTGTACATTAAAAGTGCCTTTATAAATTTGAAAAACTTAATGTGAGCTAAAACGCTGCTTATTAGGTGTAACGACTATGGGACGAGTTTAGACCATTTTTTCCCAGCTAAATTGTTTACAAATTGGGGTTTTATAAACGTCCAAACCAACCCATTATAGGTAACCATTGCCCTTTTGACTTAGAGGTGCCGACTAGCGGAGTAGGTGTATGACATCCAACTTGTCTAACATATGAATCCAAGATCACGAATGAAAATTCTATCAGATCCAAAAAAAAAAAAAAAAAGGTGGGCCACACCATAGGAAATAATGTTTGTAATGTTATGTATTGCTCAAAAACATCCAAAGTCATGTCCAGCTCATTTGATGATTTGATTGACCAAATATTTTTATTGTCGGGGTCACCCGTTTGGACGGGTTGGATGTCATTCACATACTCCAGTGGCCCACAATCCTAAACTTTATTTTTTAAGGTATGTGGTAGACCATACCATAGGAATTAGTGGTGATTGAATGCCTCGCAGTTAAAAACTTACTAAGGCCCACCGGAGTACTTTTCGAATGTTTATTTTCCATCCAACTTGTTAATAAGGTCACACAATCGTGGATGAAAGAAAAATAAATAAATTCAGATTCATGTAAAACTTTTCTGGCCGAGGTAAAGTTTTTAATGATAAAAATCCACTGTTTCTAATGGTATGGTCCACCTGAGATTTGGTGCCCTAAATGATCAGGAAGAACGGATGGATGGTGTAGAAATAGAATAAATACGTCAAGGTGGGCCCCATGGTAAGTGCGGCACGTAATATGCTCCCATGAAAGTGCATTCAGACGGCTTACTTTACGCTCTGACATGTCACGAGATATCCATGATTTTGATAATTTCTATTATTATATAATAATAATTAGATATATTTTTTAAATCCTGGATATTTTAATTACAGGAAGCTCTCAAGCACCAAGGGGTCGGCCAGCGCATCTGGGCTAAAATGCGCCATCGACCACATCCTCGATGCGCAAAACAAGGGAGAAATCAATGAGGACAACGTCCTCTACATTGTAGAAAACATCAACGTCGCTGGTAAGTAATCAACTCCTACCTACTTCCCTGTCCAAGAGTATTTTCGTCATTTCACTCGTGTGGGTTTTGGGTAGTATTTTGGTGTACTCCAGCAGAGTAATAGCTCGATCAGAACCGTCCAAATCATGGGCCCCATTCTGGATGGCTCGTAGGCTGAAATTTGGACTGTCCCGTTGATCATTTTGGTTAAGTGGGCAGACAATTTCGACGGTTTGGATTGAGCTAAATCTGCTCCTGTATGCAAGCATATGGATGGACGGTCACGCCCTGCCAGAGTGTCTCAAAAAATATCCCCGATCAGGATGTGGACCAAGCTCTGTGGGACCCACAGAGCTTCGTCCTACGTGCTCCGGAGATGGATATTTTCATTGCATCCAACTTGTCGATATTTTCATTGCCTTTGGGAAAGTTTGTAAGCATGATATAGTGGGATTTGATTGGATAGCTGGCTGATGCTAGGGCTAGAGATATTCCTTGAGGAATTTGGATTCTATGTTTGTTACAAACAGAAAATTTATTATTATCCCATTCTGATTGGGACACATCATCACATGTTATATTATTTAATGCAATAGTACTGACAATATTAGTAATGGCTTACACCAATCACGATGCCAGATATGCACAAAAATAGAAATTTTTTTGTTTATGACAAGCAGATGAACAGTGCTGACAATATTAGTAATAGCTTACACTAATCATGATGCTAGATATGCACAAAAATAAAAATTTTTGTTTATGAGAAGCAGATGATCCAAATTCTTCTTAGAGACCGAGGCTGCTGGCAATCCATTGAAAGTTATTTGGTCAATTTAATTTCGTGTCCACCCCACCTACTCAATTCATACCCAACTTGCCAACGATCTTTTTCAAGGGTATTTTCGGTCATTTTGTTTACTTAGGAAGCTTTTGTGATAGTGTCATGTAACATCTAACATACATTTCAAGCCACGACACCTAGAAAAGATTAGAGGCTAATTCAGTCCTTTTGGCAGCCGGAGTAATGTAACAGCTAATATATAAATTGACTGTGTTGCTTTAGAGTCACGTCTGGCAAAGAAGTCATTTTAGAGATAGGTTTTATACTCTGCTGGCAGTGTAATGGATGATACTCAGGCACTCAGAAACTGCATACGTGGCATATAAGTGAGTCAAATTAAGCTGTCGACATCATGGTTCCAGGATACATAAACAAAATATCACACTTTATTATCTGATCACGGGATTGGTGGGCATTTATTGGAAGGCTATAATTGAAAAAAAATATATAAAAAGAAAATCCAACGGTCCTATTTCCTCAAACAAGTGTGGTGAGGATTAGACCGCGGGCACCAGGGGATGGACAATGGACCGAACTCAAGACTGATTGAACCGCTGAATGTGTGGCGCCGATCTCTTGATTTTCAACCGTTCATTTGATGACCACCAAATGGACGGTTAGATTCGCCTGATCGGATGGGACACCACAACTTAAAAATCACTGGTACGCTGTCGCTTCACCACCGCGTGTTTTATCTGCAAAGATTCCAAAGTACCTCTTTTTGGGATATGGGAAGGTTCCAAGTCCGAGGCGCCTCTCATCCATTAAATACGCGTGGCCCCACCAGCTGCATGATTAGATAGACGATAGCAATGTACCATCTTAATGAAATGACCAAAATACCCCTATCATGGTTATAGATTTCTATTTCCTTGCAAAGATGTCAGTTGCCACTTGCCACTGGACCAAGTATCATCTTTCCCACCAACCTGTCCGCTTTTGTAGGTATCAGGACCGTTAAAATGATGGACCCCACTTTTTGAAGAACACCAAATTAGGCTGACCTGATGATTAAGTGGGCCACACTTGTCTGTTGAGTTCAACCCCTCAGTTGTCCATTGATTCAAACGGTGGTGGGGGCCATCTTTTTCATGTAACTGGTATCCTACACAAGGTTCCACACCAACATGCCTAGGGGTGCACATTTAGCCGGTGAAACCGTGGAATCGGACTGGAACCAACCAAACGGTCCAGTTTGGTCCGGTTCTAGAGTGTACCGGTTTCAGTTCCAGTTCTAAAAATTAAAGAACTGGTGACATCGGTTCGGTTCCCAGTTTGGGGTATGTAAAACCGAATCCAACTGTGAACCGATCCGTAGAACCAAACCGTGGATCCGATCCGTAGAACAGAACCGATGTATTTTTGCACACCTTATAATTATTTTCTCTAGAACAATTATTTTCATAAATATATTTTTGCACACCTTATACAATATCTAAACCATTCATCAAATGGACCACAACATGGATGGACATGGGCTTGCAATTGGGCTGGATTATAAAAACCCAGAACCGTGGAACCAATCCGGAACCAAACCGGTTTTAACGGTTCGGTTCCAGTTCGGTTCTAGGGTGCCAACGGTCCGGTTCTGGTTTCGAATTTCCTAAAACCGTTAGGAATGGTTCGGTTCCGGTTTCACCCCAGAACCGGACCAAACCGAACCATGTGCACCCCTAAACATGTCTACTGTAGAAAATCAAAACATAGGGAGCCGATGGGCCCACTATGAAGACCATGAAGACCCCCCTCTTGAAAATCAGGCTGATCTGATTACTAGGTGGACCACAACTATATGTTGAATCATGATTCTGAAAGTGTGGCCCACCTCGCCTGGGTGATTTTCATGGTGGGGCCTATTGTTTTCATAGACACAAGTGGTATATTGGTTAGTACCAATACGCCGTTTGTGTAGAAAATCAATAGGAAATAACCCATGAGCCCCACCATGAAGATCTCCCTTATCGAAAATCAGGTTAGTCTGATCATTAGGTGGGTCACACCTATATGTTGAATCAGATTGATGGTGTGACCCACTTAATCATCAGACTGACCTAGGAAGCTTTATGGTGGGGCTTGTATAAGTGGTGTATTGGTAGGAAAGATGGCTAGGTACCACAAGCTTGTGGTACCTTGCCTTTAGGTGGCTAAGTACCACAAGCTTGTGGTACCTTGCCTTTAGGTGCATGCATTCTCAGGTCATGAGATCAACTCTCCTAACAATACCTACGCTTGCTCATGTGACCCAAACCAGCCATTGAGACCACACTGTGGTCGATTGAGTGGGGCATCGCGGAGCTTGTGAACCACCCCGAGATCCAACAGAAGCTGCGTAACGAGCTCGACACGGTCCTAGGCCTCGGCGTCCAGATCACTGAACCAGACACCTACAAGCTCCCCTACCTCCAGGCAGTGGTCAAGGAGACGCTCAGGCTCCGCATGGCTATCCCACTTCTTGTCCCACACATGAACCTGAACGACGCCAAGCTGGCCGGCTACGACATCCCGGCCGAGAGCAAGATCCTAGTCAATGCATGGCTCCTAGCAAACAACCCCAAGCACTGGAAGAAGCCCGAGGAGTTCCGCCCCGAGCGGTTCCTTGAGGAGGAGGCCAATGTGGAAGCTAATGGCAATGATTTCCGCTACCTGCCATTCGGGGTGGGCCGCAGGAGCTGCCCAGGGATCATACTGGCATTGCCGATTCTCGGGATCACGCTGGGCCGCCTGGTCCAGAATTTCGAGCTCATGCCGCCTGTCGGTCAGGCGAAGCTCGATACGAGTGAGAAAGGCGGGCAGTTCAGCTTGCACATACTCAAGCATTCCACCATTATTGCAAAACCTAGAGTGTTTTGAGGCTCTTATTTCCTTCTTTTTTTCTTTTTTGATCCTATGTTTACTTTGAAAAGGACTCCTTCTATCTTATTTCTTTGAATTTGTATGGTGGATGGTGTTGGTAAGAGGATGGAATGGTGGATGAGTATAAATGTATGGATTTGTATGGGCACATTGCAAAGTTGCAATAAAAAGTGTATGGTTCTGGGTCTCTTGCTCACATGGGTGGGAGATCAGAGCCGGCCATCAGCTGATCCATGTTTCTATTATTTGGCCCAACTGAAATGATTAATGGTAGGCCATGTGTGTATAAGGTAAATGAATGGTTGAGAGAAAATTGCAAATGGGCTAAGTTTCATTTACACGTTTGGCCCACTTCCTATTTTTGAGTCATGACATCCGCACGATGAGACAATCAGTGGCTCTGATTGTTTGGATGTGTTGGGACAAGGCTCCGCACTCGCGCTCGCTCTTACTGAGGGTTGTTGGGGTGAGGTATTTAGGGCAAGCATTTGTGAAATTTATGGATTTCAAATCTTCAATGTTTGCTTTTCATGGGTGATCTATCGAATCACGACATTCCCACAATCAGTGGCTTTGATTGTTTGGTTGTGTTTGAGGGGTCTACTTAGTTTATGTTTGATGGTGATAGACGAGGGTCGGCAGCTTGCTCTTTCTAAAGGGTGGTTGGGGTAGGGTATTTAGGACAAGCATCCATGCAATTCATGGATTTAAAAAATCTTTAATGTTTGCTTTTCGTGAGAGATCTTTGGAATCATGACATCCGCACGATGAGTGGCTTTGATTGTATGGATGTGTTTGAGGCTTGTACTAGTTTGTGTTTGATAGTGATGACAAGGCTTCGGCACTCACTCTTACTGAGGGTGGTTGGAGTCAGATATTTAGGACAAGCATTTGTGAAGTTAATGGATTTCAAATCTTCAATGTTTGCTTTTCATGGGTGTTCTTTTGAATCACGACATCTGCATGCCCAGAGGCTCTCCCTGTTTGGATGTGTTTGAGGCATGCACTCGTTTGTGTTTGATACCAATGGACAAGGCTTGGCACCCTACTCTTTCTAAGACATGGTTGGGGTGAGGTATTTAAGATGAGTGTTTGTGAAATTCATGGATTTAAATTCTTCAATGTTTGCTTTTTGTGAGTGATCTTTTGAATCATGACATTAGCAGGATGAGTGGCTCTGATTGTATGAATGTCTTTGAGGTGTGTGTATTTGTTTGTGTATATGATGGTGATGGAAAAGGGTCGGCACCTACTACTAAGGGGTGGTTGGGGTTAGGTATTTAAGACAAGCATTTGTGAAATTCATGGTTTTAAATTCTTCAATGTTTGTTTTTCATGGGTGATCTTTTGAATCATGACATTCATGAGATGAGTGGTTCTGATTGTATCAATGTCTTTGAGGTGTGTATTCGTTTATGTATGATGGTGATGGACATGGGTCTGCACCCTACTACTAAGGGATGGTTGGGGTGAGGTATTTAGGACAAGCATTTGTGAAAATCATGGTTTTAAATTCTTCAATGTTTGCTTTTCGTGGGTGATCTTTTGAATCATGACATTCCTAGGATGAGTGGTTCTGATCGTATGAATGTCTTTGAGGTGTGTATTCGTTTATGTATGATGGTGATGGACATGGGTCTGCACCCTACTTCTACTAAGGGATCATTGGGGTGAGGTAGTTAGGACGAGCATTTGTAAAATCCATGGATTTAAATTCTTTAATGTTTGCTTTCCGTGGGTGATCTTTTGAATCATGACTTGGAAGGATGAGTGGCTCTTATTGCATGAATGTCTTTGAGGTGTGTATTCATTAGGGTGATGGACAAGGGTTTGCACCCTACTTCTACCAACGAATGGTTGGGGTGAGGTGTTTAGGACAAGCATTTGTGAAATTTATGGATTTAAATTCATCAATGTTTGCTTTTTATGGGTGAATTTTTGAATCATGACATTCGCAGGATGAGGTGTTCTGATTGTATGAATGTCTTTGAGGTGTATATTCATTTGTGTATGATGGTGATGGACAAGGATCTGCACCCTACATCTACTAAGGGATGGTTGGGGTGATGTATTTAGGACAAGCATTTGTGAAATTTATGAATTTAAATTCTTCGGTGGGTGATTTTTTGAATCATGGCATTCACAAGATGAGTAGCACTGATTGTATGAATGCCTTCGAAGTGTGTGTTCGTTTGTGTATGACGGTGATGGACAAGGGTCCTCACCCTACTACTAATGGGTGGTTGGGGTGAGCTATTTAGGACAAGCATTTGTGAAATTCGTGGATTTAAAATCTTCAATGTTTGCTTTTAGTGGGTAATCTTTTACATCATGACATTTGCAGGATGAGTAGCTCTGATTGTACGAATGTCTTTGAGGTACCTATTCGTTTGTGTATGATGGTGATGGACAAGGGTCTGCACCCTACTACTAAAGGGTGGTTAGGGTGAGCTATCAAAGACAAGCATTTGTGAAATTCATAAATTTAAAATCTTTGTTAATTGCTTTTGGTGGGTCTTTCTTGGATCATGACATCCGCACAATCAGCTTCTCTGATTGTTTGGATTGGTTTGAGGTGTGTATTTGTTTGTGCCTGATAGCGATGGATAAAACTAGATGGATAAAGCTATACACTCTCTCCCTCTTACAAAGATAAGGGATGGTTGGGGACAGGGATATAGGATAAGGATCCCAGAAATTCATAGATTTAAAATCTTTTAGTTATCTACTTTTCATGGATGAGTTGTCGAATTTGTGGATTTTATTAAATCCAAATATTTAAAAAAAAAATGATAAAAGCTTTTCCCCCTAAAATAAATGCTTTGTGGTCAGGACAAGTACTTGGTATAAATGCTCTACCGCTGCAATAAATAAATATTGGAAGTAAATTTCACGTGGCCACCTTAATGGAAATTGGTCTATGCAGGGGATCTATGGGCCCACTGGTGAATGGGTTTGACTTACGTTTTTCATCCATTTCTGAGTATCATTTTAAGGTATGAGGCAAGCTCAAGTGGATTACATGGTGGGGATTGAATGCTCATTATTAAAAACTTCTAGGGTCACAGAAGTTTTGCACACCCAACGAAGGTTTCAATGGCCCAGCTTCCATAGATCTCCGGTCCACTGAGGTTGGTGGATCTCTGACAGTGGGGCCTACTGTGATGTATTTGTCTTATATCCATGCCATTCATCCATTTCGGTGGGCCTTAGAAAGGTTTCCATGGATTGACCGTAACTGTGGGCCCCACCGTGGTGTATTTGTCTTTAGAGGTGTGCACAAGTCAATCCAAGTCGAGCTTGGCACAGCTCGACTAGGCTTGGCCACTAGCTGACCCCAGCTCGAACTCGTCTTGGCTCGGTTCTCGAGCCTGACTGGCTAGCTCAGCTTGGCTCAGTCAGCAGCTTAGGCCAATTCGAGGTGAGTTCGAGCCAAGATTGAGCTGAGTTTGCCTGTGCAATATTTCCACAAACACATGGACTGCACCTTCAAAATCTCATTGTATGTAAAACAGCAGCAACGGTTTTACAGGTATTTCATCAAATACCTTGCACACAACATCAAAATCAAGAAAAAAAAAAAAGGTATTTGTTTCATATACCTACCTTCCTTACCACCAACCGACACTTCGTTGAGTCATTTCATCAAACACTTGGTGAGCAACATTAATATCAAAGTAAACAAGTCACCGAACTAGTTCGATCCGAGTTCGATTTGAGCTCGGGTTCGATCTGAGTCGAGTTGATCTCGGCCAAGCTTGAACTCGGTTCGAAATTTTTTCGAGCTCAAAAAATCAGCTCGACTCGCCTCGAACTCAGTTACAAACCGAGTCAAATCAAGCTTTTTTGAGTCAAACCAAGCTAGCTAACCCAGCTAAATCAGGTAGTGTACAGCCCTGTTTGTCTTATATCCATGTTGTTCATCCATTTCGCTGGATCATTTTAAGTTATGAGCCCAAAAACACAGGATCCAAATCTCAAATGGACCACACTATAGGAAACGGTGGTGATTGAGAATTCCGTCTATGCTTAACAATGGGTCCACCATAACGTATTTGTCTTATATCCACACGGTTCATCCATTTTGCCATATCCTTAATCATCAGGTAGACCGTGCATGCTTTTAGGAAATAGTGGTTATTGTCTATTAAAAACTTCTTGGCCACATATTTTGGATCAAGAACTCCTTTTATCCAAGTCCTTGTGACTAAGGCTATCAATGGGCCGGGCCTGGGTAGGTTTCAGCCTGGTTTTTGAACTGTTTCAGGCTGGGCCATCAGGCCAAGCTTATTCAACATTCTTATTTTTAGGCCCGAGCCCGGCCCATTGATACCTCTACTTGTCCCCTTGGATGGAAAATAAACATTTTGGTGGTCCTAAAAAGTTTTTAATAATGGTCATTCAATCACCACTATTTCCTATGGCGTGGTTCACTTGAGATTTGAATCTGCTGCATTTATGGACTCATATCCTAAATTGGTAGGGCAAAACAGATGGACGGCATGGATATAAAACACATGCAACACGATAGGCCCACTGTCAGGGATCCACTTTAGCCGCTTTCATATTCAACAGTGGTAGTCAAAACCACCATTGCTTCCTGTGGTATGGTCCACTTGAGACTTACATCTGCCTCATTTTTGTGCTCATACCCTAAAATGGTCTGAAAATGGATGGACGGAGTGGATAAAACCCATACAAAAGGTGGGCCCCACAGAGCCCTTGCCTAGAATTCATTTCCTAAGTCCATGAATTTGCATTTTGATTGCCAAACAGTGAATTTGGTATTTATTGAATCTTATATACATGAATTTAATAACAAGTTAACAGGTTTTACAATGTCATGCTCTCATCGGTTGGGGGTGATTCTTGAGATTGTTCATACACATGCATACACACTGGATGCACGGTCCTGATCTCTCACATGTAGCAGTGTATGGGTCAGGCGGTCCTGATGGGACTTGGTCATCCGGGCCCATGATTGGACCTGTACGCAATGTACTGCCTGGCCCAGTCCAGGCCCATCAAACTACCCAAGTGCAGATTTCTAGTCTTAAATATAAGGGTGTACATCAGGTCGAACCGAGTCGAGCTAGGATGACCTTGGCTCCAACTTGGCTCGGTCCTCGAGCTTGACTGGCCAGCTTGGCTCGGTTCAAGCCGAGTTCAAGCCAAGATCGAGCCGAGTTTACCTATGCAACATTTTCACAAACACATGGACTGCACATTCAAATTCTCACTGAATGTAAAACATCAGCATTAGTTTTACAGGTATTTTGTCAAACACCTTATAAGTATTGTCACAATCAAGAAAAAAAGGAGATTTGTTTGGTGAAACATACCTTCATTGCCACCAACCGATACTTCGTTGAGTAATCTTATCAAACACTTGGTGAGCAACACTAGAGAATATCCATTGCTTTGTTTTCCGTTTTGCATTTACTTCAATTACATAGATTCATTTACGGAAATTCCTGTTGAAACATAACAGAATACCCATTTCTTTTTTTCTTTTTCTTTTTTTCTGTTCTTTTTACTTATACCACCTAAATGAGTCAAGCTAGGTTCGAGCTATATATCGAACCGAGTCGAGTCAAGCTGGGCCAGCTCAAGCTCGGCTTGAACTCATTTTCGAGCTCTAAAACCAGCTCGACTTGGATTGAACCCAGCTTCGAACCAAGCCGATTCGATCTTTTTCGAGCTGAGTCGAGCGAGTTGACCGAGCTAGTTCGGTTCATGTACACCCCTACTTGAATAAGTCGGGCTGGGCCCATCAGCTATAGTCGGTCATTTGATATTGTGAACATACCAGCCCATGGGCCCTTGATTCAGCCCATAACAGATCAAGGCCGAGAACGAGAAATGATCATGTAGAACCTAGTATGTAAACTTCACATACAACATTTTTTTTATTTTCTAATGACGTGTCAATTTTATATAAAATCTGACCCGTGAAAATGTGGTACGCATAATAAAGATCATCTGGGATGGAAATCAGAACGGCCCATTCATCACGAGAGTTACACCTTTGAAAAAAAAAAAAGAAGATAACCGATGGTAGGGCTAGATGTATTGTTTATTGTTCAAATGATGGTTGGATCGTCCCATTTTTCACTCCAGATGATCATCATGGTATGGACATCCATTTTCACCGCTCAGATATTCCAATGTTGTATGTGATCGTTTCAGGTTTACTTCCTAAGAGAAGGAACGCCATCTGCAAGTCATACGCAGGCATTCAGAAATTGCACGCATGGCATATGTTCCCTATAACTAAACCGTCCAAACTGTGGGCCCAATGATTGATCGGTCACTATTCAAATATCAAAGTGATCGACCGATCATGACCGTTGATCTATTGATACATCAGTTTGTTGAATTTGGACCGTCAATTAAATGGTCACTATGCCATCTAATCTTTCCAGACTAACCACCCTCCTCTTTTAACATTTATTCCAACCAGCCCCCTGCATTCATTCAGATGTTGGTGCCACCTTGGCACTTTCTTCCATATGAGTTATCTATCATGTGGGGCCTACCTTCAATGTGGACCACCACCTTTTCAGAGCCCACCATTGATTTGGGCTACCATCATACAGAGGCTCACCTTGGATGTGGGTCATCCATCATGTCAGGATGTGCATGATGTGTGCGCCCACCTTGATGTGAGTCACCCATCATTTGGGGCCCACCTTCATTATTCATTGCCCATCATGTGGAGCCCACCTTTGACATGGACCATCCATCATACGGGCCCTACCTTTTCAAGTGAATCATTTGTTCTGAGAGGCCCACCTTAGATGCGGTCATTCGTCGTCATCTTTGTGTGGAGCTCACTCGGACATGGATCGTTCTATCGTGCAGGCCCCACCTTAGATGTGGGCTATTCATCGATGTTGATCATCCATTATGTGGGGCCCACCTTAATGGGGGTCATCCACATATGGGACCCACCATAATGTGAAGCCCTTATTTAAGTTCATTGCCCATCATGTGTGGAACCCTCCATTGATATGGGTTGTTCACCATCCGTGCGTCACGCAAGACATGGAAGGGCACCTTTGGTATGGACCATCCATCATGCATATGAATGAAAAATTGACATAGCTTTGTTGGATACCTGACTGTGGGGTCCACCGTGATGTATTTATCTTATTTCCACGCATCCCATCCATTTCCCCACTCATTTAGGGCCTGTTTCGACAGTGGTATTAAGTTGTATTAAATGAGACTTCATTATTAATCCCACTTTGAAATAGGAGCATGAGATGGGATTAAAATTAACTTTGTAGACTTTGGAAAATGAGCCTTATGTTAGAGAGTGTGAGATGAGATTACTAATCCCACCGATGACGGATTTTTACTTCATCCAAGTTTCAATCCAAATGCATTTTGAAAGTAAATTATGAGATTTATTTTTTAATGCATACATTCTAAACATAGTATTAAAAAACATGGGATACACTCAATCCAGGAATAATACCTTACAAATGCATTTATTGTAATTTTTACAATTCCATCTACCTTAATTCTACCTAATGCAATTGGCTAAACAGTCCCTTAAGTGCATTACCCCAAAAATGCAGCTGATCAAAATCTTAGGTAGAACACATTACAGGAAACAAAGGTGTTTGATCACTAAAAACATTTTGTGGACAACAAATTTTGGATCAAATTGATATTTGTGTGGCCCCTTCATCTAGTCTTTTATGACCTGATCAATAAGTTGGATGGCAAATAAACATTCAGGTTTCCCCTGAAAATTTTTAATGGCGGGTGTTCAATCACTACTGGTTCTTACGGAGTAGTCCAACTAAGATTTGGATCTCCTATATTTTCAAGATCATAGCCTAATATGATATGAGAAAATGAATGAACTGCATTGATATAATGCAAATACATCAGAATGGGCATGGACTCGAAGCCGCTTCTGTGGAAATTTGGTCGTCAAGAGTATCTCTTCAATAGAATGAGAATTGCCTATGCCCCGGGAGGCAGAATGCCTACTTAGGCTGTCGGTGGGGACTAGCTACTAACGGTGCTTAGTGGGCCATCATGATGTATGTGTTCTATCAACGCCATCTTTTTTTCAGCTCATTTTAAAGAATGACCCCAAAAGTGAGGAAGATACAAGTCTCGGTTGAACCACACTACAGGAAAAATAGGTAATTAAACACCCAAACTTCTCCTGTCTATAAAAGTTTTAGATCAAGCTGATATTTGTTATTTTTTCTTTGATTAATATATTGGATGACAAATAAACATTATAGCATGTTCCAGAAAGTTTTTAACTACAGGTGTTTGATCACCACTAATTTCTTGTGATATGGTCCACCTGAGATTTTTCTCTCTAATTTCTTTTCATCATGCTCTAAAATAAAGATCCCAATGAGTGAATAGCATAGATCACTGTGGGGCCCACAAAGCACTGTAGGTGCAGCAGGCCATTCACTTCCCATGCCCCTTGAAGAGAGCCCTCTAGGTGGGATGAGGATTGCTCATTGACGGTGCCACCATTGAGGTGGATACTAGTTAGGCCGCTCAATAGAATGGGTTAGATTTGAGATCCTATTCGCTCAGATCTCGTATAATGTGGAGTTGGATCTTAAATTGACTGGACGTAGGTTTATAAAAATAAATCCGAATTATATTCGAGTTGAATCTGGATTTAGTGGTTAGATCCGGTTGTATCCCGAGTATTACATGCTTTAAGTAGTCAACCATTTCAACTTGTATAGTAGTAAATTATGTGTGACTTTTCCACGTATGTTATTCAGACTTCAATACTCATGTATGATTTAAATTACACAATTTTATTACTAAATCAAATATATTATTTTATATATTTTTATATTTGTCATATGATGGATTTAGACCATATTTAACCTGAATTTGATGGCTACATAATTTTTTTTTTTTTTATTGAAAATGGATCTAGTTATTTATAAGTATATTAGGATATAGATGTCACCTTTTTGAATTGAGTTAGAGCCATTTTATAAATTTCAGACTTGGAGTCAATCCAATGTGATTCAATCTAGTTCCAAGCCATTGAGAGCCTTAATACCAGTGGGCGCTTTATGGGCGCCATTACATGCCTTTATTATTTTTTCAGTTATTTTAAAGCATGAGCCAAAAATGGATCACCCTTTATTATTTTTTCAGTTTATTTAAAAAGTATGAGCCTGAAATGGAGTGAGATCCAAATCTCATGGGACCAGGCCACGTGAAAAACAGTCGTGATCGAACGGGTACCATTTAAAGCTTCCCAGGGCCCACTGTAATGTTTATTTGCCATCCAATCACAAATATTAACTAGATCTAAATCTTTATAACTCCATGAAGTTTTTAACAGTGGGCATTCAATCACCATTGATCGGTGCAGTGTGGTCCACTGAGGTTCGGATCCAACTCATTTTGGCTCGTGCTATAAAATAATATGGATGGATGGCGCGAGTAAAACGCATACATCACGGTGGGCCCACTGAGCACAGGCCATCAGGGAAACGGATTGGCTACTCCCCCTGACACCAGCCAATGGCTAGTGGTCGGTGCTATGTGGGCCCCACCATGATGTATGTGTTTCATCCATGCCGTACATCTATTTTTACAGATCATTTTACTATGTGAATCCAAAAATGAGCTATATCCAAATCTCAAGTGGACCACATTACAAGAAATAGTGTTGAATGAGGGTCGACCATTAAAAACATTTTGGGGGATATAAAAGCCTTGGATCAAGCTGATCTTTGTTTTTTCTCTTCATCTGGGCCTGTATGACCTAATGAACAGATTGGATGTCAAATAAACAGTATATTAGGCCTTAGGAGGATTTTAATGGTGGATATCCAATCACTACTGTTTTCATGTGGTGTGTATCTCTCTAATTTTTGGGATCAAAACATAACATGATCTATAAAAATGGATGAACAGAATGGATGAAACACATACATCATGGTGGGGCCCACAGAACACCGACCATCAGCCACGGAGGTGGTGGCAGGGGAAGTAGCCAATCCGTTTCCGGCCAGCAGCCACGTCGCTACTGTCAGACTTAAAAGGACAATCCGGGTATTGGTAGAAGCTATGAAGGGCCTACTACGATGTAAGTGTGAAATCGCATCCGTCCATCAATCTGTAAAGCTCATGTTATGACAAGAATACATAACAAGCCAGATCCAAAACTCAAGTGGGACACACCACAGGAAAAAGTGGGATTGAATGTCCAACATCAAAGCCTTCATGTGGCCATAGAAGTTTTGGATCTGTCCAGTACTTGTGTTTTCAGTTCATCCCAGTGGAAATAACCTTATGAACGGTTTGGATGGCATATTAACATCAAGGTGGGCTCCAGGAACCTTTTTAACGGTGGAAGTTTCCATCCCCACTGTTTACTGTTGTGTGCTCACTTGAGCTTTGGAACTACCTTATTTTCATTTATCTTGCACTCACGTGAGATGGAGGAAGTGATGGACGGAACGGATTTCTCACGAAAATCTCGGTGGGCCCCACATGGCTTCCACCTGTATAGGTGCTCCTGTTGGC
Organism: Magnolia changhungtana; assembly: GCA_030180095.1. Classification (NCBI taxonomy): domain Eukaryota; kingdom Viridiplantae; phylum Streptophyta; class Magnoliopsida; order Magnoliales; family Magnoliaceae; genus Magnolia; species Magnolia changhungtana. The sequence goes on from JASAUF010000089.1 coordinate 4,310,696, forward strand.
GGGGGACCAAAATCCTTGCGCGACTCGCTAGAGATTTTTCGGCATTCCTCCCAACCGGATGCGGATTTTTGCGAGAGTTACTGCACTGGAAACGTAGGTGGGGCCTACTGTGATGTTTTTGAGAAATCCATACCGTCCATACGTTTTTTGAGATCATTTTAGAATATGGGGGCAAAAATGATCCGGATCTAGTACTCAAGTGGGCTTCACTAAAGGATAAGGTGGGTAGGGAAATTCCTACCGTTGAAAACTTCCTGGGGTCGAGAGTTATGTTTACATGCCATCCATACCGTTCTTAACGCCATTCCTACTACTGAGATGAACTGAAAACATTAGAATGATTCAAAACTTCTTTGGCCCCACAAATATTTCAACGGTGGACGTTCAATCCTCACGTTTTCGGCCCACTTTAGTTTTGGATCCGTCTCACTTTTTATTAATGTCTTAAAATGATCTCAAAAAACGTATGGACGGGATGGATTTCTCACAAAAATTACGGTGGGCCCCACTTAGGTTTCCAGCGCAGGAACTTCCTTCTTTGCAGGAAATCCGCGTCCTTCCCCAACCCCAAAATCCCACCCTTCTCTCTCTCTCTCTCTCTCTCTCTCTCTGTTTTCACAGATCGAAATTTCTCTCTGTCCTTTCATTTCTGCGAAACAGATGCTGAAATTCCTGAAAGGCGTCGTTGCCGGATCCGGCACGGGCCTGAAAGATCTGCCGTACAACATCGGAGAGCCCTACTCCTCAGCATGGGGCTCCTGGGCCCACCACCGAGGCACCTCAAAGGTCAGGAATACCCCTCGATCCGACTTTTTACTTCAAATTTCTCATCTTTCCTAGTTTGATCCGTCTAAGATCTGCCGTAGGTAGGTCGGCGATCATTATCAGCAGTGTCCATTTAGATCAGGCCTTAGACATCCGTAGATCTCGATCTATTAGAGTGTGGTCAGATAAGATCTCCCCTTCACGGGCCAAACCGTCTGAATTTTTTAAATTACAGAACTCCTTAGGGATGGGATTGATAATATTAATTTAAGTTTCATTAGAAGTTATATGACGAGCAATTGCTATAATTTATTAAAATATGAATACTGCAGAATTCATATTTTTCTGGCAAAAAATGCAAGTAAATAGAACTATCAAATCCTGAAGAATTCTTGTTTGTAACAAAAAACACACGTATTCATTTATTGGGAGGAGATCTAATGCCTCTGGAAGCATGGAATTATTGTGCCCCCATAATGTGTATTGGACATGGGGCATGTGTATGTGATGTTCTGAGCCCATCAACCAAAAATTGGCCTTGTTTCCCTCACCTGCCGCCCACAACACACACTCACGCTCGCGCACACACATTTTATGTTTCAAATCATGGGATCTGGATTATGGGTCATTTGCATTCGGGGTCGCTATATCTACCGAGCTGAAATTATGGTTCTATGCACTTGTGTTAATTATGTTCTCATGTAAATTTACACCTAGTGTAGAGACTTACACTTTGATGTATGCAATAGCGTGCATCTAATATAATATGAGTGTCTTACGGTATCAATTTTTACATAAGATTATATTGCATATACTCAATGTATGCACTAGAGTGACCTGCATGATCCTACCCCTAAAATACTACGTTTTGGAGGAAGTAGTGTACCACTTACCCATTCTTGTACCACATACAAGAGCGACCCATGATCTAGTTAACCTTGATCTCGATCTTTAATAGATGAAGTTTTCTTTGACCGAGGGGTGCCAAACATTATTTTTTTGGCAAAGATTTGGATAAGAAATTCGACAAGGTAAACTGTCTCAAATATTGCAACATGACATGTGTGCAACATGTAAGACAATCATTGTGTTGAGCCAATTGTAAGATAGCTTGACTCACAAATGAGGCAATTCCAAGCATTTGGTGGCGGCCAATAATTTCATAATTCAAACAAAACTAGAGGGAACAAGTAGGATGGGGACACTCACTATTAAGAAGAGTGCATAGTTAGAAAAACTTGTATCCTTCATAGTTTGTGGGTGGTCTTGTGCCTTGTCTGGGAAGGGTGCTGGGCGGGCTTGTACAGTTTTCTTTTTCTTTGTTTGTTTCTCTGTATTTTGGCTTTGGCCTCAATAAAATTTCTTTCATATCTCGAACAAGAAAAAGAAAAAGAAAAAGAAAAAAAGAAAATTAGATAAGAAGAGAAAATGAGACTTTTTTTTTTTTTTGAATTTTATTACTTCTTCATACTTCAAGATGAACTTCTACACCCCTTCTATAGAGTTTCAAACACGCTATCTTCAATGCACACACATGTATCTTCTCATGTTCCTAGAAAACACTTAATAGCTAAGTAAATCTAAGCAAACTGTTCTTCTTTCTCATGCTACATACTCTATCTCCAAAACACTACTAAATGCATGCAGCAAAATCAAAAGTCCTATGCACAACTTGCAACGCTAACAATAATTTAGACGTAAATGCATGCATTCACAACTTACAAAACATCCTATACATGCATGCACAATCAGTCATGCAAGCCACTTCCTACCTAGACATGTATCCATGTATGCAAATTACAATCCATGTAATGTACACATCCAAGACCCATATGTATGCATGCACATAAAGTGCATTAATTCAACAATGAGAATATGTTAACCCAAGAGAGTTTCATGGACCCATTTAGATTATTTTGCGCTTGTATGTGGTGGTTTATTATTTCAATCCTTCTCATTATACTGTCAAGTGTACAAATCTTGCTCATGCAATCATATTGGAAAATTTATTTTTGATAAGAAACCATATTGGAGAATTTAAGAATTGATGCCGGTAAAATACCCCACTTCAATTGACAGCTATTTATTGTAATTTGTTTAACTGGATGTCTGAATGGCTTTTCATGGATCTGGTGGTCTGTTTTACCAGGATGATGGGTCTTTGGTGTCCATATTTTCTCTTTCAGGAAGTAATCCCCAAGATGGACACTTGACTGCTGGTCGTAATGGTGTCAAACGCTTGAGGACGGTAAGCTACTTCTCTTTATTGTCTGAGAAGCTTTGGATTTTAGAAATTGGATTCTCTTTTGTAATTTAACTTGCCATTGGTCATTCAACATCATATGTTATATGTAATTGCATATTTTTTTCTACTTTTATTAAAAATAGATAAGCATGGTTCCTGCATTGCCAGTGGGGTTAATGTTGTCTTGGTTGTTGGAATATCATGAAACTACTTTTTGAGTTTGTATTTTTACAAGGATTGACCGAAGATGGATGCTCCCCCAGCATTTGAACACACTGTTTTGTCGGCACTTGATTCCCCTTTTTTTTTTCTGCATCTCGTATATTTCATAGATTTTTATTTTACTTTTACTTCTACAGGGAAATTTCGCTGTCATTTTGGTCTGATAACTTGGTTCTCCTAAGATATGGAATAACTTGGGATTGATAGGCACTTGAGGAAGTTCATGCCAAACAACCAGACCATGATATCCAAATGTTGGATAGTGTATGCCATGTGAAACAACAAATCCATTCGTCTACCTGTAACATGAAGATCATTCTTTTCTAATCATCACATTCACGCTTAGTGAGCTTGTCTGGTAGTGCTTGCCCTAGATCTTAACTGTTTGCAAATTCCCTTTATAGGTCGTGCCACTAGTTGGTTAACATGCAGCATAGGGCATGACTGTGTTAGCATGTGAGTGGTGTTTGGTAAACATGTATCATGAGATCCTTGCTATTATGTGCAGCCAACCACCCTGGCATGTCCGTTCCATTATTGGTCTGATGGTGGAACATGTGGGAATACATTTGGGCCATTATGCTTAGTGGGCTTGTCTGGACTGGATAATCTAGACCTTAATTTTTGTTAATTCCCCTTGTGGGTAGAACATAATAGTTGGGCTTTACATGGAGCGTGGGGCATGGATGTATTGGCATGCAAGTCTGGTATTTGTTAAACATGGATCTATGAGCTCCTTGCTCTTCTTACGTGCAGTCAACCACCCTACATGACCCTCCATGTGTGTGTGACTCATGCCCAATGGAAGCTGGGATAATCATCATCTTAGCCTTATCCCAACTAATTGGGGTCAGCTACATGAATCCTTTTCTGGTATTCCACTCTATCAAGGGCAATAACTTCAGTTAGACCATAGGTCATCAAGTCTTTTCTTACTACCTCCACCAATGTCCTTTTGGACCTTCCCCTTGCCCTTTTAGAGCCTTCAACTTGTACCAACTCAGTCCTAACTAGCACAGTTCTTGGTCTCCGTTGCAACATGATCAAATTATCTAAGTTTACTTTTCCTCATCTTATTACCTATTGGTGCTACTTCTAAGTTTTTGGTCTCATAATGGATGCTAGGATGCTTTATGTAAAAGGACAGCTTTAACCATTTGTGTAGAGAATGTGCTTATTGGGAATGATCTTTATGTCATGTTGACTTGCAACATGGCCGTTTTATAATCAAGTACTAATCCAGTTCTTAGAAGTTGACAAAAAGGTCTGTCATTAGCTGTACTTTAACCTATACCTTTTAAAACACTCAACCTGTCACTTCTATTATACTTCTAATCTTGAAAGTTCTTGTCCATTGATTATCGATACTTGTTAACATCTTTTTGCACCATCTTTTGCATGCATTTCTTAGTCTTACTGTTTTTCTAAACTGTTGGCACTTAGTGCCTGCCAGTCTAAGAAGCTGTTTCTGATCTTTTGCAGGTTAGACATCCAAACATCTTGTCGTTTCTTCATAGTACTGAGGCCGAAGCTTTTGATGGCTCCAATAATAAGCATACTATTTATATTGTAACAGAGCCTGTTATGCCACTGTCAGAAAAAATAAAGGAATTGGGTTTAGAAGGCACACAAAGGTATTTGACCTCTCTCCTCAGGAAAATGGCTCTTGTGCTTGTTCTTTTACTTCAACAGACTTGATAGCATTTTTTGGGAAAAAAATAGCATATTTTGAAAAATTCAAACTTCTCCATAGACATGATGAGGTGACTTGAAGGAAATGATTTTTTTTTTTTTTTTCCACGACATAACAAACCCTGGGAGATTATTACCATTTTACGTAAGATCCATTACAATTTACAAGTTCGATGGTCTTGAGCTTATTTTGCTACTTTTTATATGTTGAGGTGTCTGCAATCGTTTTAGCCAGATGCATATAAAATAGTTCTTCTTATTTTTATCTTAAAAAAAAGGGAAGGTTGTCCTTATTTTCTGTAGTTCTTATAGCGTTTTATTGTTGCCTTTCACATCTCATTGAGCATATCATTGTTGAAAAGCTTGAATTGGTCCTATGAATAACTTTTGGAATTCCTCTTCACCGATGTATTCTACCTGCAAAGTTTTATCTTGGTATGAACTGGCCCTTGGGGGTAGGTGGGATTGAACGAATTGGAGGCCTTCTTCTCTTTGAGAAGGATTGCATGTCTTTTCTTTGTCTTTCTCTGGGAAATTAGTCATCAAAGGCAACTCTCACGACAATATAGTGTGCTGCAGCTGATTTTCTGAGGCCTTGGAAGCTTACTAATGTTAGCACTAAAATCTTTTACTAGCTAACTTGGGAGCTTCGTTCTCTAATGTTCTGAGGAATGCAATAGTTTCTTTCCATTTGGTTCTGATTATCTTCTGAAGAATGGAAAAGGCTGAAGCTATATAACCTTTTCTTCGATTAGATCAATGCTGAGGAAGTGGATCGGGTGGAACACCCTATGGAGGAGCAAGAGATAAGACAGTTTTGGAGCTGGGTACAAACAAAGCTCATGGGCTGGACAGCTTCCCAGTGGCTTTCTTCCATAATTTCTGGTATATTGTCAAGTCGATCTCATAGGGTACCCTTAGAATTCAAGATGGATGGAAGAAATGGAGATGTGCGTTGGAAGTTTTATGTGATTGTTGTGTACCACTCAAACTAAAGGGGAAATTTTATAGGATAGCTATAAGACCAACCGTGTTTTGTGGGGCAGACTGTTGGGCAGTTAAGGAGCAACACGTTCATAGGATGTGCAGCTGAAATGAAGATGTTGAGATGGATGAGTTGCAAGACGTGGAAGGATAGAATTAGAAATGAATACATTTGAGGGAACTTAGGAGTAGCAACAATAGGTGATGAGATGAGGGAAAGTAGACATAGATGGCTTGGTCATTTGCAATGGAGATCAAGAACTGCGCCATTTAGAAAGAGCAAGTACCAAGTTGAATGCTCTAAAAGGGCAAGGGGAAGGCCCAAAAGGACAAGGGTGGAGGTAGTAAGAAAAGACTTAATGACCTATTATGACCCTTGAATCTTGATAGAGTGGAATGGCAGAAAAGATTCATGTTGTCGACCCCAGTTAGTTGGGATGAGGCTCAAATGTTGTTGATGATGAGTGTCAAGTCGATTCTTGTAAACTTTTTTTTTTTGGAGTTTTATGAGAAGGGAAGGCTATTAAAGACCGGGGGCATCCTCTATTGTGCTGGTTCCCAAAGAAGAGAGCAGAAGATCTCAAAGATTGATCATCCTAATTGGTGGTCTCTGTAGGAATTTGGTGAGGATTTTTGCCACTAGGTTAAGGTGCTGGGTAGTGTTATTTTGAAAGCTTAGTGGGCCTTTGTTTATGAGAGTTAGATAATAGATCGTGCGCTCATAGTGGACATATGTATTGATTCTAGATTCAAGGCGAGAAAACCAGGCATCATTTGCAAGCAACAACTTTGACTTGGAGACGGCATGCAACCCTGTGGACAAGGGTTTCTAAACAACATTTTGTGGGTATGGTGTCTTGGGTTTGGAGTTCGATGGCTGAAGTTGTAGGAATGTGTCAATTTGGATCACTTTCGGTTCTTGTTAGTGGGATGCTTAATTACTTATTAGAAATTCAAGGGGTCTAAATGTAACAACCGGAATTTTCGTGGCCCAAGTACATACTTGTGCTCCAGATTTCCGGGTGTTAATAATGTAAACATTGGATGCTTCAAAGTCGCACCTTGGTTTTTTTTTTTTTCATTTAGATCACATCCAATTACATTCACAAAGGTAACCATTCACGAGAATAAAATTGACTGTATTTATTATTCCATTATAGTAAAAAGCGTACAAATAATTCTTTAATGCCTTCTCAATGGAAACTTATTACATCATCGAAGTTTGCAGCGGAAAATAAATAAAATAATTCGTGGTGCTATTCTTCTTCTTTATTCGAAAGAATCTTCCATAGAATGATTCGGTCGTATCATCAACCTGTAATTCACCTGCAATATTTGTATGGTTGGAAAGGGTCAACGCCCTACTCATAGTGGTGTTTGTCCTTTAAAGTTTACAATGATTCAAGTGATTTAAAAGAATAACAGAAGGGTCCCGATACATCTCATATTCCATAATTACAAGTGGTATCGGTATGCACGAACATTTTACATGAAATGCATGCCTAGCAAAGTATGTGCGGTCCATCACATTCACCGATCATGGTCACAACCTGCAAAGTAGTTTAAAGATAACCAGCTCGCCCCGCATCCCATACTACGGAGATTCATCGGCGTGTCCAACATTAACGTAGATTTATGCGAACATCTTAAGGTGACACAACAACGTGATTGGGGGATTTACATGACACGATGTGTTCATGGAGCAACTATTTGCGACATTCAATCCCGAGAAGCAATGTAACACACATGATGATTTACTTACATCGATTGTGCACCACTCACAAACTCATGGGATTACATGCCGACCAAGAGGGCCACTACCCGAAACGCATTACTTCCACGATAATATATTGATTACTAGAAATGAGATTTCCCATATAATACTTGTGTACAAGATAATAATGTAGTGATTTGAATTATGTAACAATAAGATATCACATAAATTTCATTGCAAATTATAAAGGAAGAAACCCTCACCTCTAATGTCAGATCGCCCTCAACTGTTGTTATAGTGCTGTGTACACGCCGTATGACTGAATTCTAACATTATTTTAAACAATTCAGGGGGTTAGATCGCCACAGCAGATGACTCTAATGGCTAAGATCAAAGGCTAGGATTTTGCCTAAGATCTAAGTTTAGAGTTAGGCTTAGAGTGGTAATGATTTTAGATGTGAATCTAATATGGGGTTATTAGTAGATCCTTAATCAACAATTAACCTCATTCAGTAAAACTCGGAATTCAGCGAAATTCACTTGCTGAGTCGACTTAGTTCGACTCAGCTATAATGAAATCTACAACCATTGCCTTAGAATTAAGATTTGGATGTAAATCATCTAAGGATTTCTATGGAAAATTAATCTGGACGATCTTCTTACCTCAGGGACGTTGGATTCAACTTGAATATGATCTTGACTTGAGATTCCATGAGTTGTGGCTCAGTCCACAACACTTTCTCTTCTCTCACGTTTCTTTCTCTTTCACTCCCTCTTGTTTCTCTGATGCTGGATTGTTGCCGATTGGAGGGCTTTAAATAGAATCTCTTGATGTGTTCTAACAAGAGAGAGTCCCAGTGAACACGACAACGCCTTGCGCTGGTCAGTTTACGCACGGGAATCCCATTGTTTAGCTTGCGTATTGCTTTAAATTCAAGGTGTAGATTTGCTACCCTATTTCCTCTAGTGTATTGGGGAAGATTTCCTATATAAATGGGCCAACAGATGAATGGTTTTGATCCTTAAATTGATGCTAGGACAGTGATTATCGTCCAGCGACAGCTCGGGGAAGATGAGTTGTGCTCGAATTGCAGATCTAATTCCAGCCAACCTTCGCTCAGAGCGATTCTTCCGGACGGTTCGAGATTTCCATCCGATGCTCCCTGGCCCACAAGATTGGAGATCTGGATGTTTTTGTTGGGTGGTTTACGTGAAGCTGATTTCTGCGCAATGTGGTTGATTTACGTGAAAAACGGTGGAATGCCCTGTCTCCATTTCCTTTCCTATCTCTCTGCCTAGCTGGGAAGGGTTGAAACTTCCTCTTCTGGAGTTTGGATGGCCCAATCAGAGCTAGATCCAAAGGCTCGGAAGCCCTAGGCGTGAAATCTCCTAAGTGCGATCGGTTTTCAAGCGCTGTTGCAGCTTATAGAGGGAGTTTTGACTTCGGTTCTTCTGCTGGAGTAGGTGGGCTCCACTTTTGATGGAATTTTGGGAGATTCACTCCATTCATCTGTTTTGTAGGGTAGCGTTAGGCCATGGTCCAAAATATGAAGTAGATCCGAGCTCCGTGTGGCCCACATGATCAGTCAGTGCGGAGGTGATGCCCATCATTGAAGCAAACTTTCATTCCCACTTACGCTGGGTGCCATGCATATGAAACTTCTTATTTATAGATTTGCCACCCTTTACTTAGCTATCTTGCGACACCCGTTACGCTCAGATGCACCGTCCGATTGTCTTGAAATTGGGCAGGCATTCTTCATTTTTCGTGCTTTTTCCATCGGTCCAGTTTGGGCATTGATCGCTTATAGGTGACTAAGATGCCTTTTTAATGGGCTATACTGCCCCGAGGTCTAAATCAATGCTTTTATACATCTAATAGAGAAATTAGCCGGTAGTTGTGGTGCATACCCCACAATCTTCGAACCGAGCTGTTCATTCTGATGTTTAGGTGGCCTGTTTGGTGGATCCAAATATGATGGACGGTCAGATGACATGTTAAAAATAGAAAAACTTGATGGTTAATACTCTAATCATGTATGTAGGTGACTATACGGTCGGTTTTGTAAATGGATGAACATAAGTAGGTTTTCGGAGTGATCAAGAGGTAGAGTATGTATACCATTAGATTCAAGTGACTTGTTCACATGTGTAAGTTTCTCAAATTGTAATTTTGATGGTGGGTTAAGCATATTCATAGGTAATGAACAAGATGAACAGATCGGAATCTCAACTTGATGTGTACGAGTGGATGTAGAGATCAAGTAGCTAGTTTACTACAATCGGGTGGTCCAAACTCAAAGTGGATGGTCATATATCTTTACCTAATGGTGAATGATTGAACGGTTGATTGTGATGAACACGTGAGAATACTTCGATATATGATGATCTTGTCCTAAAAATTAACGGTTTGATGACTTGATATATGGATGAAGATGATTCGCAACGGTCAAATTCAGGTCAGAGAATAAATGTAAGATTAGGATAGGCTAAATTGGTGACATACACATGTACATACTAAATTAAATTTTATGGTAACACTCGAGAACTTTCAATGCTCAGGTATTGAAAAGTTCGGGGTGTTACACTAAACCAATGGGATCATCTATCACCTTTTTCTGTTCGTTGTGGTGGTTGATGTCCCCAATTAATTTGGATAAGGCTTAGATGATGATGAATGGTGGCCAAAATGTTCAACTAGATGATTGCCAATGTAGATGAGGAAGGGCCGATTAGTGGTGCTTGAGTGGAGAACTCCAAATTTACAAAATCTCATCTCCAGTTACATATGATACACCATCATTTTGTGATGCTAAATTCAATGAGGTTGAAAATTCGAGGAAAGTTGTGAGATGCTTCAAAGCTATGTCTGGTCTCAAGACCAATATATAAAGAAAAAGTGAAATTCTGGGAGACCATTTAAGGCTTGAAGCTGTGGAGCTCGTCTCCATAAAATTGGGTGCAAAGCAAGAATCTTCTTGTGTTATATTTCAGGTTATAGTTATGCATTGGAAAGCCCTCGGAACATCTAAGTGATGTAGTTATTGAAAAGGTGGAACAGTGATTGCAGTATATCAGCCCGATACCATGGATATCGCATAGTGCTGGTACGAAATTAGGCTGTAGTTGGGAAACTTCCTATTATCGGTTGATATAATATGTTGCGATTAATTGATGATATATCGATACATCTTGATATAATGAAAGATGTGTAATGAGAGTAAATCGGCGGTGGACGTCTTTAGCAGGTGATGAAGACAAACCCATAGGCCTCAACGTGTACAACTGTAGGCCCAAGAAAGCCCATAACTATTCATTCGACTCATCAAATGGGGCCCACAAATGAAGTACTACAACAATGTATTAAAGGGTCTTCTGGTAAGACTTCCCACGAGAATTTGTTTTTCATTATTCAGTTTTGGAAAATCATAGACATTGGAAGAAGTTGAAGTTATTTAAATTTCACAACTCTTTGCATTTATGAAAGAGGGCTCTTCTAATTATGAACGAAGAGTATATAAAGAGTGGATCCTTTGTCAATGTAATTGAATTAAGATTTGAAGTAAATGAAAAGTTCTTGAGTATGGTGTGATATGCAGTGGAATGGGCTTCTTGTATAAAAAGTCTTGAGGATTATATATATATATAGTTCTTTTTATGTTGTTTGAATAAAATTACTGTTACCTCTAAAAAAAAGAGAGCAGAATATTGGGAGGTTGCTAAGGGTCTGTTTGGTCCGTGGGATTAATTGGTATGGAATTGTATTAGATGAGATTAACACCATTATTGCACAATGATTGCATGTTTGGAAATACCATGGTATTTGGGCCATCCAATCCCCATGTTTGGGATAAAATTCTTGCCATGGGAAAAACACTAGATTAAGCAAAATCCTGTTTGGTGGAGCATGGAATTGTAATCAACCAACCAAATTCACAATGGATGTCGGTCACTTGTACATATATGTAACTAGAATGTTGTGTGTAAAGAGCGTATATGGATGAACAGCAAGGATAAAACACATGAATCAATGTGGGGCCCATGTGTAGTGGATTTCAAAATCTGCGGAAATCCCACATGGGACCAAATGCAATTCCATCCCACCTAATCCCATCTAATACATGCGCCAAACACCCCCTAAGTTGGGCACTGGGGATGAGAATTTGTGTAGGGCCTAGGATTTTTATTTTTATTTTCTAGTGGGTGGAGGGTTCTATGTTCTAGATGGTTCCTCATCTTCTTTGTATGTTTTGAACCGTTTGGATTTTGCTTTAAAAAAATTATCATCATTTCCTAAGAAAAGGAAAAAAAAAAAAAAAAGACAAAAGGAAAAAAGAAAATCATTTCTGGGGAATGCCAATGGCCCAATGTGGTTGCTGATAGACTTATGACAGGTGGGAACTCAATAGTTCTCACCTTATTGCATAATGTAAGTGATGTTCCTTTTTGTCTTTGTCAATAACCATTTTGTCTAAAAAACATTGTCACTTTTTGAAAAAAAAAGTTGATGCTGCCAATAGTTTGAATCCTGACATATCAGCTTTTATAGGTTTCATATCATCCCAGTATAAGCCAAAAGATCACTATCCAGCTGATCCAACGAAACATGCAGTTTAGAAAAACTGCCATTTGTCTCTTGCATAGGAAAGTCAGAAATAGGGTAATGCTAAATGCATGGATTTATTTTATATCATTCATTAAGTCCTAGCACAAGGTTCTAAGAGCCTGATTAATTCTGGATGAATACTTTGTGGTATGTAATACAAATTACTATATGATTTTTATTGTCATTCAAACTCATTTCTAATTTGTTATGGTGCTGAACTGAGAAATTTATTATTCGCTTTCTTATCTTTGGTTATTTGTATACTGCTGGCAGGGATGAGTACTATGCGTGGGGATTGCATCAAATAGCTAAGGCTGTGAGCTTCCTAAATAATGATTGCAAACTTGTATGGATTCTCACCCCAAGACCATTGATTCTGGCATTCTGCATTTGTATCCTGCTCTACTAGAATCCTTAATTGCTGTTAGTTCTGTTTTGGATGCATTCGAAATTTCTTTTAGGATAGTTGTAGAATAGGGGCTTGGGGACAGAAAAAAGCTGATCATGTTGCAGCTATTTTAGGTCAGCTTACGATCAAACGATAAATTGTGTTTATTGCTGTCATATCTGATCTGGAAGCTGTTCATTAATGTCTTCCTGGAAAGAAAATTGTGTTGTCCTGGGCCACTAGTAGGTGTCCTTACTTGGATGGCATCAAGGTTTTGATTAACATAGCCACAACTTATCATTCCCACCAAAAAGACCAAAAAAAGAAGAAAAAAAAGATGAGGAAAAACACCGAGTACATTAGGTTGAGAAGTTCTGAATATACTTCACTTACAATTGTATTATGTGTGCTGAGTACACAGAATTTAGGAGCTACTCCCTTTTGTTGGAAAAAAATATTCTAACTAATCTAACTGTTGCAGGTTCATGGCAATGTGTGCTTGGCCAGTGTTGTTGTCACACAAACTTTGGATTGGAAGCTGCATGCTTTTGATGTGTTGTCAGAGTTTGATGGGAACAGCGAGACTTCTACTGGACCAATGCTGGTAATTCTTATGTAGGAGTCCACTTTTTTTTTTTTTTTTTGCTTATTATTATTATTATTATTATTTGCATGTAGGCTTCACTATCTGACTACTTTTCTCTTCCAATTGAGAATAGAACTAGCTTGGCTGATTCTGGAATTAATTCTAATCGCTTAGCTGCTTTCTGAGCAAATTGATGTCCTTAGCCATTTTACACCGATGGCTGATAGTAGACCATTACTGAGAAGTGAGAAAATGAGAATTATTTCAATACTAAAAGATATTAGAAATTGGTGAAAGAAGACAGTGTTCAGAAAATCGAGGTAAACTAGAAAGTGTACTCAGGTTTTGAGGCACATGAACTCTTTTTATTAGATCAGATAATCCTAATTTGGGACTTTGTAGAAGTCGCCAGGAGATTATGATATATACTTGCATTTTGCCAATAACAGAACAAACAGATTCCAACCTCTGTCATGTAGGTCGGGTGGACATATATATGTGTTGGAGCAGAACATGTTGGAGGCGGGACATGAAGGTGTTGTTTGGATTGGGGAATTTGAATTCCCAAGTATTCTAATACCCACCACTACCCTAGCAATTCTGACGTTTGGAGGATAGCTTGCATTGAAAATCTTGACCATTTAAATGTCCATAATTGATAGAATCTCACCTCAATACCCACCAAGGATTCCCTATATCTTTTGCCTTAGGACCATTGGACCAAAGTTAATTGTTTGTGCAGGATGCACAATGAAAGGCGACATGATGGCCGGTCTAAATCAATGATGGCACCATTTAAACATCCATTTTCCTTGAGATAGATTGGAAGGCTAGGATGGCGGGTCTAAATCAATGGTGGCACCATTTGTACATCCATTTTCCTTGAGATTGATTGGAAGGCTAGGATCAATCATTCAAATGATTTTTTGAGAGGTATGGGAAATCAAATGTGGAACCCACATTATGGATGCTTGGATCAATGATTGAACCATTTTTTATATGAACAATAAGGACCATTCATTTCCCTGTGTTGATTGTACATTTCGATCATCTGACCAGTGTGATTTTGGAAAGGGGTGGGCAATAAGGGTGGGTTCCACATGGTCGATGTCATAGATCAATGATCAAAACTTTTGTAGCATGGTCAATTTGGATTGTCAATTTTCCAAGGCATTGATAGGAAGATTACGATCATTCAGCCAAGGTGATTTTCTGGGAGGGGTGGGCAATCAAGGGTGGGACCCAAATGATGGACTGTCTAGATCAATGACTGGACCGTTTTTAATAGGATGAACATGAGCCATTCATTTTCCTAGGCATTGAGTGGAGATTATGGTAATCCATCCAAAGTTATTTTGTTAAAGAAGGATGGACAATCAAGAGTGGGGCCCACAAGATGGATGCCATAGATCAATGATCTGGTCATTTGTGGCATGATTAACATGGACCGCCAATTTTCCTAGGCATTGATTGGAAGATTAGGATCATCCAATCAAACTAATTTTTTAGAGGGGTGGGTGTTCAAGGGTGGGACCCACATGATGGATGTCATAAGATCAATGATTGGAACATTTGTAACATGATCAATATAGACCATAATTTCCTGAGGCATTGATTGGAAGATTGGGATCATTCAACCAAAGTGATTTTTTGAGAACGGTGATGAATTGAGGATGCGACCCAAATGATGGTTGGTCTAGAAATGATTGGACCATTTGTAGTATTATCAACAGGGACCATTCATTTCCTTACACATAGAATGGATTATTGGTATCATCCAATGGATTTGATTTTTTGAGAGGGATGGGCAACCAAAGGGTAGGACCCACATGATGGATAGTCTAGGCCAATGATTGGACCATTTGTGATATGATCAATATGGACTGTCCATTCCATAACCATTAAATGTACTGTTAAGATCATCTGACAGAAGCTTTTTTATTTTTTAGTGATTGGCAAAAAAGGGTGGGACCATATGATGGATGGTTAAGATCAATGATTGGTCCATTTGATGTGTGGTAAAATGAGTATCCATTCCAAACCTTTGAATGGGCAGTTAGGATTTTCCAATAAAAGTGATTTTTACAGGATTTGCAATCAAGGGTGAGAACCACATGATGGATAGTCTAGATCAGTGATCAGATTGTGGTATGATCAATCTGCCATTCATTTCTCTAGTCATTGTAGATCCAACCTGCTAAATATTCTCACGTGAGCAACATCCAAGCCACTTGTCAATTTGATCACATGATGTACAATTGACAATGAGAGTTGTAGTTGATCAGGTGATAGAGCAGGCTACACTTATTATCTAACTTGGACACTTCTTATTAATGTACACCACACGTGATTCCCAACTTGTAAGCCAACCAAACACATGCATTATAATTTTTGGGAATGAAAATGCCTACTACAGGAAGTTGTCCAAACAAAGAAATTATAATTGCCAGCAGTTACAACATCCAGACATTGCAATACCTGGTAATTGAAATATCCAGCACATCTTGATGCCCCCAATTCAAATCATCCTGAAGTAATTTCACATATTTTTGTTTCTCAAAATTCTAAAGATTTACCTTTACCTTTATAATTGGTAAAATTGGAGAAGCTATATTGGTAGGTATTTTGGAAGTGGGTTATTTCCCAGTGTACTCATTATGTCAAAGCGCAGTTCTAACTTACCTTAAAAAATGCTAGGACCAGTTTGATATTTGCTATGTTTCAGGACTTACACATTTGTGCAAGGACATAATGGATTTTCAATCTTTTAGAGTTTATTAACTACTCCCAAGAGCAGTCGAAGTTGGCAAAGCTATTGGAGGCATTCTATAAGTGCATTATTGCCTAACATCTATGCTTTGTCAAAATATAGTTGGAAAAACATCATCAGTCTGATATTTTCTTTTATGGAAATTATGTGTCAGGTTTCTAATTTGGCTGTCTCCTTAGTCTTTCAAATTTGAAAGGTTCCTGCAATAAATATTTTTTCCATCACATGTCCCAAAACTCTTCACAGTAGTGTTGCATTATGGTGGAGTTTGATATTAGCAGTATCGGGCTGCTTTTGTATGCAGCTCCTCTGGCAGTACTGCCCTCAACTTCAGTTCTGAGCATGGAGTAAGATGCAAAGTTGTCAGCACAGCTTGAGATGGTCCAAAACCTATCGTGGTCCTGACCATAACCTGGAGGGATGGAATCCAGGGGGGTTAGGGAGTTGATTCGGGTTTGCTGGAGATTAGGAACACTTTCTTGTATTTAATATGGTACCTGAGATATCCAGAAGAAGCTCACTTGGCTGTCTTTCTACCATAATTGAACTGTAGTCTTCATCAAATGTCAAAAGTTTTATTCTATCAACCACTGGTTTTGAATTTCGAAACAAGGTTACCCAATTTCAAAGCAAGGCTGTTCACTGCCCATTATGGTCTTGGAGTCTGATTTTTGTTACCTTCAATTGTTTATGTAGGTAGGATTTCATGTGTCCTATGCATTTAGTGTAATATGAACATCTATTTCACTTGTTGACCTCATCCTATTGTTATAATGGCTGCTGCCGCTGCCGCTGAGCTACTACTACCACTGCCGCTGCAGCCACCATGACCACCACCACCATCACTCTGTGAATATGTTTCTGTTATGAAACTACCAGCTGGTTTTTTAGTAGTATGCACAGCTTTTTGGCTTGCTATTTTGTACTTTTTGTTACTTTCTGGGGTTCTGTGACCAGTGATGGAGTTTCAAAACTGTTTTTTTTTTTTTAATTTTTTTTATTTTATTTTTTAAGGCAGACTAGTGTTGCTTGAGTTAATCAGTTTTTTAAAATGGATGATTTCTCACGAATGTTTCATGCAGCAATTCGAATGGCTAATTGGAGCACAATACAAACCGATGGAGTTACTAAAGTCCGACTGGGCAACAATCAGAAAGTCTCCACCATGGGCGATTGATTCGTGGGGCTTGGGTGAGTCCTTCGGTCTTTGTGGTCTGTGGATTTATTGTAACTGCTGTATGCATGTTGCAATGCTCTCTCTCTCTTTTTCTTTTTTCTTTTTTTTTTCTTTTTTTTTGATAATTCTCTTGATAACTAACGGGCTTGAATTGAAGAGTGAAGACCTCAATGTTGAAACAACTTTGTCTACCATTTAGCTACTGGCTCAAACCTGGGCAACACTTTTGGTTGGCATACTAATTGAGTTTAGACTAGTAAACATTGAGCCCTGTCTATCTAGAGTTAAAAGCTTGACCAGGTTAAGTCAATAGACTAAATTGAGTTTATGTCTGCACAAATACACACACACACAGATATATATATATATATATATATATATATATATATATTAGTATATATATATATATATATATATATATATACATATATATATATATATATATTCTATATATAAAAATGTATAGAAAAGGATATCATGGTTATTTCTGCAAAAGTTAAAGGGTATCTCTTTTCTTCCATCAGGTATTTTGAGAATATATTTAATGGGTTTAAAATAGCCCATCTCTCACAACTTTCCATATTTTTTATTAGTTTTCTTCATTTATATGTTTGTACCTGTAAATAATAATACATTAAATACCAAGTTTCTATTTACCATACTTGGCCAAGCCTTCAAATAAACTTGACTTTCAAGTTTTCCAAACTATGTTAGAGGTAATGATCTTTCAATAGTGTTGCATGAAGCTCAGTACTGTTATTTGTGATAGGATATCTCGTATCTCAGTGACTTGTCTAGACAATCACAGCGCTCCTGTTTCAATGAAGCATTATGCCCTGCATGAGCATTTCTGATCGAAATCATTAAATCCGGTCCAATAATTGGGTTTCAAAATATCCTCTGCTTTTTCCTTATTGTTCTTTTAAAAATTACAAACCAGAAACGTCCATATATGATTCCATGTCTCTAATCAAATATCAAGGGTTATGTTGTTCTATGCCACTCCACTTCTTACATCAGATATTGAGGGTAGTGTTGTGCTACTATGTCCCATTCACCGTGCACCCCCATTAAAAACCCTGTCATGCCTTCCAAATTAAATAGGCTGCTTTAACCATTGCTGAAGTTTGTTGAGCATGACTCCTTAACAGTTATGCAGTGGATCATAGTTGGCATTGCCTTACATTTTAGGGAAATGTTCCCATAAGGTTGACCTTGCCATCAGGTTGAGCTCTGTAGCCCCACCATGATGTGTGTTAGACATCCACCGTCTATCAAATGTGTCAACCCTTATTAGATCTAGAGCCCAAGATCTAGCCCGATCCATAACTTAGATGTGCCATACCACAGGAAATAGTTAATAGTCCATGCCAACCTGTTAAAACATTCCTGATTGTTTGTGGGGTACATCAAGATGTGGTTTAGACATCCAATCGCTTTTCATTGCGCGTCCCACCTAGGTGAGGGGTTCCACCAACTTTCAGGCTATTTCAGGCTCCATGAAGTGATTTTAGATGTTTCGGCATGATTTTGCACTTATTTCAGATGATGTGACCCCCCCGAGTTTCGGATACGGCTAATTTTTTGGGACATCCCATGTTTATGAGGGGCGTCACGGGATGTGCGGGTCAATGTCTCACATATGCATCACGGTGGGTCTCACATAGCTCAACCTTAACATAACTTATTGTCGTGCCCCGAAAATCGGATACAGAGTGTGCACCCTTAGACCCGAGTTACAGTCCATCACTCGTACACCAAGTGTACATCATTTCTATAATCCAACAGTTATTAAGAGGCACAATTTGGTGCATTCTCTGTTTTCACACATTAACATCCATATATCCACACAATTACTTGACTTTCGCTGATACTTATTCCATCACATCCACAACCACAAATTGAAACTCAGAGAAATCAAACTATGTCCACCCATTTGGGACTTTATTTAACTGGAATATCAAATACTGTCTGTAACAAAATCATAACTATGAGCAATGAAATGTCAAGTCTAACATCAATAACTAAAAGTAATAGAAAGTAATCTCCTATCATTCAACAACATAAACTAGTCATCCATCCAATTTGGCGAGTTCATCTTCCACCAAATATGGCCATTGGTCCTAAGTCTCATATGCTAACCTAGCTTCATCCTTAGATATTGGATTTGGTTTTCGTGCTTCGTTCGCCTCTTTATGGTTGTCAATCCACAATGTTAGCTGGCCATGCTAGTGAGTGAACCCAGCATGGTTCATTCGTAGCACAATATAAGATAGCACAACAAAAATGAGATGATATGTATGTAAGCATGAGTATGGGTGCTGAGATGTCATGAGATGCATGTCAAGTGAGATGATCGTCTACTTGCTTGGGTTGGTTATCCGTCAACCTGAATATGTACTTGTCAGACATCCACTGTAGGTATTCATGGGCAATTTGTACATCTACTCTGTGAGTAGGCTTCCACTAACATGGGTATCTGGCAACAAATCTGCCAGGAGAACCATCTAGGGAGATCTCCCAGTAACCCAAGCACGAGGTGTGCACGTGGTCATCTAGAGCGTGCCTGTAGGAATTAACGTAGGAACGCTATGGATGTATGTAATGCATGCTCAATGTCCATGATTTGTCATGTGTGAGTGTGACCAACATACACATCTCACTAAGAAGTACTCACGAATTCATGTCATCAATGTTTTGCGTGTCACATAAACAATTCACATTAATAATTATTCAGAACATAAATCCTAGTCACATAACATCCCAAATCAATTACATCAGTCATAACAATCACAATAGCGATAGCAATCATATCATTTATCTTCACCATACGGGTATGAGACACATTGGGATTCACTCACCTATTCGTATTATAGTCGAATTCATCGAGTAGTCGAGCCTTTGGAATCTAGAATTCGAATCCATATTAAGATGATTTAACAATTCGTGAATTCAATTAAGTTATCCCATCAAGTGGGGTCCACCTTTGATCAAACCAAGATAACCCACCATTACTAAATTTGAAAATCAAAAGGGGATTGTCGATCGAGCGAGCTTGATGGCCCTCAATCGATCTTCTGATTGATCAGCTATAGATCGATGAAATTCAGGATTTTAACATTTTAGTCTTTGGACAAATTTGGTCACGTTCGATTGATCGAACCTGCCCGTCGATCAATCGAAATAGGTCAAATTTAATTCAATTTAGTTGCTTGACAGTTTTGGTCATTGTCAATTGGTACTCTCGATTGATTGAGATCACTTGATGAGACCCTCGATCGATCGAACGAACTTGGACTTCAATCAATCGGACTACGATATGATTTTTCGACTTGGGTTGCTGGACAAAAATCGACACGTTCGATCGATCGAATATCAACTTCGATCGATCGACCAAAGTTGGCTAGGTTCTGTTATACAATCTGATTTTTTGAAAATCTTAGGGTTGCTCTTCTAACTCTTAGCTTTTGTGAATTCAATCGATTCCTGGATTGGGTCCAACCCATCTAATGGTTTTCTCATTGTCAAATTTGGAATAACCAAAGGATTGCTTGGATCCGAAATATCCATCTACAATCATTGGTTAAAACTGTTTCCAGCATAGTCTAACATCATCTACACTGTTCGTAGATCGCTGTGGGAAATCCCTCCGTCGGATCACCCTAGGATTTAGGGCCCCAATACAATTTCACTTAAGGGTCCCCTAATTCGAATTTTCCTAGACTGATACGGCTGAATTTCTCAAGACCAATCTGAGATCTCGCTCAAACCAATTTCTTTCATCAAAGCTTCCCTATAGATCGAGACAATGATCATAGGATAAATCCACTTTGTTCATTGTTTAGATATAGGCTTTTAGATAGAAAAATAAAAAATGAACAAAAGAATTTGATGGAAACTTACCTGCCGAGGCTTGTCTTTCAATTGGCTTCTCTCTCTCTCTCTCTCTCTCTCTCTCTCTCTCTCTCTCTCTCTCTTCTGGTTGCTCTCTAGCTTTTAGGTTTTTCTGCAAGAATTTCCTGTTGGCCTTCCCTTTAAATAGAGCAAGAGCCCTGGATCTAAAAGTACCCCCACCGGGGTTTTATGAAATTTGGCAAAAATATAAATACTGCGGTGTTAGGAGTCGACCCTTTGACCTATCCTTCCACCAAGAGTACCCCTACCAACTAGGCTAAGTGTTTGATTTTTGTTAATAACCACAAAATCAAATTATTAATTTGGTTAGTCCGATTCTCATATGGCTCGAAAAATCATGGTCGTTACACTTACGGTGTGGCTGACCTTATAGGCATAGTTGTCAAAATTGCACGACTTACAATTTATGATCTACATAACTACATTTGAGTCGAATCTCATGCAAAACGGTTTGAATCCACCTTCTAAATCCCTTTACATGAATCTTACGATTCTATGATTTGAATCCTATGTCTCCATTTACAATTCAAATTATACTTGTTCTCTTCTATTTTAAGCTTCACTAGGCTTTCAATTTTATGTTTTTAAATTGGTTGGGGCTTTAAGAATTGTTTAGAAAAGGTAAATTACTTTATTTTATCCTTTGTAGGTGATTTATATATATATATATATATATATATATATATATATATATATATATATATATATTCTCTTCAACGTTAAATCATGGAGCTTTTTATTTATTTTTATTTATTTTTTATAATTTCTTACTTCTTAACTGTCGAGACAGCAAATTGATGAATGACTTATCTGTGAATGTTTTTATGGATGGTTACGATCATGTTGGCCTAAATGTATTGAGGAATGATGGTTAGAAATCAAAATACCTTTCTTCGTTGGCCTACAAAATTAAATGCCACTTTTCCACTGCGATTCTACATTCAAGAAAGGTAAAGAGAACATTAGTTATTAAAGGATACTTGTATTTTTTTAAGGGAAATTTCTTGAAAGACAAAGTAAAGGAAAGATAAGAATCCTTTAACATTATCATGATATGGTATTACTTGGTGCATATTGATGGCAAAAGGATGATTGATGAGGGTTTTTTTTTTTTTTTTTCTTCTGATTTTATATTTTTCAGATTGTTTTTGTTCATTTTTTCAAGAAAATCATAAAAAACCTTACTATTTATGATAAGATTTCCTATTCAACCCCTATTATGATTTGTGATACTATAACGATTTTGACAACATTGCTTTTAGGAACGTTTCCATATCTTTTAATGTATGACAATTGATGAAACCTGAGTTATAGGAGCCGATGGTATGAGGGCGATTAGCTAGTAACTTCATCATAAAAACTTGTTGTGCTGACACTATGTCAGACACAGATCGGACACCTGTTGGCACATCTATTAGTAGAAAAACTTAAATATTTCATTCTTGTACTCTTTTACTTGTATTCAGCAGTATTTGTATGCGATATACTTCTAATGCTTGTCCACTTGAGCAGATTCATTTTCTCTATATCTTTTCAGTTTATGGACTAAACTTTTTATAATAATACGATTTTGATACCTTTAAAAAAATGATAATAATACCTTTTTTACGTCATCATATATGTTCGGATGTGTTGGCATGTTGGATATCTAGTTTACATGTCTTTTACCTCATATCCATACCTTATCTGAATTACACAAGCAGGATGGTTAATCGTATTTATATTTGAAGGATGATACTTCATAATAGTTGGGTGAGCACTGTGTTTTCTTAGTGGTCCTTGTTGAGAGCCAAGATTTGTTAACTTTTGAGACCTTACCTTGTCAGGTTGTCTGATTTATGAGATTTTTTCTGGTGTGAAGCTGGCCAGAACTGAAGATCTTCAAAACACTACTTCGATTCCAAAGGTTGGTACTTAAAAATGTATGCATGGGCTGTTTGTCCTTTGTAGGGTTCTATACCTTGCCCTCTTCTTAGTACAAAGTGGACATATTCTAAGTAAGCAACATCCCTCTGGGTTTCTAGCTGAGCACTTCATTTGGAGTTTGCTATGAGTTTTATATATGCGACAGTAAATTGCATTATCTTATTGAAAATTCCAGTACCATTTGCATTTATCTACTTTTCTTGTCTCACAGTCTCTGCTTCCAGATTATCGGAGGCTTTTGAGTTCAATGCCCTCTCGCAGACTGAATAGTTCAAAGCTTGATAATAGCGGTGAGTTCCTTTTTCTAGTTTGAGTCTTCTTGCAGTCAGTTTCTTTATGAATAGTTCCAACTAGCCTAGGATTTTTAACTCCATGGTACCATCCTGAATTGTATATTAGTTGGTAATACTCTTGCTGTTTTCACATTGAAAATATTGAGTGCTTGCTCAATTTGAAGTGTAAGCATATAACCTTTTTATCTTCATAGTTTGGGAAGTTCTTTCTCATAAAAATTTGGCCTACCAATTGTGACTAAAGCCCGCTAAGAAAAATATTACGGAGATAATCTCTTGCATTGATTTTTTTTTTTTTTTTTTCAAGATTTAGTGGTTAGACTGGGTTTAGGGAGGGCCATGGTCCTCATGGATGTGTGCTGGTTTCATGTAATTGGGAATGGAGATCTTGGCAAGAAGCTTATTGTGGCTATGTATATGCCTATTAAGATTTGTCAAGAAGTTTCTGTTCTAGTTTATGACTCAATGATCTAGGAACCAACAATGATCCTGCAATAGAAAAAACTACGGCTGTCACTTATTTATACCAGAGGACAATGCAAATGTTGTTGGAGATGTCTAGAACTACATAGATATGTTCCGTTTTTGTACGTCTTTATTATTATTTTCAGTAATCACCTTGTAATCCTGCCAAGAATTGGCTTCCTAAGTGACACGTGACATCATCATCATCAGCTAAGCCTTATCCTAAATAATTGGGGTTGGCGACATGAATCCTTTTTCATCCATTCTGTCAAGGGCCGTAACTTTAATTAGACCATGAGTCAACAAGTCTTTTCTTACTATGTCCACCCACGTCCTTTTGTGCCTTCCCCTTGCTCTTTTAGAGCCTTCAACTTGTACCAACTCACCCCTAACCTGCGCTGGTCGTGGTCTCCGTTGCACATGACCAAACCATCTAACTCTACTTCCCCTCGTATTATTACCTATTGGTGCTACTCCTAAGTTCCCTCGAATGCATTCATTTCTAATTCTATATATTGGTTGATTGATCCTTTTCGATATATAGATTTCTCCTTCATTTTTTGTATGGTTGTTGGACCTACGTAGGGAGCACGTGATCTTATTTAAAATGACCTAGAGTCATGGGCCTCATGGCCACTTTTATTGGTTCATATTGCTGCTATTAATAGAGTCAACCATATTAACCAAGGAAGTTTTGGGGCAATCCCATTTGGTTCTTTTATTTCTTATCACTCTGCCAGTTTTTGTTTAGTTAAGAAAAATTGTAAAATTCCACAGGCTTACTTGCTGCCTATACTGATCTGGTGAGGACTGCATTTGGCAGAATATTTTCAGAATAAGTTGGTAGAGACTATACAGTTTATGGAGGTTTTAAATTTGAAAGACAGTGTTGAAAAAGATTCCTTTTTCCGTAAGCTTCCTAACTTAGCTGAACAGCTCCCTCGCCAGATTGTGCTGAAGAAGGTATGATGCTGAAAAGTTAAAATTAAAAGTCTGATTGTTATGTCGTCATTATTTCAATTTTCTTTTATATCTTCTAATTAGCAATGTCAACTCATACTCTGATCTTTTGGTTATCACAGCTACTTCCATTATTAGCATCTGCGCTAGAATTTGGTTCAGCTGCTGCTCCCGCCTTGGCTGCATTATTGAAAATGGGTTCTTGGCTTTCAGTGGATGAATTCAATGTCAAGGTTATACACTTTCATACATTTTACTTCTTATATTTAAGTCTATCATGTATGCTGCATTGGAATTCTTGATTTGCAAGGTCAACACTGCAAAGTCAGGGTGAGATATACTCAGGTCCTTTCTGCCTGTATCTCACTTGTAATTTGGGTGGAAAAAAGTGAGAAATTAGAATCCTTCTTACTGTGGGTTCCAATTTTCATGATGCCCCAAATGCAAGCCTGCTTTTTTTTTTTTTTGTTGGCTCATAAATCCTGTCAATGTGATTTGGCTCATAAGTCCTGCCAATGTGACTTGACTGTAAATCCAAATGTGCCCTTAATACTTGCCTCCACTGTGGATGATCTAGATCCATGTTCCTTTTAATTTTCATTTACTACATTTAAACTTTCTGATACATTCTTTTGTTTATACCTGTAGGTACTACCTACTATTGTGAAACTTTTTGCCTCCAATGACCGAGCTATTCGGGTTGGTCTGCTGCAGCACGTTGATCAGTTTGGAGAATCATTATCAGCTCAAGTGGTTGATGAGCAAGTATGGAATTAATGTCAACTATTTTTTGTAGCATTTAGCAAGATCATATTATTACACAACTTTTAGATATAGTCCTCTAATTGAGTATAACCTTGTTTACTATCAGACGCAGATCCTCTGACTGACATCCTAAATTGTCTGCGTGATGTTTTCAATTAGGTTTTCCCCCATGTTGCCACTGGTTTCTCTGATACATCTGCTTTTCTTCGAGAATTAACGCTTAAATCCATGCTTATTTTGGCTCCTAAGGTATGTGGAAATATATCCTACCTTTTGTAGTGGACTGTTTGGTTGCTAAAGTACTTTAGTTTCATGTTCTGTGCAACACCTAATACGAGTAAGGGAGTGCAAGCTACTCAAGCTTCATTTGCTAATTACTGCAAGAAAGAAAGGAAGCTATTGCTTGGCATAGACTTTTATGTTATGCTGATATTTATTTTTCATAGTTGTTCAAGTGGACAAAGGTAGTGGTGCGGGACCTTTTGGAAATGTGTGACAACTGACCACTTATATGGAGCATGAATTGTAGGCAATTTTTGTCAAGTCCTTTTTGTGTAGGAGCATCAGATTTACAAACTTATCTTTTGACTGATGTGTAAGTAAAGCTTAAACAGTTGCTTAACCATATGGCATTGTGGATATTTTGTTTGTTTTTGGAAAATTCCCCTCTAACTTAGCTTCTACTCCTGAAATAATTGGTCTGTTTGGATTGGATGGTAAATCGGCAAAAGTCATACGATTGGCAGCCAAATAGACATCAACCAGCCTCCTTTAGCCAAGCTCTTGGAATTGGCAATTGCAGAGCCTCACATTGACCCACTCATATGCCAATATGGTCCCAGACTGTATTGACCCCCCGCCCAACTATTACATGCATGCCCAAGAGGACGAGCAAGCAAACTAGGTTCACGATGGGGCAGTTTCCTAGCAGATAGCTAGAGAACGGTACCGCACATTTGAAAGGTCATGCTTGAATTTTTGGCTGCACAGATAGCAGGGAACCAACTGATACATGACTACCAACGCTAATGTACCAACATGGTCAGGCCCTACACTGCACCTTAGCAGAACTATTGTGTGCTCTGCCCTCAAAGGGGAATTTGTGAACAGTTGACATCTAGAGCTTGTAGTGCTAGATGAGCCCGCTAAGCATGCATGCAAATATGCCACTATCCAATACTGAGTGAAAAAAGGACATGTTCGAGTATTTGCTGCCGAGAATAGGGCGTAGCTCACTGATGCATGATTACACCACTCACATGCCAGCAAAAACATGCCTAAACTGGACTTGAGGCCTAACTATTGCACATTATCTATAAAGGACAATGATATCCGAATAGCCAACATAATAGGTCCAAATCCTGTGATTTTTAAATTTGAATTAAGGCTTAACTATTGCGCATTATCTAGAAAGGACAATGACATTTGGATAGCCAACATTTTAAAGACACTGCCTGATTGTTTTGGAAGTGGAGTAAGACGATTTGGGACCACGGTGATGGGGTTTTTTACCCCAGGCTCGACCGGTCTTGAGCTTCACTCGATTGGTCGAGGGCCGGTGCACGACTAGTCGTGGACTGGCTCGACTCGTTTTCCAGCGAGTTGTGGTTTTGGATTTCCGAGGTGCTCGACCAGTCGTGGGATGTGCTCGACCGGTCAAGGGTGCCGCTCGACCGGTCAAGGACTCTGCTCGACCAGTCGAGCTTACGCAGATTTGAGTCTGAATCTTGTACAGACTGCGAAAATTTGAGGTGGTTTTCGCCATAGTGTAGAAGGGAGTTTCCTAAACTATAAATAGGAGGTACCTAGGGCTTTCTAGGTAATGCAAGAAGGTTTCCTAAAGCTTTGCAAGAGTTTGCTAAAGGGTTTAGGCTATCAAAGGTGTGAGAGAGGAAGCTTGTAGAAGGGAGGTTATGCTCGTGGAGGTGATCTATTGTGCACTTGATATCTCAGCGCTTCTACGTCCTCGTGATTGGTGAGATCCCTCCGTTTTTCTTTTATTCTCTTATTGTTTATTTACTCCTGCGTGAGTGAAGAAGGTTGTAACGTTCTACTTCATAGTGGATTGTTGATCCGGACGAGGTCCCGTGGTTTTTACCTCTTTGAGGGTTTTCCACGTAAAAATCTCGTGTCGTGTGGTTTGTGCCTTGATTTATTTCATTGCTTTATTATCTCATAATTCTGGTTTGTTTTGGGAGGCTAGATCCTCAGGTTTTGTGCGAGGCCCCCAACACACGGTTGTTCAGGTTTGAGTTGATGTGGCTAAAAGTGGAGGGATTCTCAAACTTGGTGAATGAATGATGGTCATCCTTTGCGGTGGAGGGACACGCAGGTTTCACTTTATTTCAGAAACTTAAATTCAAAGGTTAACTTGTGGAAGAAAGAGGTGCTTGGAAATCGGGAGAGTCAGAAATTATGCTTCAAGGCATTCAAGCTCTTGATGTGAAGGAGGGGTTGGAGCTGTCGGAGGAGGAAAAATTCACAAGAGACAAGCTTTTTTCCTTAAAATACAAGAACTGGCTGAAGGAAGAGGAAAATAAGTGGCGGCAGCGGTCTAAAACAACGTGGCTCCAAGAGGGAGACAAGAAGACAAATTTTCCATGGCATTGCTAGTGCCTGAGCTAGTAATAATGATATTCATAATGTAATGATGGATGGCTTTAGGGTAGAGGAAAAATCACAACTATATGGCATAGTTAAGTTTTACATGGATCTCCTTACTGATGAGAGGTGGGGGTAGTCGGCCGCGACTCGATAACCCGTTGTTTAATATAATAACTGAAGAGGTGGTTGAACCTCTAGAAACACTGTTCTCGGAGGAAATCAAGGCAACAGTGGATGCTTTGGGCAGAGACAAGCCCCAATGCCTGATGGATTCTCCATGGCTATCTTTCAGGTGTTCTGAGATTTGGTGAAAGGCAATCTGATAGGCTTTATTGTCAAATTCTTTGATGATGGTCTTCTTTCGTTGAAGGGTTGCATCATTTATAGCTGTCATCCTGAAAAAAAGGTGATGAAAGTTTGAGGAACTTTAGGCATATTAGCTTTATTGGGGGCCCTTAAAAGATACTAGCTAAAATCTTTGCATCCAGATTTCATGTGGTTCTCACAAATGTCATATCCAAAGTCTATGGCGCATTTGTGGCTAGGAGGCTAATTTTGGACAGTGTATTAATTGCCCATGAATGAATCGACTTGTGTCGTAGAGACGGAAAAAAGGGTATCATTTGTAAGACATTGAGAAAGCATATGACCATGTGGATTTGGTCTTTCTTGATTACATGTTGGGTTGGTTGGAATGTGGCAAAGATGGAGAAGGTGGATGTAAGAGTTTATTTGGTCGGCCGAGTTCTTAGTGTTGGTTAATGGGTCTCTTAAAAGCTTCTTCAAGGTGTTGACGGGTCTCCAGAGAGGATTTTCTCTCCCTCATTTTGCTTGTGGTAGTAGCGGAAGCTGTAAGTAGGATGTTAGAAAAAAGGATTATTTGTGGGTCTTATTAGCCAGTTTATGGTAGAAAAGAATAGTTTAAATCTCCCAACTCCAGTTTGCCGATGACATTATCCTATTCTGCAATAGGGAAGACTGTTAAATGCTTCGAAGTGGTGTCAGGTTTGAAGGCAAACATTCTCAAAAGCTAGATGTTGGGATGTCGGTATCTCTAAGGAGGAGGTGGAGAAGCTTCTGGAGGTGTTTGGATGTCATGCTGGGTCCATTCCTTCTTTGTTCTCGGCCTTCCTTTGTGTTGATATGCCCGTGAAGCATTTGTGGGACAAAGTTGTTATTGAAAGAGCAGAAAGGAAACTGCTAAGGTGGAAAAGTCAGCACCTGTCATTGGGAGGAAGATTAATGTTAATAAAAGCAGCATTGTCGAATTTGTTGCTTTACTTCATGTCCCCCCCCCCCACCTTTTTTTTTGGTGTCTAGGCTGTCTTGGAGAGACTAGAGAGTCTAAGATTCCCCTTTTTTTTGGTGTCTAGGCTGTCTTGGAGAGACTAGAGAGTCTAAGATGTGACTAATTGTTGCAAGGTGCAAAAAAGAAACAAAAGCTCCATCTATTGAAG
The DNA here is from genome assembly GCA_030180095.1 of Magnolia changhungtana. Taxonomy (NCBI): domain Eukaryota; kingdom Viridiplantae; phylum Streptophyta; class Magnoliopsida; order Magnoliales; family Magnoliaceae; genus Magnolia; species Magnolia changhungtana. The sequence continues at coordinate 4,340,230 of JASAUF010000089.1, forward strand.
TGGGAAGAGGTGTGTAAGGGAAATGGGGAGTAGGTATAAGGAAGCTGGAGGTTGTGAATTCAATGTTGTTAGGCAAATTGTTATGGAGACTTTATACGTAAGAAAGAAGTTTATGGAGAGAGGTGGTAGCAAATGAGATCACGAGTTTGGCAAGGTTATCCTTTGAAGGAATATTCCCATTGCTCATTGCTTTTCAGAATTCAATGCTGTGAGGCAAATTTTTATGGAGATTTGATACATAGGAAAGAAGTTTATGGAGAGAGATGGTAGCAACTGAGATGATGAGTTTGGCAAGGTTATCCGTGGAAGGAATACTCCCATTGCTCATTGCTTTTCACTCTCAGGTAATGGGGTGGTGTGGTCTCCTCCATGTCAGAGGAATTTGTTGGAAATGAAAATGACGATCCCATTTGGCTTTTGGAGCAGCTTCATAGTCTTTCTTTGGGAGAGAGGGATGCAATGATGAGGAATAAAGAGAAGTCTGATCTGTTCTTGATTAGCTCTCTCTGCAGGTTGATTCTCAGGCCATCATCCGGAGAACACAAAGGTCCACCCCCCGGTAGCAGTTCTTGCGTGGCTAGTGGGAAGAAATAAGGTGCTCCCAATTGATAATATTCGGAAGAGGAAGATAGCGGTCCCTAATATTTGCATGCTGTGCATGCAAAATGCGAAGTCAGTTGATCATCTCTTTATCCAGTGGTCCATTGGTTGATCTTTAAAGTGTCAAGGCTGATGTTGGGATTCATTGAGAGCCTCTTCCTGGTCTGGCATGGGCATGGAGTTGCGAAGAAAGGGAGGATGATTTGGAGGCTATCCATGTCGACAAGTATTTGGGCTTTATGGGGGGAAAAGGAATAATCTGTGCTTCTGTGATTGTAATAGGCTGGCATTGGAGGTATTTAGAAGGGAAAAATTGGACGTAATAGGCTGGGTCTATAAAGGCTCTTGGTGAGTGTTTTCTCTCGTCTTTATCTTGGTCTACCTTGTAATGTGCCTTAGATTTTTTTTTTTTTTTTTTCTTTGGCTTTCACTTTTCTTTTATAATAAAATTGTTACCTTTAAAAGAAAAATAACATAAAGTAAGAGAGCCTTTTTTGTTTTAAGTCTGTATGAGTGCCCCTTCCTGCCATTTATGTGGCATTCAAGAAGGTTTTCCTTGAGTGACGAGATCTTTTCCATTTCTCTAGTGCCATTTGTAAACTGAATATTAGAATATTGTGTAGGGGGTTTGTCAGACATGCTCATCTTTAGCCATTCAAAAGATTTAAAAAAAAAGGATGGTCCTTGATCTGTCAATCCTGGCTGAACAAATTGTATATATAAGCTTATACTAATGGCTCATTTCTCATATTGGCGGACTTCGTCTGTCAGAAAATCCTGGTCGGAATTGTAAATCTGGGCCCATACTAATAGCTAGTTGTTGATGTTTCCACTAGATAGAATAAAGTAATCCACAAGGGAATGTCCATGCAAAGTTTACAACTTCGAAATGTGCTTCTTGTGCGATCCTACTTATTTGTTAGGAACATCTGTACAATTTTGCGGTACCACTGGTAGTTGAATCCTTTTATATGTCCTTGTCTATTTGAGTGCAAATGTTGTTCAGGACTCCAGAAATAATTGGTCTGACTGGATTGGAATTGCAGTTGTCCCAGCGTACTCTTTCAGGAACTTTACTGAAGTATCTTTCAAAGCTACAGGTATGAAAAGGTTCATTTGTTCAGATAATTCCCCACCCCCGGTTTTCCTTATTTGCTGTCCACTAGTTAAAATATACCATTACTTGCTTTCCTGTTTGATATAAGCAATTAATTTAAACTTTTTTGTACTTGTTTTTTTTTAATGCCTATTGCTTTTGCAGGTGGATGAAGAACCAGCAATTAGAACGAACACTACCATCCTACTCGGGAATATAGCCAACTATCTTAATGAGGGGGTTAGTTTCATGAGTCTTCATTCTCATTTGATTTGTTAGTTCCCAGAACTATCTGATAAATTATGACTGGAAAATGTGAGAGCTACTCACAAGAGTGGAATTGCATATCCTGCTTTCTGCACACATTTGGCATGTATGTGTGAGATGTGAGACATTCATAGGGCGGCCACACTGTGTATGCGCCATGTCCATAAAATCAGGCCTGTCCTGTCGTCAGGCAGACCATGTGGATCAAAGAATGGATGATTAGAAATAATTGACCAGCAATCCACATTCAAATAGATATGTGGCCACTTGCTGACCCTTCAGGCCACCTTTCTTTCCACGGCACATATGCATAAGGCGCACCCAATAAGCAAACATGGATCTTGCACACGCATGTGTGGGCAGATCAGATTAGGAATGGGATCCTACCTTCTTTAGCAACCATAGTAGGGCCTATTACGATTAAACCACTTGATTCTTTTTTGAATGGTTGTCTCTTTTTAGGAACTCATTGACTGGTTTACTAATAGTGTTTGGCGAGTGCACATTGTGCAGTACAACATTTACTGCATACGCTTGAAACATAATCAGGAACATCTGTCCTAAAATTTACTGATTGAATGCAGACAAGGAAGAGAGTTTTGATTAATGCATTTACTGTACGTGCATTGCGTGATACTTTCTCCCCGGCTCGTGCAGCAGGTAATGAGCTTGCCATTGACATTTTTTAAATATTTGTTATGTGTTATCCTGTAATTTTCTGGGCTATGGTGTTTCTTGTATTGCTTAGGGAGATTTAGTCTATGTAATTGGCATTGTGGCAGGAATTATGGCTTTATGTGCCACCAGTGCATATTATGACATGACAGAGATTGCAACTCGCATTCTGCCAAATGTTGTTATACTTACTATTGATGCAGACAGGTAATGTGTTTCTTTCTTTTCGCTCGCTCCCCCCTTTTGTTTCTTTCATGTCCGTTCGTCTTTTGGATATTCTCCATAACTATGTGTTACACAGGTTTATTTATGAGGAATTCTGTGATCCTCAAACTGAGGATGCTATAGGCCTATAGTATATCCTTGGATCTTGCCAATATTACCAAAGTCACCAACCCCACTGAGGTTTCTGTTCTGGATTGTGTTATCTGAATTATGGGTCACTTGCAATCCAGGTCACGAATCCAAAATTATGATCTTATACTCTTGTAAGTGTTGATTAAGTTGTAACATATATTGATATCAATAATTAGTGATTTATATTTTGATTTTATATTTGTATTTTGATTGTTGCGCAATAGTATGCATGTAATATAGCACTATGCATTCATGATCTATAATAATAACATTCCTCATTTTCGTATGTAAATCACAACATCGATTTGTATATAAACCTACACTACATGTTAATAGTGTATAAACTGGAGAGGCCCACACGATCCTACCCCTAACGTACTGCATATTGTAGGAAGCTTTTTACCATGTACCTATTCCCATACCATGTATCAGAGCAAACCACGAGCCAGGTAACATTGGTACTGGCGGGACTATGGTTCATTCATTCAGATTGTTGACCTGATGTGCCCCAATTGAGGATGTCACAGAAACCATGCTGTTCCTAACCATTCAATCTGCTGTCTACCAATAGATTGGGAACAGCTGCAAATGTCCACATTCAACAGAATAATCAAGCCATAGATTGGATGATCAGGTCTTCTAGTCTGGGAGATTTTGGGGTATGTTCTATCCAGGGGTGGGCCCTTCAGATGAATGACCTGGATCAGCAAACCATGGGCTCCTCTTATTCAAATTGCAGACTCGAGGATTCTGTGCACATCGTCTGCTTGAGGATCATATTATTCCACTTTTATTCTGTGACTTATCTTCCCATATTTGACTGCATTACAATGTCAATCAAAAAAAAAAAAAAAAACCTGCAATACTAATGCTCCAAGCTGCCATAAAATTGAAGAAAGTTCTTGTTGCACACAAGATCTATAGAATAGTGTGATTTCTAGTTCTCAAAGAATGCCATGCTTTATTGAGAAGCCCCATTTCTAGCAAGAACTAAAGATTGTTAAACAATACATCTGTTTGACATTTAAGCAAATTTTAACATCTCATTCTTATGCTTATTTTTTATTGGCTGGGTAGAGCACCTAAAAGACTTGCTTTCATCAGACAGGCCCCCCTTTAGCTTATTAACGTCTCCTCTGCATTCCGATTTTTTTAAAAAATCATATCATCCTCT